>LPNX010330523.1:0-54854 GCA_001517045.1 Pseudotsuga menziesii
GTTGAGATTAAAACATCATCAACAGTGGAGATCAACAATACATAACTCAACACATGGATCAAGTGACTAAGTCAAAGAGGGGGAGCACTTTGCTCAAGGACACCTAGCCTAATTAAAAGTCACAATAAAACATAAGATGTGCCATGATAGTACATAGGAGGGGGTCACTAGGGGCTTAATTCACCCTAGGCCCCTTTACAACTTCATAATACAAGATATAACAATGAAATACATCAATGGCCAAGTTGAGGGGGCGCCCCTTGGGGGCTTTCCTCACTGGCTGAGCCAATACAAAATAATCCGGACATCTGCTGACTGAAAACTGCTGGAGGACTGTTCGTGATGCTGAAAAACATCATATGCTAAAATTCCAAGCCATTTCCTTAACCCAAGAGGCCAAATCGATTTTTTCGGTGATTTTCTAGTTCATTTTTGCTGGTGCAATTCTATGGAAAATGATAAATCCACCATAACTCGTCTAGGGTGCAAACTAGGGAAAATTGACGGTTCTGGATGATTTGGAGACATAGAAGAATGGTATAAGTGACTACTCAGACCCCTTGGAACACTGCTATGCTCTAGGAGAACCAATCATACTGCCATCTGGAATACAATTTGATCTTTTGGGCAATAATTAAGTGATAATAATCACTTATAAGGAGAACCGAGGCCAAACCCTCAAAACTGAAATTGTAGTATTGGTCTTGGGCATGCCTGGAACAAATATAGCTCATGTTGCTTTTTTGAGTCATTGCCTTGGGAACTGTGATTGACTTAGTCAATTGAGTTGACCAGGTCAAAGTACCCAAAATCAGGGTGAGATACTGCATCAATATGATCGCGCAACTATGTAATATACCAATTGATATTCTATTGTACTTTAGTAATATGTTTGTTGTTCTGATGCTCAAATTGTACTAGAAAGATAAATAAAATGTGCATGCAAAAAGTGTTGTGACAAACGACCCTAAAAAATAGTTCATATGGAGAAAAAATAGGGTAAATACTTTTAGTTAGAAGAGATACACATACCACTGATAATAATGTTGATATTCTGTCAATAGATGAGATGCATACAAGTTGTGCCAAAAAGATAAGAAAATAGTGCTCCTCTCCAATAGTTGACGACCAGCTAAAAGTGTGCCCTCTTTCTGCTAATCTTGATGTTTTTGAAAGAGGAAGTGTCTGTTGTTGCTGAAACTTTCTAGGACTGAGAGTATAGTACCCCCGAAGAGATAAGGGGATGCATGTGGAAGTTTAGCCTCCTTCAAGCCACCTAGCAAATTTATTTGCTTCAGAAGGGAAGATGCCCTCTTTCCTCACGTTTTTGTTGGTGGAGGCTTTGAATGTGCTTGGAACGGAATAGTAATCACTCAATATGTCGATGTAACCCTGCTGAGAAGAATGGAGGTAGCATGCAGAAACTTTACTGGATTCCTGAAGGCTAGCGAATGGATTTGGGATTTCCAACTATTTTCCAGTAGCAAATGTGCACCTGCAATAAACTCTTTCTTTGACTGCTCGATGATTGAACCAAGAATAAAGAAGATGATGAATACCTGATGATAGATTTGGATGATCTACCCCGAAGTGATTAGGGCATATAGATTTCGCTGCCGAAACCCCTTGCTAGCTGAAGACCTTCATCTCCAACCCCAACTTGTTGTTGCGGCACCTGCTGCTGCTGCTCTAGAAACCAAACTCAATAATAATAATTCATAGATATCCCTTTTGGTTCAATGACCCTTCTTATATAGCTTTAGCATGTACTTTTAAGGTTTGCATGTCACTTTTAGGGTTTATACCTTACTTTTTGCATGCATGCAATTCTAATTGCTCGTCGACTTAAGACTGAAGAAATAAGGCTTGCATGTTTTATGATATTAACTATGATGGCCATCTTTACTACACTGATGACTTAATAATACTGAATAATTGTTCTAATATGCTCTCGGTATTAAATGTCCTCAGTCAATTCCCTATTTATCAATAACAAAACATTACAGTTCTCCCTCGCCAAAGATTGCTTGTCCTCGAGCAATGCCAACGCAACTCCACAATCAATCAATTGAACCAACTGAATTCGGGGATGATCCCAGGGTCCCAAATTATCCTAGGAGATCTGTAGCACTCTCTGCTCAAAGCACTGCACTGTCGGTACTATCACAAGATATCCCATGGAAGCCTCCTATAAGTAGAGTAACTAACCACGATGTAAACGAGGTACCATCACAAGAGACCTCATGAAAGCATCCTCTAGCAATCACTAAACTGCCAGTCACTGTAATCCTAGGGTCTCAAATCAATCTGAGAATTGCAGACGTGAAAATGCATCCACCGCTACCCTGCATAGTATTGACACAAGGAGCATCTTGTAGACTCCCAAGTAACCCCATCAGTAAACACTGTATCCATCCCTCATTGCGTCGAGAGGCACTCTACAGCCCAGTATGGGGGAGATCTTGTAACGTGATGTAACGTTAGTAACATTTGTAACATGTCGGCAAAAAATAATAGTGATAGTGAATATTATGGGAGAGATCTTGTAATGTGATGTAACGTTAGTAACGTTTGTAACATGTCGGCAAAAAATAATAGTGATAGTGAATATTATGGGAGAGATCTTGTAATGTGATGTAACGTTAGTAACGTTTGTAACATGTCGGCAAAAAATAATAGTGATAGTAGTGAATATTATGGAAGAGATCTTGTAACGTGATGTAACGTTTGTAATATTGAATTAACTAATGTAAAAAGTAGTAAATATTTTGTCGGCCTAATAATGTAAGGTCGTAACGTTTTGTTTGAAATACACTCCCTATATTAATACAAACAACAAAAATATTATAGAAAAAAAAATAAATTATTCTCAAGCAGCTATTGGAGACGAAGAATCTGATCAAGCAGCTATTCGAGACGAGGAATCTGATCACTTAACAAGGTGAACATTGCATAATTCTTCATTTCAAGTAACATGAGTTTTTTATAAATTTAAAATATGACATATTATATAATAACAAGGTGAACATTGCATAATTTTTTTTTCAAAAAGCTCTGAACCATGTCACAACACTCGCAGCTGCTTGCACCTCCTCCGCACCTCTAGCTCCAGCTCCACTCGCAGCAGCCTCCCCTCCTCCGCAGCTCCAGCTCCAGCTCCACTCGCAGCCCCCTCCCCTCCTCCCACGCTACACCGCGTCCTCCCCCTGCGCAGCTGCCTGCACCTCCCCTCCTCCCCTCCGCGTCCTCCCCCTTGCACAGCCGCATGCACCTCCCCTCTGCGTCCTCCCCTGCTGCCTGCACCGCGTCCTCCCCTCTGCGTTCTCCCCTGTCGTCTGCACCTCCCCTCCGCGTCCTCCCCTGTCGCCTGCACCTCCCCTCCGCGTCCTCCTCCCCTTCGCCGCCTCCACCTGCAAATCTCTCGCCTGCACCTGCAAAATGTAATATTATATTAATATTACATTTTAATTTTAATATTATATTATATTATAATTTTAATATTATATTAAAATTATAATATAATATAATATTAAAATTAAAATGTAATATTAAAATGTAATATTAAAATGTTATATTAAAATTATAATATAATATAATATTAAAATTAAAATGTAATATTATATTTTAATATTACATTTTAATTTTAATATTAAAATTAATATAAATTAATATTTAAATTTATTTAAATTAATATTTAAATTTAATATAAATTAATATTAAATTTAATATAAATTAATATTTATATTAAATTTAGTATAAATATTAAATTTAGGTATATATAAAAAATCTTTGCCATGCATAATAGAAACTACCTGTGGTATAGTGGTGAGGGTGTTCGGATAATGGGTGAGGTGCAAGGTTCAATCCTCCTAGATCAGCTTTTTGTCTTAAAAAATATTAAATTTAGGTATGTCACAAGTATATATAAATAGTCTTTGCCATGCATATTAGGAAATACCTGTGGTATAGTGGTGAGGGTGTTGGGATAATGGGTGTGAGGTGCAAGGTTCAATCCTCTTAGATCACCTTTTTGTCTTAAAAAATATTAAATTTAGGTATGTCACGGGTATAAATAATTTTTTTTTGCCATGCATAATAGGAACTACCTGTGGTATAGTGGTGAGGGTGTTGGGATAATGGGTGTGAGGTGCAAGGTTCAATCCTCCTAGATCACCTTTTTGTCTTGAAAATATATAGAATTTAGTCATTTAGAATTTCATGTAAATTGAGTTGTATACTTGCATAGTTTTCAGTGTACGGTTTTTTTATTGCATTTTTTCAAGTGTAGTTGTTATTCCAGTGGTGCATTGCTTTTAGTTTATATTTCCTAGATGCATAAATGTCAGCATATATGTTAATGTTTGACATTTTTTATATAGTGATTAAACTAGAAATGGAAGATGTGCATGCAGAAGCTGCTATGAAAGAAACAAGCGAAGGAAGCAAATCTTATGAAAAGACAGCAAAACAACGAGAAGAACAAAGAAAACAAAACGCAGATCGACAAAAAGAATTTCGAAAAAGACAGTTGGACGAAAAGACAGCAGAAGAACGCGAAGAACGAAGAAAACGAATCGCAGATCGACAAAAGGAATATCGTAAAAGAAAGTTAGAGGAATTGACATCAGAACAACGAGAAGAAGAAAGAAAACGGAACAATGATCGACAAAGAGCATATCGAGAGAGACAAATGAAGCAATTGGAAGAGCAAAGAAATAATTGAAATGCACGAAATGACCAAATGACAGCAGAAGTGACAGCAACAGAACAACAAATAAATCAAAATGTACGGAATGACGAGAGGACAGGCGAAATGTCAGCAGCAAAAGAAGAAGAACGAAAAAAACAACACGCAGCTCGACAAAAAGAATCTCGAAAAAAAAAAGTTAGACGAATTGACAGCACAAGAACGAGAAGAACTAAGAAAACGAAACGCTGATCGACAAAGAGCGTATCGAGAGAGAAATTTGAAGCAATTGGATGAACAAAGAAATCGATTTGGCAAGAGATATAGGCCACACATCTGATGAAATTTTACAGAATTGGCAAAATTTGCAATATATACCTTGGCATATTGATCGCAAACCTGTGCCTACAGATGCTCGAGTTGAATTCGACGAAGAAGAAGATTGTCCAAATCCACAAAGAGATTCCAGGCAGCATGAATGGGAGATCATTTGTGGATTATATAAAAATCAATTTATAAATTATAATGAGTTTGAGATGCTTGGACATAGAGATCTTGATCGTATGAATGATTGGAACACTGCTTTTGTAAATGAAGAGACCTCCAGTCGTGCAATTCATTTCATCTCTGATATGCGAAAATTGAAAATGATTTCTACTAATCAACATGCAAAGTCTTACTCAATTGATAGTTTGGGGGATAAGCAAAGAATAGCATATAATGTTATCCTTGAGCATTATAGAACAATGTTATCCTTGAGCATTATAGAACGGGTGTTGATCCACTATGCATGATAATCCAAGGAACTGCAGGTACCGAAAAGTCATATTTGATTGGAGCCATCAAAAATACACTTGAAAATCTCTTGCATCCAGGGAAAAGTCCGTTACTTCTTCTAGCTCCTACAGGGGTGGCAACTTTCAACATATCCGCAAGAACAGTTCATTCTGCACTTCATATATCGATCAAAGAAATTAATCCTTTACGAGGATCGAGTTTAATTAACATACAGGAAGAGTTGAGGAATGTTAAATATATTTTGATCGATGAAATGAGTTTTATTGGAAAAAATCTATTAATCAAAATAGATTCAAGACTTCGCCAAGCCTTCCTAGAAAATGCTACTATACCTTTTGGTGGAAGATCAATTATATTGGTCGGTGATTTGGGACAATTGTCGCTCCTCATGGATAAGCCTGTATATGCATCGAAAGGTATTGCAAAAGTATTGTGGAACACATTCACAATAGTTGTGACCCTCGATACTGTGTTTCGACAAAATGGACAAAGCAATGAACAAATATCTTTTCGTAATTTGTTAATGAATATTAGAGATGCAGTTCCAACAATAGAGGATTGGAAATTACTGATGACTCGTACAGATACTTCTGTACATGCAACATTGAAAAATTCCTTCGATAAGGCGATACATTTGTTTGCGACAAATGATGATGTAAACTGTCATAACAAGCGTTTATTAAGAAGCCTAAACTATCCCATTGCGATCAGTATTGCTACATCTGTAAGAAGCAACTATTCTATGGAAGGAGATGAAGAAGGGTTGGAACTTGAATTACTTATAGCCATAGGAGCAATGGTAATGCTCACATCAAACCTCTGGACTGATGCAAGACTCGTTAATGGTGCTCTTGGAGTTATACCACAAATTGTATATAACCCAGGAAGTTCGCCTCCATAACCACCCACTTATGTTTTAATTAAATTTGATAATTATGTGGGGGTATCATGGGATGGATCGTTTCCTCAAGTTGTTTGTATTACATCTATTGAAAGAGGTAATAAAAACAACTTCCATTGAAACTCGCTTGGGGTTTAACAATCCATAAGTCACAAGGATTGACATTGGAGAGAGCTACTATTAATATTGGAAAGCAAGAGAGGCAGGGTATGACATTTACAGCAATATCTTGAGTTAAAGATTTGGAAGGTCTACGATTTCAACCTCCATTCTTATATGATCGATATGAGAATATGTCAAAACTACTAGGAGTGAAGATAAGAAAAGATGAAGAAGATAGATTGAGAATGATCACGATGTGAACCATATTCTCATTTATTTAATCCTTACCAAATTATTGTCTTTATTTTCCATTTTAACAATTTACTCAATCCTTAATACTTATTATGTACATTATGATAATCCTCATAATTCTATCTGTGTTTTCAAGTTAACCTGTTCCTTACAATGTTGATGAAACTCCAATTTTGTGTCACCGCCCACGACTGGAACCAGCGTAGATCCAAATCCTAGGCTCTATCAAGTGCCGAGAGGGATCAAATCTCCCGAGGTGCAAACCTCTTAGGTATTGCACTCAAGGAGCTTTTCGAGGAGAGGTTTGCACCTCGGGAGATTTGATCCCTCTCGGCGCTTGATAGAGCCTAGGATTTGGATCTAGGTTGGTAAGGTCTTCCACTTGGATCCCAATGCAAACTTGTGCATCTTTCATCCCAAATATCCCAAGGATCTTGTATATCTGAGAGGTTTGCACCTCGGGAGATTTGATCCCTCTCGGCGCTTAATAGAGCCTAGGATTTAGATCTAGGCTGGTAAGGTCTCCCACTTGGATCCCAATGCAAACTTGTGCATCTTTCATCCCAAATATCCCAAGGCTCTTGTGGGATTATACCCTTGGTTAGGAATGTCATCCCAAGAATCGCCCACTCAATAGGACACCAACTCTTAATCTCTCTCCAATCCAACCTTCGAAAAGGGCCTTGTCCATATGCACCATCACAAGGAATAATCCTACCAAGCTGACATTCTTCCCTCATGATTTCAACTGGAATGATATTGCTGCCCAATTTCTCGATCCTGGCCAACTTGTAAAAACCATTCTCCATTATGCAAATGTGGACTCAAGCTACTGGAAGCCTTTTCTATGTAAGCTTGAAGAAGACTGCTTTGAAATGCAATAGTATGTTTCTTCTGCTGCGCCATCAAGGAATCTAACCGCTCTTCGATACTAGAAAGTCTGATCGTTGACTCGGTACATATAACTTGAAGAACTATAAGATCAACATCTCGCTATAATATTGTGTCGGAGTATTTCATTGCTAGAATGCTTTCTTTAACATGTTCAATCTTCTTTCGATGACTATCATCTGGAAGCTCTATCTCATGCCTGTATAAACTCTCCCTAACCTCCATGTGCGGCTGGCCACTGTCTCGACTATTGTGCTCATTGCCTTGCACCTCATGTATTTTTCCTGTCATAACTGTCTGGACTCCTGCTGTAGGTGATGAAGAGTGTACCAACTCCTACTCATCACACGGCTTGTCCACAATCTGACTATTGGATGTGTTGGTGTCGCTAGACTTACGGGATGGCTTTAATGCTATCTCCTCATGCACATCCTCATCATGTACTGTTAACTTCAAATCAAGCTCACCATCAACCTGTACATCGGGCTCATCTTTCTCCACTCCTCCAACTATGTTTATAAGGGAATCCTGATCCAAATCCTTGGGTTGGCTCCCTAACTTGATGGTGTAATAGTCTTGAAAGGACAATGCTGCACATACCTCATCACACAAGGCTAGATATTCTTGATATCGAGGCAAGCGTTGCAGTGTTTCTAACCTCTGCAAATTTCCAGTCAAGATCCTTCTCATTGTCTTCATGTTCAATCCCACAGTTAGCTAGGAACATGCTCTAATACAACTGTAATATTCCAACTGATATTCTATTGTACTTTGGTAATATGTTTGTTGTTCAGATGCTCAAATTGTATTGGAAAGATAAATAAAATGTGCATGAAAAAAGTGTCGTGCCAAACGACCGTAAAAAATAGCTGATATGGAGAGAAAATAGGGTAAAGACTTTTAGTTAGAAGAGATACACACACTGCTGATAATAATGTTGATATTCTGTCAATAGATGAGATGCATGCAAGTTGTGCTAGAAAGATAAGAAAATAGTGCTCTTTTCCAACAGTTGACGCCCAGCTGAAAGTGTGCCCTCTTTCTGCTGATCTTGACGTTTTTGAAAGAGGAAGTGTCTGTTGCTGCTGAAATTTTCTAGGATTGACAGTATAGTCCCCCCAGAGAGATAAGGGGATGCATGCAGAAGTTTGGCCTCCTTGAAGCCACCTAGCGAATTGATTTGCTTTAGAAGGGAAGATGCCCTCCTTCCGCACGTTTTTGCTGGAGGAGGCTTTGAATGTGCCTAGAACGGAATAGTAATCACTCAATATGTTGATGTAACCCTGATGAGAAGAATGGAGGTAGCATGTAGAAACTTTATTGGATTCCTGAAGGCTAGCGAATAGATCTGGGATTTCCAGGTGTTTCCCAACAGCAAATGTGCACCTGCAATAAACTTTCTCTGACTACTCGATGATTGAACCAAGAATAAAGAAGATAATGAATATCTGATGATAGATCTGGATGATCTACCCTGAAGTGATTAGGGCAGATAGATTTCGTTGCCGAAACCCCTTGCTAGCTGAAGACCTTCATCTCCAACCCCAACTTGTTGCTGCGGCACCTGCTGCTGTTGCTCTAGAAACCAAACTCAATAATAATAATTCATAGATATGCCTTTTGGTTCAATGACCCTTCTTATATAGCTTTAGCATGTGCTTTTAAGGTTTGCATGTCACTTTTAGGGTTTGTACTTTACTTTTTGCATGCATGCAATTCTAATTGCTCGTTGACTTAAGACTGAAGAAATAAGGCTTGTCTGCTCTGCATGCTTTATGATAATAACTTTGATGGCCCTCTTTACTACATCGATGACTTAATAATACTAAATAATTGTTTTAATATGCTCTCGGTATTAAATGTCCTCAGTCAATTCCCTATTTATCAATAACCGAACATTAAAAACTGTCCAAGGTAAGAAATGCTCCAATGGTGTATATCAAAACCAAACTTGAATTGGTTATTCATAATCATGGTGACAAATAGTAATAATAATAGTAAGATGTACCTGTGCTTCTGAAGAATCTTGGAAATTTCTCGAAGTTTGCTTGTTCATGCCATACTTACAGAGGGTAAACAATGTGCTACAGATGGGTGAGGATGGAAGAACCAGGTTAAGGAACAAGGGGATGACTTTTGACTGACATTGACTAAGTGATCTATCCGAATGATAAACAATACACTCTACCAAGGTGACATATGTATAACAGATATGAATAGGGGATGGAGGTGTCTCACAAATGGATAAAGTACTTGGATATGCTTCCCTTAGACTCTAACAAGTTTTCCTTTGCACTTTAGTTGCAACATAGGTCAACCTTCAAAGGCAGGTGCCCTGAAAGCCTGTTGGGCTCCAACTGACAAAGACCCAGCCTTTGCAAGCTAGTCTCACCCTATGCCCTTGTGGGGGCACATGAGCCGAACACTATACAAGGAGTGAGTGCTCATCCTTTGACCATTAAACTTTGTAAATCACTTTCTATTTCACAAGATAGTAGCCAACCTACAAGAGCAGGTGCCCTGCAAAGCTTTTTGGGATCCAGTAAATGACTAAGGCCTAGACCCGCTGCCAACGAGTAGTCCATAGCCCCGACGGGTTTGCCTCTCCCTGCTGCCCCTGTGGAGGGAAGATTGAGCCTTACATTATACAAGTAATGAGTGCTCAAACTCTTGGCCACTGACTACTTTTAAACATTTAACTTTTGCATCCTTTAGATATAGCTTTTATGCGTTCCGATGCTTTAGTGTTTAGCAACACTATTATGGTAGAGCACTTGCTTTGAGGACTAAGGGAGAACTACTTTGTGAACCCAACCACACTAGCCAAGCCAGATAGTTCATAGCCAGAGACACATAACAACGTGGAGTCTATCATACATAGGGGTCACAATGGGGAACGAATCTTCAATCTCACAAGTCTCAATTAGTCGAAGTCATGGGATAAAGTCGAAGGTGGATGAACTAGATGGGCGAGAACAAATGTCATGGAACCATCCTAGAACCAAGGTTTACAATTTGTACAAGCATGGCATGAGCAATAGTCTTCACATCAAATTCCTTAATTAGTCATAACACAAGTTGAAGCAACAATAGATATAAGCATAGGTCACCATAATCTTCCTAACATGATAAGCATAGGTATCTGACATACATCATAGAGAAAACTCAAACCAAGGAAGTGTATACCTAATCTCACCAAATATACTTGTCTCCAACTGATAAGCCCCTCTATAACTGTGTGTACCAACTTTGATCTGCTGCTCTGCTACAATGAACTAGATCATTACCAAAAGCATCTCAATGGACCCCTGAATATCAGTCTTGGCAAGGAAAATTCGATGAACAAGGCTCTGGAATAACTGAAGTTGTAAAGATCCTTGCTAATACCCCATGTGAAAAATACCCTGGAACAGAAAAAGAGACAAGTTTGTATGCATCATGGTAGCCCAGCTGCAGAATGTATATGCGATAACAACTTTAACACAACATATAAATGTAATTTGTTTTGACTTCACTGATAACACAATTCCTTGTTAGCATACTCGTCACTTAATTTGGAAACCGTGAGCCTAAAAACCTTGCGTGGTTTTTTAAAACCAAGGGTTGGTTTTATAAAACTCTATACCATGTGCAGTTTTATAAAACCAAGGGTAAGTTTTATAAAACCTTGTGTTTTTTTTCGATTTTTTTCGTCTTTCCCTTTTTTTATGGGATCTTCGTCCTTCTCCTTTTTTTAATTTCTTCTTTTTCTTTTTTCTTCTTTTTCTTCAATAAAGATGGCTAAAAGCCTAATGTGAGGTTGAAAACCTGAATCCCAAAGAAACTTGGATTATTTGGACACAAGCTCGAATCAGCTACTCTGATACCAAATGGTGTGAACAGTTCTTGTTCGCACAAGTTATCCGTAAAAGGATGGAAACAAATCCATATCCGAGTAAAAGAATGTATTGATAAAATAAGACGATGAATTACAATATACAAATGCCTGAATATATATTCCTAAAAGGCATATAAAGACTCTTTCGAAGAGTCACAACTATTAACAGTTATTATTATGTTTATTTATTAATAATTATAAAGCTTATTATTTATTTATTTATTCATATATTTATATTCTTAATAATATTCTTATGTTACAGACTGGTTAGATTATGGGATGAGAGCATACTTGGTTGTTTCTGGACAGTTGGATGCCTTGTACCACCACCGCTGTACATGTCGGTGCCTATTTGATCGCATCTACATCTAATGTTTCCTCTAGCACTATGTCTTGAAGCCCATCTATCCTAGCTTAGATTGGATATTAACGATATATTGAGTATATGGTTTCTAATGCCATTCATATTATGTGATTTTAATGTTTTACATGCTTCCAAGTTTCATATCATGCTCATACTTAAATGCTAGTCTTGTACTTTGTGTAATTTATTGCAATAAAGGCTTTAGTGAATGGTTTATGGTGAATGGTACTCTTCATTGATTAAAAATAAAATAATCACCTTAAATTTAAGTGTCTCTATCCATTATTAACATAATATCCCTTAGACACCCTCTAAAAGTAGTTCTAGGTGTATACTTAGGGTTGAGCATACATAATCCTAAGCAAAAGTTTGGCCAAGGTTTCGTCCTTGGATATTCTAGGTTCGTTCATTGTTGGACCTAGGAAGCATAAAGCGATGAATCCCCTTCTGTTAGTGACACGTTGGGTTGGGGGTTGATAGTTGTGTTGGATTAGCAGTCAGTTAGCTTCTCCATCATCTTGGGCTGCTAGTTTGTGCATCAACAGGACCCATGTACAACCAAAGATATGCAATAGGCTCCTCTTGGCCATTATATAACATTGATAATTGGTGTTGAGCACAATAGTTCTGAAGAAGACATGATGATATCTCAATAGCAATGAAATGAAGTTGTACTATGATTAAAAATGTCCCTGGTGAACCAACAACAATGGGTGTTTACATAGACAAGTACATACAGATGCAAATGATCATTAGGGTGAGTCATCATATGTCATGATAAACATGATAATATACTAATACCACAAAAATCTTCAAACATGTTTATGAGAAAAATGATTTACAAATTAACCAGTACCATGACAACAACTAAGCATTCACAAAAACATGTTTCTTCTTTGGGGTGGATTACTAATGGATTAGACTAGGCTAGACAAGTGAAGTGGGCTTTAGTTGATTGAATGACTTAAGACGGAGGATAAGGGATCCTCTGTAAGTTTCTCCATTAGTGCCAAGTGCAAACAATAGGGAAGTGCCTTGACATGGAAACGAAGGTTGCGAGATACTCTTCCTTAGATCCTAGCAAGTCACCCCTGTTGCCCACCTATTTCAACTAGGTGGCAACCTCATGTACATTGAAGATGTACATTATGTGCAGTTTGTACCATGGAAAAATCTTAGGGATTTTTCACTCAGCAGGGCAATTTTGCCCCTTTTGTACACGAAATGTCCGCTCCCCTGCGTGGGATAATTAATGTAACTTTATATGTCATCATGAATCATTCCTCTAAGGATGTCACCATGGACTTTATTATCAGGGAAGTCCTCTTCACCGAGTGTTTTTTTTCCCTTCCAGTTAATTTTGTTAATTAACATTTTTAATTGGTTGGGTTTTTCACTCACAAATCCTCCAAAGTGGTGAATTGGCGTTCTGATAATCAAGCCCATTAGGTGGCTAAGGTTTCAAGTTGTTGTCCATGACCATGCTAGCCATATCTTGTAGTCTTGCGGAATTTCGTTAGGATTTTAATTTCTATTTTGATTTTTTCTTAATTAATTAACTTTACCATTTGGTGGTTAATTAATTAAATTTCGATGTAATAATGTAATTTATTGAACCTTGGCATTTTGTAATAGGGGCTATGAATGCAAACGAAAAAGCTATGACACCCCTAAGCCATTGGTTCAAGTTTCATGTCATTCTGACAAGGAGTTGGGAAGTTAGACCAATTTTGGTTAAGACTAAGGTATTTTTTCCTAGGAAATTAATCTAATTTCCAAGGGTGAAAAATTAAATTATTTGATTTTGAAGGAAAAAATCAAATAAGGCCATGGTAATTAAGTTTGGGAGGTGGCTAATCATAGTTAATTTTTATTTAAATAAACCCCCCCATGGTCAAAATAAATTTTTGAAGATTTCCCAAGTGGGGTGCCCCTCTTGTCTTAATAAAAGATTAAAAAATAAAAAATAAAAGATTTAAATAAAAATTAAAATAAAAGAACAAAGAAAAATAAAAGATAAAAACAAAAAATAAAAGATTAAAAATGAAAGATAAAATAAAAAATTAAAAAAGATAAAAATAAAAAAAAGAAAAGATTAAAAAATTAAAATTAAAATAAAAGATAAAAATAAAAATAAAAGATAAAAACAAAAAAATATAAGATTAAAACTTGAAAATAAAAGATTAAAAGATTTAAAAATAAAAAGATAAAAATAAAAAGTAAAAGATAAAATAAAAGATTAAAAGATTAAATAAAGATTAAAAATAAAAGATTAAAGATTATATAAAAGATTAAAAAATTAAAAGATAAAAATAAAAAGTAAAAGATAAAATTAAAAATAATAAAATTAAAAATTGAGTCAAAGGAGGCCCCACTTGAGTAATGGAAACCCTAGATCTAAGGGTTGGGCTTCATTGTGACTTGGATCTATCTTTTTGACCATTGATTTGAAAAGACATCCTTGCTTATGATTGGTGGATGGCTTGTAAAGTAAACAAACCTAGATCTAAGGGTGGAGGAGAGCTAGAGTTTAGATCTATATTTTGGACCCTTGATTTGGGAGTGGTTTTGAGATCTTTTCAACTATAAAAGAGAGGCCCCTTCTCTCATTTTATTATCATCATTCTTTGGAGCATGGTTATGCTGCCAAAATACTCTCCTCTCTTCTCTTCTTCAATATTTTGTCCTAGCTATTTTGCTTAAGCCTTAGAGGCTTTTTGTACTCAAATCTTGCCCTAGTTGGGCCATAATCAAGGAAATTCTTTGGAGGAACATTGTGCTATTGTTCTACATTCTTCATGGTCCATTGTTGAGGTAACTTGTATCTTGTATTTGGTTTTTGCATATTTGTATTAGTCTAGTTAGCTCTCCACAAAGTATTTTGTGGAGAGATTAGAGAGTAGAAGTATTTTTACCCTCTTTTGTGAATTGTTTAGCAAATTTCTTCAAAGTATTTTGTAGAGATTGTTAGATATTCATCACTAGGCTTACATTTTCTTGCAGATCTAATATTTGTTAATAGGTTTTCTAAGCCAAGGACATCTCTCCAAAGGTCTCATCTTCAAATCTGCATTTTCGTCCATCTCTCTTTCTCTCTCATAAAACTAGGTTTTATTCATTGTATAGTGAATAAAACCCTTGTTTTAGGGCTTTCTTTCATTATATATTAGTATAGAATTATAAATTTGCTGTTCAAATATCATTTAGAGCCTGAAAAATTCATTTTTTCCAAAATTTCAAGTTTAGATTTTTCAATAAATTTTCTGGGTTTTATACTAATCTGTGCTAATTTTCTGTTTTAGTGTTTCTGCAGTAAATTCTAGCAAGTAAAGTTGCTGGTTTGTTGCAGGTTTATGCACAGAAGAGGGGGTTATGCTGCCCAAAATTGCCTAGAAAAGTCCTAGAAAAGTTTTGGTCCAAAAGAGGCCAAAAAACCTCAATTTTTCCTCTCTTTTCTACAGGACTGTAAACCCCAAAAGAGAAGTTCTCTTTGGGGTATTCTCTAAAGCTTTGGAAGCTGTTGTAAATCTGTATATGAGTAGTGTAGAGATAGCCTAGAACACTAGTTGCTTAGATTTATTTTTTATGCAAGTTTTATTTCTGTTTACCCACCTTCCCTTAAGGGATTGAAGTGAGGTCAGGTTAATCATTTTTATTTCTGTTTACCCACCATCTCTGTTACAGAGATTGTTGTGTGGTTAGGATATTGTTTTAGCTAATTGCATTTTCTTTCCAAGTTTCTGTTCAAAGTAATTAAATCTAATTTTTATTTCTGTCAAAGGAGTAACCATACAACCCACTGATCTAGTGTATCCTCTGTCCCAACTTGTCATCTCCCTTTAGGGACTTCAAGTTGGGTATGAAAAGCAGGAGAGGTGGGGGCTTAGCTTAATTAGAACAAATTCTTTTTCTGCTACAAACCTTCACACTTTGCTTTTTCAGTCCAAGATCAAGTACCAGCATCTCCCACAAGGGACATCGCTTGGTTGATCTTGAGTATAAAATTAACCTTGCATGCTAATCACCAAGATTAAAATTTACCCCTAAAATAAACCAACAACTTCACTAGCCTCGGTTCTTCTACTTGGTCATCCACCTTCGGGGTCTTCCGAGATACGACAAAGAGTAGTGAGGTTCTAGTAATAGGCATCCATCTTGCTATTTTTTCGGTTGATTAAAAACAGTGACCTCGGAAGCTAGTTGGAGTAGAAGACCGTGGGGGGTCTCTAGGCGTTCTACGTCCTCCTTGTTGAGCACCGGGGCATTGGGGTTTGACCTGGGAGCTACAGGTGGACTTGTTTCCACTGTTTTGAGCGCATCAGCATTCCCTCTTTGACTTGAGAAATACTAGATTGGGGTAGTCACAGCACCGGATCTAAAACTTAATCAAAGACTTCAACTTTAATAAAATTTATTAAAACGAACCAAGAGACATTGCAAAACATCTTACCCACATTTTAGTTTTTTGTATTTGCTTCAAAGTCCTTGCTTTTCAAGGCTTTCATTTTACAAGTACATCTTGCAAGCATCTCAATTTCATTTCAGTACCTTGCATTTTCAAGTATAATATCTTTAAAGTATTGTGGCATGCTTGAGTAAAACATTGTTTAATCTTGTAACTTGAAAGCAATCTATCATTTGATCTTTGACATAATAACTTGTTCATCCGGTGTATATCTTGTTTCTTTTCAGGTATCATTGTATATTTGTTGAACCATGCTTTAGCACTTGTTCATATTGTTAATATTGTAGATCTTGATTAGCTTAGGCAACTGTGGATAATCATTCTTAATTCTTTTGTAAGTTTGTAACTTGTAATCTTTTGACTCCATTTAATCTAGGCACTGATCTTATAATTTTGTAACCTTAATAAAATAAAATCCCTTTAACTAAATTGTGAATAAACCTTCCTATAGGGACTACCCCCCTTGGCTTTGTTGGGATTTGGCTTAAACGGAGGAGTTGGTAGACTGTGGTGACAGTGGTCCCTAGCTCTAACTTGCCCCCAAGGACACACAAAGCGGGTTGGAGACTTCCCTGTGTCATAAAGTGTGTATTAGGCGGCAACAACCCCATCACCGCTTCCTTTATCTTGACTTGTTTTTCTTCAGCACTGCGACAATGATTAGGCCTTGTTTTATTCTTTGAGTCCTTTCTTTTGTTCTTTGACCTGTCTTCAATACATTATTTCATCTTCATAGCTCCTTTGGCCTCTAAGGTTTAGGAGAGTTGAAAGCCATTTTCCTTTTTATTTTTATTTTATCCCTTGATTTTGCTTTTTGGGATGCTTTGATTTTTCTGGGAGCTTTCTTTGATTTTTTATTTTTACTTTCTTTTTGACCAGTGTAGTCACTAGCTTCTTTAGGACTAGATAAGGTCTTTAGGTGAAACAATGGATAAGGATCTTTTTGTTGGATTTGGGGAAAGAAACATTCCTCAATGGTAGTTCATCCTGTTTAATATCAGTCAGCCTCCGGAAGCATACCTAGGAACCTCCTGAATCATCGCAGGAATATTTACAACACAACAAGTCCCAAGACACTGGGGAAAACATGGAGGCACTTCACGGTGAAATGATTACAGAGGGGGAAAGCAAGAGTCAATCTATCGATGTCAAACCCTTAGGATGCAGACCAAAGTATGAAGTGATGATGGATGATGTGGAGATGGCCAAAGGTGGTCCCGAAGAAGGGGGCAAAAGTCCTTGTAAAGATCAAGAGTTACCTTGGTCCAATGGTACATGTAAATCAAGAAGAATCCACTACTCTCGTCAACCTATGGGCGGTACTCCTAGCAGTAATATAGAGTACATCATCGCATAATATATAATCATGACATGGCATAGCAGCAGGAGAATGGCATATATCATATGATCATCACATCATCTCATCAAAAGAAGGCCCAAAAGCAGTAGAGATGGGCCTCAGTACTCTGGAATGCATAATACTCTGAAACAAAAATAAGTGTGAAAAAGTATGCCTGCAGAATGTGGCATAAACAGGGTTTTGGCAAAAAAACTGGGTCTTATACTTTAAGGGAAACTGTACAGACAAATCATCACCCTTTATGGTAGGTCCTCTTTGGAGTACAAACAGACAAATCGCATCATCTCTGCCAATTCTTCATGCACAATTCTCAAGAAATCTTGTTAATCTTCTACAAATCTTTTCTCCCTGCATGCTTCTTGAAATCTTTCTCTATGACAGGGATGCATTTTACCAGGTTTGCAGATTGCACTGTTTTGGCTGTGAATCCAATTTTGTCATGTGTCTATTTTAACAGAGGCAAGCAACATGTGTGGAAGTTGTAATCCCTACAGAAACTGCAAGGGTTCCTTATTTTAATGGTTCTTCTTGGTTTAGAGTTCCTAAAAATAGTATGACAATGGCAAACGATGGATACATGTTTTACACATGAACAGATCTGTTTGACCAAGCAACTTCAAATTAAAAATGTGACATTAGATTCAAAAGGATTCCAATTACTTGTGATGCTACATTTATTTCTGTGGAAAGTAATCTGCCGAAGGTCTTTGTCATGTACCAGCATATTAAATACCTTATGACAGCAGGCATTAAATTCTTTGGGATATTATCATACAAAGGTTTAATTCTTTAAGTTGTATTTTGTGTGTGTTTCCACTCTCTTTTTCTTCAAGTATTGACTTTTAACCTGATGGGCATGGTGCAGGGTTCTACTTTGAATATGGTCGTTGTACTGAAGTTGCTGAAAGATGCAAACTCCATTATTCCACATGTAGTTGCGGCAGCTACACTATTGGCTCTTTTATTCCCACCATCTTTTACCTGGTTCACGAACAGGTGGCCTTTTTTCTGTAAAGAAATTGATTTATATGTTTGATGTATGTGGATGTAAGTGTTCTTTAGCTATTTTATCTATAGATTCCCTCGAGTGTTTTATGGTTTCCATGTAAGATGGGCAATTCGATGAAATTCCAATCTCAATTTTAGCCTACACAGGAATTATTTTTTCTTGTTCATCTGTCTTCAGATACTTTTTGATCAATGCAGTTTGGAGTTCACATCTTGCTTCCATGGCTGCTTCTAGAAGTAAAGAAAATGAGCAAGATATTATTGTTTAATGCAGCTGCTTGTTTGCTAATCAAGCTGGTATTGCTAGTTATTACCTAACTACTGGACTGCCAATGTGTTCTCTCAAAATGCTACCTATGCAATGGATGGGTACGAACTGCGTTTAATGTTTAAAGGTGGCAATCATATTCAAAGATGAAACTACCAAGGGTGGATAAGTTTCTTTCTACCCCATTATTTTCTCACTGCTCATAGCAGTCATGGGTTTGCATTGACAATCTCACCTTAATATTTTTTTTTAGAGATTAAGTCAAAAGTTACATTTTGAAGATGCCATCCACATGACATCAGAAAAACCAAAATAGCCATATAAAGAAACCTACAACAACTGAACTGATATGTCCCTCAAAAGTTCATGGCTTTTAGTTTATTACAATAAAGACATAAAAAACGGAGAGATCCGCGCCTATTTACCCAAACGACTGTTCTATCCCTTAAGATTAGAGATAAGCAAAAGCCAGCAGATCTGGCCACCAATGAGAGGATCATCAGCAGAATAAATCCTGTAAAACTGTCATCATCAGAATTTAACATAATCACTTTAAAAAACTAGAACAGTAAAATACTGTTCTTACAGGAAAACCCAATGTAAGTAACGTAAGTGGTCCATAAATGGATCAATAGTAATGTAAAATGTATTGTATGATAGATGATGAATAGTTACATAGGTTTTGGCTTTATATAAGCCCGTCATGCACATTTTCGTAAAAGGGCATGACTATTGACTTTAGATAGTCTTTAATTAATAATAAATTAATATTAATATTAATTTATTATTTTATTGTTACATTGCCTTCCCCTAAAGGGAAGCTTTGTCCTCAAAGCTTATTTGATGACAATGATTACGTCTGATTTTCTTTGTTGTAATGTTATCTTTTGATCTTTTGTGTTTAGTCATTGTGACATTTGATGAAACGAGACGATACGAGCTACAAATTCCCTAGAAAAACTGTCGTATCGTCTCTGATGTGGTCCATCCCAAATCTATTTTTATTGAAGCTATTTGATCACTTTGTGGGATAGGTCTTCTTGTTTGTTGTTTTGTATTTTGATTTGCTGTTCTTACTCGTCTGACATCATCTCTCCTCTCTGTGTGTTCATTTTGACCCTGTCGTTGGTCAAAATAATGTTTATAATTAGGGTGTCAATAAAGAGTTCTTGTTGTTTGTTTTTCGGATGTATTGACTTCTTTTTTATCTGTGATGATGACTGAATTTACTTCCTTAACTTGAATTTGTTTTTCAAAGAGTCTGGATGCTTATTTCTGAATTTGCGCTATTTTGTTCTTCAGTATATTGTTTTTACTTCGAAATTTCTTGAACCTTTCGCCTTGCGACTTTTTGTCCTCTTTTAACTTCTTGACTTGTTTCTCTAGTTCTTGATTAAGATTTAGAAGGCATTGGTTTTCTTCTTGCTTTTCTAGGACTTTTCCTTCGATGTCTTCCTTCGAGTTGTCAGCTTTCTTGGTGCTCTTTAACTTCTTGATCTTTGTAACTAATATTTTATTATGATTTCTTAATCGATATATTTCTTCAGTATTACTTGTTAATGTGTTATTGACTTTCGTAATTTTCAACTTGTCCGCTTTTTTTGAGTCGTCCTTTTTCTACTAGAGTTCCTTAATTTGTTGCTGAAGGCGGCAGTTTTCGGCTTCTTGGCATCTTACTTTTGTCTGAATTTGCGTGATTTTGTCATCTTTGTCCTTGATGATTTTGTTTAATCGTTTGATTTCTTCTTTATTCTTGACTGCATCTTTCATGATCTTTTGGTTTTGTAGATTTTGATCGGTATATTTTTGACTCATTAATTCCTCAATTTGAGTAGATAATATCTCAATACGGATTTTTAGATAATGATTCTCCTGCTCGATTGATCCCTTAGAAATATCCAGCTTCGTCATGTCAAATACTTTGTTCAATGCTACTTGTAGTTGGGACTGCAATTCTGATTTAGAATTCGCCATAATTCTTGACTTCCGGTGTTCTTTGACGATAGTTGGTTTTCCTTTTGACTTTTGAATTCTTCTTTGTTTTTGTCTTCTTTCAATTTGTTTTTTTCTTCTTTTTCTTCCAAAAGTAATTATTATTTTAATAAAATAATAGTTACTATATTTGTTTTTTATAATAATAATTTTTAATTAATTAATATTATTATTATTATTAATGCTTCTCTATATATAGTTTTAATATATAGTTTTTTTTTGGTTTTCGAAATTGAAATATTAAAACTAATATAATTTAATATTTTTTTAGTATATTTAATCATTTTGAAAAACAAGTTAGGGTTTTTGAACCTAAGGGATGGTAGGTGGGACTTAGGAGTTTGGGGATGAATAAGGATATGGGAGAGATTTTTTAAATGGAGTTGGAAAGCAAAACCATGTGTTGGTTTGGCTTTTTCTTTTCTTTTGTGTTTTTACATTTTTTTTCTTTTATCTTTTTTTAAACTTTTTTCTTTCTTTTCTTTTCTTCACCTTTTTTCTTTTCTTTTCTTTTTTAACTTTCCTCGTTTGGGCCACGAGCCTGGAGTTAGAGATTTTTTTGTTCTTCTTATTTTTCTTTTAAAGATTTTGGGTCACAAACCCAAGGTAATCAAAATTGGGCCACGAGCTTCCAATATAAACAAAATAAACCATAGGTCAGCTTAAAAGAACGGCTCTGATACTAATGGAACACTAAAATACTGTTCTTACGGGAAAACCCAATGTAAGTAACGTAAGTGGTCCATAAATGGATCAATAGTAATGTAAAAACGTATTGTATGATAGATGCTGAATAGTTACATAAGTTTGGGCTTTATATAAGCCCATCATGCACCTTTTCGTAAAAGGGCATGACTATTGACTTTAGATAGTCTTTAATTAATAATAGATTAATATTAATTTATTATTCTATTGTTACAAAAACCACAAGGAAGCAAAAGGAAATTAGAGCTCAAGTGGGGAAATTCCCCACACCAGGCTCCTCAACTTGCAGCAGACAAACTTGACCCAGTACGACCTCTTTTGATAGACCATTGACATCCTGATTAAAAGTATTTTTTACATGGAAAATTGGATGTCATTGTTAAGCCCTTAATGATGGCACATTACCCCATATAATGTGACGCATTACCCCCTATATTGTGGTGCATTACATATTATGTATGTCAGCTTGGCTATATTAGTGGGTCTATTAGTTGTTATAGTACACCTTTGTCTCCTATATATAGGAAGGCGATATTCTCATTTTAGTCATCATTGTATCTTGTCTTGTCCTGTGTACTTAGTACATTGTGTAAGGAGGTTTCTCCCTCGAAGATGATTGCTATTTATCTCTGTTATTCATTATTAAGGCGTGGATTACTCTCTTCTTGTCTATTTTTGCTCTTTTTATGCTATTTCTGGGACTTGGTTGCATAACATTTGGTATCAGAGCTCTTTCCTTGGGACCAACTTCTGCAAAACGAGGCATCTTGGCATTTTTGCTACAAATTTTTTCTACAAGGATTTAGAGATCGAGGTTAAAAATCCACTTCTAAAACATGCTGAACTATCTCTAGTCCGAAATTCAGATCTCCATCCATTACAGTTTCAGAGATAATTGCGGAGGAATCTAGGGTTTTCGAATAGTCCAAAACCTAGTCTAATGCATGTGTTCTAGGGAAAAAGGTCATATTTGAGGTATCTGAGATCCAAATTGAGTGAGACTAGTTGCATCCGAAAGAAGACGAACCAAGGCATCCGTGGTAGAAGTTTCCGCTACAGAAACGAAATATTGGACACGTAGCATATCGTACAAGTCCGTTCTTTTGGAGAGGCAAAAAATAAGAAGCTTTAGGAGATTTGCAATAACATTTTTTTGGCACATCCAAATTAGGTCAGGCCTGCGGCATTGAAAAGATGACACATCAAGGTACCCCAGGTCGAAGTTTCAGCTCTAGAGGAGTCAAAATTCAAATTTTTCCTCGGTTACAAGTCGGCCATAAAACAGTCTTCTAATCAAGGTTTGAAAGAGGTACGTCATTTTGCATTTGAATAGCTTTGAGTAGAATGATCTATTTGTGGTAAACCCCAGTGTGATATATATTTATTATTCAAAATGCCACCAAAAGAAAGTGGAAAGAATCACACTCCACTCAAACCCCCCAGAGGATTCATCCCCGACATACGATGAAATGGAAGACATATTTTAGAGTGTCGAAGTTGGAATACATGATTAAAGGAAATATGAAAATGGATGACTTAGTTAAATTGGAAAATAAGATGGCTTGTAAAGAGGATCTCAAAGGAATGGCTAATAAAGAAGATCTCAAAAGGATGGCTGGTAAAGAGGATCTCAAAGAGATGGTTAGAAAAGGAGATCTTCAAGACTTGAAGGAATTGATGAAGGATATAAAACATAGCTTTATTCCTCATGCATCTACTCAAGAAGAGGATAAGGAGAAAAAATGAGACTTATTCTAGTCACGTTTGGAGAAAATTGAAAAACAATTAGAGAGTAGGAAGTTGGAGTCCTTAAAAGTTGATGATTCACTACAACATCATGGGTTCAATTTAGGTCCAAGGAACTACTTTATCCCCAAGATTGACATGAGAAAGTTTGATGGCAAGGATCCAATCATGTGGATTTTTCAGATGGAGTAATTCTTTGATCTACACCAGGTGCCCACTTTGCAAAATGAAACTATTGCATCCTTATATTTAGAACTTGATCAATTTGTATGGTACAAATGGCTTTGTGACTGTAAAAAGGACTGTTATCTCTTGGTCTATATTCACAGAAGAATTGATTGCACATTATGTGGATATAAATAGCAACACCTTCTTTATCCGGTTGGTAAAACTGAAGCAAAAAGGTCCAGTTACAAAGCACACCAAGCAATTTCAACAGCTAAGTCTTAGAGTGAAGAATATTTCAGAAGATAATTTGTTAGATCTCTTTATTGGAACTTTGAAAGATAACATTCAACATGAGATGCGTCTCTTTGAATCGTCATCTCTAGAGAAGGATTTCATGATGGCAAGGAATGTTAAAAGTAAAAATATGGCAATGACTAATAGAAAGGCCTTCTCCAACACATACAGAGAAAATAATGTTCCTTCTTCTAAACCACCACAAAGGTTGACACCCTAACAACTAGATGAAAGAAGAGCAAAAGGATAATTCTTTAATTGTGACAACAAGTATAGTAAGGAACATAAGTGTAGTGAGAAGAAGTTATTCTACATAGATTGTGAAGAGGAAGAACCAAAAGAAGAGGAAGCATCTCAAGAAGAGGCGACTTTAGAAGAAATAGAAGAGGCTACTTCAGAAGAAATTACTCCCACCATATCTTGTCATGCTTTCGCTGGAATTAACACTCCTCAAATTCTCAAGATCGAAGGATACATAAAAAAAAAGAAGGTAACAATGTTGATTGATTCTGGTAGTACTCATAATTTCATTCACTGTAAATTAGCCAAAGTTCTTAATTGCTTTGTATATCCAGCACCAAAGTTTCAAGTAATGGTTGCAAATGGAAGAACTATAAATTGCTTATGGAAATGCCATAATATCGATCTTGCTATGGGGGAATATGTATTGAATAGTTCAATGATTGCTATCCCAATGGGTGGTGCTGATGTTGTCTTAGGTGTCTAATGGTTACAATCATTGGGAATAGTGGCTTTTAATTTTCAAAAACTTTTAATGAAATTTTCATGGGAAGGAAAAGAATATGAGTTAAATGGTATCACAGGAAAACCAAGCAAGGTGATAAGTTCTAATGGTATGGCAAAGTTGTTGAAAAAGGGACATCAAGGTGTAGTTGCACAATTATGCTCATTAGATGTTCAAATCTCAAAGTTCCCTATCTCCCCAGATCTCCAAAGGGTCATTAATAAGCATTCCAAGGTATTTGAATATTCCACCTATTCGATACTTTGATCATGCTATCCACTTAATTCCAGGCAGTGTTTCTCCTAACAACAGACCTTACCGATATCCCTATAGCCAAAAGAGTGAAATTGAGCGTATAGTTGCTGAAACGTTAGAGGCTGGCATAGTTAGGCCTAGTGAAAGTTCTTACTTTGTACCAATGGTATTGGTACCCAAGCCATATAGATCATGGTGTATGTGTCCTAATTATAGAGAGCTCAACAAGATCACCATTCAAGATACGTTTCACATTCTTGTCATTGATGAATTGTTAGACAAATTACATGGAGCAGTTGTCTTCACAAAGTTGGATCTTCGTTCCGGGTATCATCAGATTCGAATGAAGGATGAAGACATCCTCAAACTAAGATTTAGAACTCATGAAGGTCACTATGAATTTTTGGTCATGCCATTTGGTCTCACAAATGCGCCTTCCACATTTCAAGGTTTGATGAATTCTATTTTCAATTATTTCCTTAAAAAATTTGTGCTGGTATTCTTTAATGATATACTAATCTATAGCAAATCTTAGGAAGAAGATGTTCAATATGTTGATAGGGTACTACAACTACTAAAGGAGCAAGAACTGTATGCAAAACCCTCAAAATGTTTCTTTGGGACAAAGGAGGTAGAGTATTTGAGTCATATTGTATCTCATGAAGGTGTCAAGGTAGACCCTAACAAAATTAAAGCTATGATGGACTGGCCGATTCCCAAAATCCTGAAGAATCTTCGAGGATTCTTAGGTTTGACAAGGTACTACCGCAAGTTTGTTCAGAACTATGGAAGAGTAGCAGCTCCTCTAACAACATTACTGAAGAAAGATGCATTTTCTTGGACTCTAGAGGCAACTCAAGCTTTTCAACAACTCAAAGAGGCAATGTGTAAAGCTCTTGTTTTGGCGACATGAGACTTCACAAAATCCTTTATTGTGGAATGTGATGCTTCAGGAAATGAAATTGGAGCTGTACTATTGCAAGAAGGACACCCTCTTTCCTTCACAAGTCATCCAATCAAGGAAAAGAACTTAAAAAACCCCATTTACGAGAAGGAAATGTTGGCAATACTACATGCCTTGAAGCAATGGCGCGCCTACCTTATAGGGAGACATTTCATCATGATAGCCTTAAATACTTCTTGGAACAAAGGTTATTGTCAAAAGAGCAACAAAAATGGGTGACAAAGATGTTGGGGTATGAATTTGAAATCATCTACAAAAAGGAGAAGCAAAATGTTGTTGCAGACTCTCTCCGCAAGAAAGATGAGGATGTTGAAGCATTACTCTATGCTATCTCGATCATCCAACCAGATTGGATAGCCGAAGCAAGGGATGAATGGAAAAACGACGAAAAAATATGGGCATTCATTCAAAAGCTGCACCAGGATCCCATTGCTTCTAATACATTTAGGTGGAAAGATGACTTGCTATGGTACAAGGATTGCTTATGTCTTGGTAAGAGTTCCCAGCTCAAGGTGAAAGGTACTTTTTGAATTCCACTCCTCATCGATAGGAGGGCACTCAGGTTTCTTAAAAGCCTATGACAGGGTAAAGAAATAATTTTTTTGGGATGGTTTTAAAACTGATGTTCAAAAATTTGTGACAGAATGTTTGGTTTGCCAACAAAATAAAGTGGAAACAATTAAGACCCCAGGTCTCCTACAACCACTTTCCATTCCAAGCCAAAGGTGGACAGAGGTCTCGACGGATTTTATCACAGGTTTACCATAGACTAAAGGAAAGAGTGTCATCATTGTGGTTGTTGATAGATTTACTAAATATGCACACTTCTTTGCACTATCTCACCCCTTCAAAGCAAGCATGATCGCCAATACTTTTATGGAGACAGTCCAAAAACTACATGGTACCCCAAATATTATAGTAAGTGATAGGGATCTTATTTTCATTAGCAATTTTTGGACTGAATTATTTTGTTGTTTGGGTACTCAACTAGCTCATAGCTCATCTTATCACCATCAATTTGATAGACAAACATAAATTGTAAACAAATGTTTGGAAGGGTATCTTAGATGTTTTGCAGCCGATGAACAAACACAATGGGTCAAGTGGTTACCCTTGGCAGAATGGTGGAATAACACTTCCTTCCATACATCAGCAAAAATGACCCCATTTATGGCTATCATCCACCATCCATCACATCTTCACTAAGACACTCCTCTAAGGTTCAAGCAGTGGAAGACCACATGAAGCATCAACAACAAGTTCTTCAACTCTTAAAGAACAACCTGAATCTAGCAAAAAATCGAATGAAACAACAGGCAGATCAACACCGAAGTGAACAAAGCTTTAATGTGGGGGATTTGGTGTTTTTAAGACTACAACCATACAAACAGATGTCCCTGAAGAACACCAAGAAGGATAATAAATTATCACCTAAATACTACGGTCCCTGTGCTACAAAAGATTGGTAGTATGGCCTACAACTTGGAACTACTTGCGTCTTCATGAGTCCATCCAGTTTTCCATGTTTCTTCTTTAAAGAAGGTTATCGGTGACAAGTTACCAGTTCAAACGATATTACCAGAACTTGATGAGGAAGGAAAAATCAGGCTTGGAGCCTGAAGAAATCACTGAAATAAGAGCTAGACAACTTCAAAATCGATCAATTCCAGAGTATCTCATTAAATGGAAGAACTCACCCGCGAAAGATTCAACATGGCAAGATGAGTCCTTTATACAACAACATCCAGAACTACTTCAGTGTTGAGTACAACACTTTTTGAAGGGGAGGGGCATGTTAAGTCCTTAATGATGGCACATTAGCCCATATAGTGTGGTGCATTACCCCCTATATTGTGGTGCATTACATATTATTTATGTCAGTTTGGGTCTATTAGTTGATATTGTACACCTTTGTTTCCTATATATAGGAAGGAGATATTCTCATTTTAGTCATCATTGTATCTTATCTTGTCTTCTGTACTCAGTACATTGTGTAAGGAGGTTCCTCCCTCAAAGAGGATTGCTATTTATCTCTGTTATTCATTATTAAGGCGTGTATTACTCTCTTCTTGTCTATTTCTACTCTTTTTATGCTATTTCTGGGACTTGGTTGCATAACAGTCATCAAATTGACTATAAACTACTAGGATCTAATCCAACAATGATCTTAGGGTAAGGTTTTCAAACATGAAAGAAACTTTTACTCATTTATTACAAGGTTTGAATCAATGTTTTAAAACTTGGACTCAGACTCAGAATAGGTCAAGGGTCAATTCGGACTCAGAATCGGACTTGGTAAAGAATCGATAATGACTTGGCAGATTTGAATTTAATGACTCGGTTTACTAAAAGGCACAAATATTTAAATTTTAGAAAATAATATTTTAAATATTATAAACCATAATTCCAAAGCATTGGAGAGAAAATATCCAACGTCTGCTCATCCTCATGTAAGGGTGAACAAATCAATTATTACAATGACACGAAGTCTCTGCCTCAGTGCTCACTGCAAACAATTCTCTATCATAGACTCTCACTGTTGATGAACCAGAACTTTTGTAAAGTTTAAAGGTGAGACTGCTAGACTGTTGTCTGCTAGTTGTCTGAGCGATTCTTTGACAACATAGGGTAGGCCGCTAGAGTTGCGGCTAGACTTGTCACTGTTCGTTGGTAGTTCTTCCCAGAAGCTTCACTCCCGATTCAAAATTCTAATGATCACTGATCACATTCACGCTGACCACGATCGTCACATAGGTCGCAACGAATAGAGACTGAGGGGGTCATTAGGGTTAGAACTTGAAATGAATAGATTAGGTAATAAGTAAAATAAAACAAAAATTAAGCGTTTCTTAACTTGCAGAGTTAGGGACCCCTACACGCCTGAGCCAATTAACTCTCCCGATCTATTATTTAACTCGACCAAATCGATCGATTCGGTACTGAACTAGTCACTCTACCAGACTTGATGGCCAATTTGGCTTGGTTTAGGGTTGACTTGGTCAACTCGGTTGAGTCCGAGTCCTAGTCGATCGATTTTTAAAACATTGGTTTGAATATCCAAAAGTTTCTATTATAGAAACCCCTGTTCCAATGACAAGCTTTAACAATATAATAGGGCATGAAATTTGGCCCAATTGTTGGTAACTCTAACCAAACCTATTTGAAGGAGAAATAGTCTTGATCAGTTACATGTTAGATCCCTCCAACACCACAAGGGCTAGGGTTACCTTGACTTGTTCCATAAAAAACACCCCAACTTTTAAAATTATCTATTTGAGGGGTAGGGGATCTGATGTGTTAGATTCTGAGATTACTTTAGCCTTTGGATGGTTTGAGATGGATTTTAGCATTAGAGATGGTCTATGATGGATATGGATATGCACATTCGAGATATCTTTCTTAGTAGATGTTTGATCTTAGTTGATTGCTGGTGTTTCCACCTAATTCGCACCTCAGTTCATGTGGCAGAAATCTTGAAGCCACTAGGTGCGACCTTGGGTGTAAGCTCGAGCCAAGTGCTGTCACTTGATACTTGGTTCCTTCGTCGATGCCAACTGCACTAGGCCAACTCCTCATGAAGCCAAGGGGGGTGGTCCCTATGATAATTATGGTTGTTTAATCTGTGAAAATAAAAATAATTATTCTAGGAGCCTAAGATGAGATGAATTAAAATACTTCCCACCATTCACTGCAAATAAATTACTTTAGCAACTTTAGAAAATATACAAACCATTCAAGACACTTTGCAAAATTGATTTATCCATAACAATAAAGTAGACCAGTGCCAATGAAATGAGTGCTTGTGTATGAGGGTTGATAGTGTAGTCTCGTTGAAAGTATTGCAGTGCCTCGGTTGGTAAATTTTAGATGATTAAATGAGTGATTAATGGAGTGGTAATTTTGGGTTTGGTCCAATAAGACAAGCTCTCTTGAAATGATCGTTAAATCAACTTTACCAAGTGTCCAACGGGGTGAGGCATAACCTGCTTGGAGTAGCCCCCTGAATCTATAGTATTCACCCTTTGCGACCTCCTGATTTCTCAAGAACATGCTTATATGGATTTTCCTATTACTTTAGTCACTTGTATCCCTTTCTGGTACAAGCAGCTGATCAGAAAATATGCAGCGATGCAGAGCATACGGGGAAGGGGCCTTGTCAATTTTATTAAAGCTAATGTGATGTTTATTAACTGACTACTCACGATTGAAAGTCTCTTTCCCCTTTTCGGGATACTTTGGATAGCATAGTCGGATTAATTTTAAAAGCCTAAAGAAATGACAAAAAGAACAAGTTTTCTAATTAGTCCTACCACGAATCTCTTTCTCCCTTTCGGGATACTCAGAAAAGCGTGGGGCAAGTATTTCCTTTTCTTTTAAGAAATAAAACAAAATAAACAACTAAACAAGAAATGAAAGCTAAACTAACTAAGAGAATTCAAAGTCATGAAAAAAGACATCGACGCTCCCCCCCAAGGGGGGATGAGGAGTGGGATCTTCGGAGCCTACTCAAATGTTTATTAATTTTTTACAATCTGGAAGAAGTGTACATTGGTCCTTATAATTTGGTCCAAAGGCTTACAAATTTATTGAAAAAGGATTTTTGTGAAGAAGGGAGCTTCGTTGGGTCTTCTAGTGGTTCACTTTCTTGAAATAGCGGCAGCACCTCCTTCTCTATTTTTTTAAACATGCAAAAATCAGCAGGCTATCAAATGTAGAAGATGCTCAAAGACACTTTAAGAATGTCTTAGAAAAACCTTCAAAAAAATCCTAAAAATCTAAGTCGTGTTGAGAAAAATAACCAAGGAAAGTAAGCTTTCGTTAGGAACTTGGCTTTCTTTTGGGAAGCCAATATGATGCACTAGATGCTTGATTAAAAATTTAATGATCTTAAAGAAAATACTCTGTTCATGCAAACTTAACATCTACCTTTAAGATGATTGCAAAAATTGAGATCTTCTTAAGCTAGATCTACTTTATACAAATGAAACCTTGAACAAAATTGAGATCTAAACTTTTCAACTTGAAGATGAGATCTAATAAATGATTAGCTCTTTTTAGCAAAGCGAGATCTACATTCACAAGTGATGGTAACAAGAAGGATGTAGAAAAAAGGGTTTGAGAGAAGGGGAAGTAACCAAGACTTCTTGAATCTTGAACTAGGAAATTGTTATGAGTGGATCAAAGAGGGACTTTGTCTTTCATTTTAGATATCAAGAATGGAGAAGAAGTCAAACTAGATTCTCCTTCTTTCCAAAATGAAGCCCTTGAAACCTTAGCATAAACTTGCCACAAAGAAGCTTGTCAATCTGTAAGGCCTACACTCAAGATTAGGAGATCATGCAAGTAAACAAACTCAACATGAAAAATCCAAAAGTCTTCAATCATAAACACATAAATGAAAGAGCTAGAAAGTATTCATTGAACTCTTCATTCCTATGGATTAGCAACAATCACTCTTAAGGCAATGAACAGACAAGCAATACAAACGAACAAATTTAGCTAAGCTACAATTACCTCAATGAAGCACTAAGACAAATAGCAAGATGATACACCCATATAGCCTACAAAGCTCTTATTCATTAAAAGATAAACACAATTACAATAGCCAAAATGGCAGAGCTTCAATCCTTCTATATCAAAGAAGATGAATGAACCTATTTATATAGAAACTGGAGCCTAGGGGGGCTCATCCTTTACTGGAAATAGAGGTTGAGTTGTGGGAGTTGATTGAGGGATTCACATGAGATAGAGTGTAGTGTGACTAAGGAGGTAGGCGCCACCTCTCCAACAGACTACAACCAACCCACTCATGAAATGACACTTTGCCAAGGTGTCAGCCATAAGAGAGGGCGTATTCTGCAACCATATATACCCGCCACCACCTTAATCAACACTGAAGATGACGCCTGTTACCACCTAACTTGTACTTGGTGGTTTTTTCAAGCGAGCCTGTGAAGTAGAACAAGTACACTTGTTCATGATCAGAGTTTAGAAGTCCGCCAACCTTTTTCTGGGAGTTTGTTTGATTTTTTTTCCCCTTGTGGAAATTGTAAAAAATGTTCTAGCATTTAATTTTTTAAAAAAGGATTGACTTCCTAGACTTAAGCATCAAGCTGACTAGCCCAGAGTGTTTTTTCCCTCGGTTATTATTGGTTGTTGAATAAACGACTAATAATTTTTTAGTTTTTCATTCACACCTCCAAAGTTGAGGTAGTCGTCTTAGTGTTTTGGCCTTAGGAGGTTATTAGAGCCTTCGTGTCAGTGTTTTTCAACATGCTAGATCAGATATGGTACACACAGTTACAAAGGGGCCTATCAAATGGAGACAAGTATATATGGTGAGATAAGGTATATGCCTCTATAGTTTGATTTTTCTCTATGATGTATATATCAAACACCTATGTTTGTCTTGTTAGGATGATCATGGTGACCTATGCTTATACATGTACTAATGCTTGAACTTGTGTTGAGATTAATCAAAGGTATTGATGTGAATATTGTTGCTCATGCCATGCTTGTACAAATAGTAAACCTTAGTACTATGTTGGTTCCATTGGTCATTTTTCCCCATCCATCCAGTTCATCCGTTGTTGAATTTTATCCCATGATTTAGATTGATTGAGACTTGTGAGATTGAAGATCTTTTCCCCATCTTGACCCCTGTGCATGATAGACTCCATGTGTTATGCGTCTCTGGCTATGAAGTATGTGGCTTGGCCAGTGTGGCTGGGTTCATCAGGTAGTTTCCCTTTAGTCCTCAAAACATGTGCTCCTCCAAACAGTGTTGCTAAACACTAAAGCATTGGAACGCATAAAAGACATATCTAAATGATGCAAAGTAAATGTTTAAAAAGTAGTTAGTGGCCAAGGGGTTGAGCACTCATTCTTTATATGATGTAAGGCTCATCTGCCCTCCATGGGGGGAGCAGGGAGAGGCAAACCCATCGGGGCTATGGACTACTCGCTGGTAGTGGGGCTAGGCCTTAGTCATATACTGGAGCCCAAAAAGATTTCTAGGGCACCTACTCTTGTAGGCCGGCTACTATCTTATGTGAAATGTGAAAGTTATTGAAAAAGGTGAATGGTCAAAGGATGAGCACTCACTCTTTTTATAGTGTTCGACTCATTTGCTCCCACAGGGCAACATGGTGAGACTAGCCTGTAAAGGTTGTGTCTTTGTCAGTACTGGGGCTTAGAAATCTTCTGGGGCACCTGCCTTTGGAGGTTGACCTGTATTGTGAATGTAATGAAAAGGAAAACTTGCTAGAGCTTGAAGGAAACAAACCCAAGTACTTTATCCACTTGTGAGACACCACCATCCCCTATTGCTATCTGTCATGCATATGTCACTTTGGTTGAGTGTATTTGTTATCATTCAGAGAGATCACATAGTCAAAGTCAATCAAAAGTCATTTCCCTTTGCTTTAGCGTTGTTTTCCATCCTCACCCAACATTAGCACACCATTTAAGCTTTGTACGTATGGCATGAACAAGCAGATTTCCAGAAGGTTTCGAGACTTTTTAAAGGCATAGGTATATATTACTTACTATTATTATTGTTGTCATTATGATTATGAATAACATGATTTAAGTTTGGTTTTGATATACACCATTGGAGCATTTCTTCCCTTGGATGCATGCAGGATCATATGGGTACAGTATCTCACCTCCAGTTTGGGTACTTTGACCTGCTCAACGTAGTTGACCAAGTCAAACACGGTTCCCAAGGCAGTGACTCAAAAAACAACATTGCTTATATTGTTCCTTGACATGCCCAAGACCAATACTACGGTTTCAGTTTTGAGAGTTTGGCCCCAGATCTCATGATCAGTGATTATTATCACTTTATTATTGGCCAAATGATCAAATTTAATTACAGATGGCAGTGACTTTGGTTCTCCTAGAGCATTGCAGTGTTCCATGGGGTATGAGTAGTCACTTATACCATTCCTTTGTGTCTCTAGATTAACCGTTGCATTCAGTTTTCCCTAGTTATCATCTTGGAAAGAGTTATGATGATTTTTATCAGTTTCAGAGGATGTACCACCCAGCGTAGCCAGATATGGACTCGGCAAAGACTCGGTTGGCTTGGGACTCGTCGACTCGGATCAAACTAGGCAAATACTCGACAAATATGAAAAAAATAAAAATATAGTAATTTCTGTGTACAAAAAACATACATAATGACATTTCTAATCCATATAAGTAATAAAAACAATTATATGTAGAAATTCATTAGATCATCTCATAAAAATTGATAACACAACATTTGACACTCCATAATACCATATTTCTATGCAAAATAGTGAAATTAAAGAGGATTCCTTGAACACATTCCAAAATAGTACCAAGTTCAAACTTCAAAGTTCAAATACATAACTTAAAACATAGCTAGTGTCTCCAAGTCCAAACTCGAGTCTCATGCATGACTACGAGTAGTAGATCGCCTAGCATAGGCCCTACTAGAGCTAGTACCAACATCACTAGACTAAAAAATCAACTGTGATGCAGGTGTGTTTGGTGTTTCCATTTCGGAAAATGGAACACCAGAGGGACCCTCGGTCTCTTCATCAAGCCAACTCAAATTAGCAGGAGCTTCATCCTCCACTACCCAATCAGCGACTAGATCAATCTGATTCAATAAAATTGGATCCAAATCCTTTGCTCGCAACTGTTTTGTGAGCATCCGAAGGTTGTAGTATATGTAGACCAACTTCTCCAACCTTTGATGCTCCAACCTGTTGCACTTTTTGGTTTGGATGTGCTCGAATACTGACCAAATGCGCTCACAAGACGCACTCCAAGGCTGACTCAGGATTTTGATGGGAAATTCCTGTAGTTGTGGTGCCTCAGTGCCACAATCTAACCACCAATGGGCTGTTATAAAAACCAAACAAACAAAGATTACAAGTTTTGCAATGTCAAACTTGAAAAAAAAATAGTGAAATAAAGTTTAATGATTTACGTAATTGAATCTTCCATGGTACTTTCTTCTCCCTGAGACGTTGTGTTGAGCTAAATCCAAACATGCCAGATGATTCCTTGTACATATCTCGCTGTAGATTGATTTGGTCTTGAATCTCTTGACTTGGGTACATCCTCTCAATGCATAGCATCACACCTCTCATCCCCTCAGGATCTTTTTGAATTTTAGACCCAACATTATAGAATATGCTTGGATTGGGATATGCCCTTGTTGCATGTAATGGTGAATGTAGTTGCTTGTCCCACCTGGAATCAATAATATCCCATATAGGGAAATATTTAGATTCATCCCCCGTATAGAAGGCCTTGATGGCCTCTTTGGCCCTGTCCATCTCCTCATAAATATATCCCATTGGTGGTTTATCACCATCCATGATCCTCAACACTTTCATAAGTGGCTCTGTCATACTGACAATCTCAGTGACTTCCTCCCATAAACTATCTCTACGAACAGACAAACTCATAGCCATTGCATCTGGTTTTGTGCTATCTTTATTATGTATCCATTCCCTGCTACTAACCTTCCGTCTCAATGCTTGGTACTCATTAAGAAGACTTTGGAGGGAGAGAAAGTTTGTTGCAAACCGTGTGACAGCAGGGCGACTGAGCTCACCTTATGTGTACTCTCTCATAAGGCTCAACACCCAAGCATGGTTATAAATGTATTTGGTTATTTGTTTGCACTCGTGAACAACATCTTGCACCCATGCCAACTTCCNATATAGTGGGCAGCACAGGGGGTCCAAAAAATAGTAGGGTATTTTGCACAAAGCAATTTACTTGCTGCCACATAATTTGCAGCGTTGTCCGTGATTACTTGGACAACATGTTTGACCCCCACTTCTTCCACAAGCTCTGCTAACAATGTAAAAATCAGATTTGCATTTTTCACATGTGAAGATGCATCAACAGATTTCAAGAACATGGTTCCTTTAGGGCAAGCCACAAGAAAATTTATGATTGTTCTATTCCTTTGATCTATCCACCCATCAGACAAGATTGTGCAACCTGTAAACTCCCATGAGCTTTTAATGCTCTCCAACTGCTCCTTGATACAGTGCAACTCCTCATCTAGATCTTTCCCCTTAAGTGCACTAGAAGAGAGGCCTTTGTATCCAGGGCCAATGCTTACAATAGCATTTATCATGGGCTGATAAATAGGAGACCTTGCAAGGTTGAATGAGAGGCCGTCATGGTACCAAAACCTCCTCACTGTCATAATTGCCTCCTTCCTTTTCCTTTCATTAAAGCCGTCCAAGGTTGGTTAAGATCCTGCAGAGGTACACTGGAGGAAGAAAGGAGAGGGGATAGATGGACTTGGTGGAACATTTGATGAGAAACTACCTGGAGGTCTCATCGGAGATCTACCAATCCCTGCAGTTTCAAACCTCAACCTATATCTTTTGGCATTTTGTTCTTTGATACTTTCCAAAGCAGCGTGCATTTCTGCTGTGACTTCTTTAGGGAAGCCATCACAAACAATGACATCTTTGCACACAACTCGAGCTAGGTGGTGTTTTAACTTGATTATGCCCCCATACATAGTTGTTGGACAATAATTGCACTTTACTTGATTGTCTTGCCCTGGGACCACCTAGACTCAATGTTCCCATGCTTTATTCAAGAGGCCTTCTAGGTGTTCTCCTAGGTGCCATGGATCTGAATCTTGAGTGGAAAAAAAATTAGAACAAATTTTATTTGAATTAAAATGAACTGATATTTTGTAAATAAAATTAATTTATTTTTGTCAGGTTGTGGAGGCTTCCATCACAACCTACAAGCCTGTAGGAAGCCACAGGGGGCATCCTACAGTCCTGTGGGCTGTGATGGAAGCCTCCACAAGTGCCAAAACAAAAACAAAAAAAAAATTAAAAGTTAAAAACAATTTATATTGATTTAAAACTAAATTAAATTTAAAAATACATTAAATTAATTTGGGAAGCCTGTGGGCTGTGATGGTAACCTGCACAGCCCTGTAGGAAGCCATCGAGATTCAAAACGTAAAAAAAAACATAAAAAACTTTAAAAAATAACATTAAAAACTGTAAAAAATAACATTAAAAACGTTTAAAAATTAAAACACAGATAAAATAAAATAAAAAACTCAAAACTAACAAAACATAAAAAAACAAATAATACAACATTTAAAAACTTAAATAAAAATTAACATAAAAACATTTAAAAAATAACATTAAAAACTTAAAAAAAAACATTAAAAACATTAAAAAATTAAAACATAACTAAAATTAAAAATAAAACTAAAAACTAACAAAACATAAAAAAAATTAAAAAACAATTAAAAAACAATTAAAAATTAACATAAAAAAGCTTTAAAAAATACATATTAAGTTTTAACATTATAAACTTAAAAAAAAACATTTAAAACTTCAAAAAAAAACTAAAAAAAAAAAAAAACTAACCTGGGTCGTGAACGCTAACCCTCTACGTGAATGCTATCCTGGACCGGCCTAAACCTGCTAAGTGCTAACGCGAACTCTACTGGCCGTTGAACCCTCGAACCTTGCTGCGCTGAACGTCAACTTGGAGTCACGAGTGAACTCTGCGCTGAACGTGAAGTGAACCCGCACCCGCAGATACCTGACGCATAGAACAATGGAGAAGTCGTCGCCTGTTGCTCGTTGGAGGAGGAATTCGTGTAATGGAATTGAAGTCGGCAGTGAATGAATGGAGGTTGACATCTTAAAGCCTCTCGTCCAACACTTCCCTCCAAAACAATCTTCGCGGGTCAACGACCTTTTCCACGTACTCAACAAATGCCAAAAATGGGCTTTTCCACATACTCACGAGTTTCGACGAGTCGTCTTGATTCCTTACGAGTTTGTCAGTTTCTGATGAGTTCGGCTGAGTACGAATATGGACGCTGAGTTTGCAGCGAGTACTCGACTCAGTTATGACTCGGCCATACTTGTCATACTCGGCGAGTCTGAGTCGACTCAAACTACACTGGTACCACCAGGAAATGAACTAGAGAATTCATTGAAAAAATTGATTTGGCCTGTTGGGTCAAGGAAATGGCTTGGAAATTTGTCAGATGACGTAGTTTGGCTCCTCGAACAGTCCTTCAGTAGTTTTCAGCCAGCATTGTTGTCCGGATTATTTTATTCTTGGCTCAGCCAGTGAGGACGTCCCCCAAGGGGCGCCCCTCAAGTTGACTAATTGATGTATTACACTATTATATCATAGGTTATAAGGTTGTAATGGGGCCTAGGGTGAATAAATCCCCTAGTGACCCCCTTTGATGTATTATCATGATCACATCTTATGTTATATCTTATTTTGACTTAGACAAGGTGTCATTGGGCAAAAAGTGCACCCCCCTTGATCTAGTCAGGTTTATCCATGTAAAATTGATCTCCATCGTTGATGATGTTATAATGTCAACCATCGGATGTAAAAGTAAGTTAGGGTTTGCGTCTTTCAAAAGCTATATAAAGACGAGACCCCCCCCATTGTATCCCATCGAGAAATTTGTCACCATTCACTCTTGAAGAATAATAGAGAAAATCTTTCTGGGATCTCTTGTCTTTTGTGGATGATTGAAGAATGTTCTCTGTGATTGTCTGACATTATTTCTCTCTTGCATTGGAAATCATTGGTGAATCTGTGGCATATGTTTTAGATCCATTTGTTTGATAGGGAATACGATTTGGAGAGAGGCGCACCTGTGGGAGATGTCCACCTGGCTCTCCTTTCTGGGTTGATGGACATAGGGAGTATTTATATCTTATGATTTCTTACTTTCTTATTTGTTTACTTCTCGTCAGCGTTTGTCATTTCTCTTGCCGTTCTCATTGTTATTTATTTGGCTTGGCAGGAGAGAGGGCGCATTTGGCTTCCTTGGGCGTTTTCAACTAAGATGGATTTTCACCTTTTCTTCACTTGATCTATGCGGAAATAATCTTCATCACCTTGGCATTCATCCTCAAAAACATCAGGTACATTTTTTCCAGGCAAGATCTATCCTTTTTCTCAGTATCTAATCAGGGCTGCATTTTCCTTTCATCAAACCCTCATTTAAAACCCTCATTTCTTAGATATGTAGGTTCTAGTTTGCAGTAGGATATAAAACTCAAAACCCACTTTGGATTTATTATAAAACCCCTAAGTCTTAATTTTCATCATCATCGGACTCCATTTGCCCATCTTAAGCATTGGTCTGCTTCTTAAGGGAAGATGCCCTCCTTAGGAGGAGTGGGTATTTCTAAAACCGCAAACTAGGTATTGCTGGTTTCAATTTCATTTGTTTAATCTTACATCCAACAATCAATTTGAGTATCCAATTTTGTTTAATTTCACCATTTTTCCCTAGATCTCATTTTTCTGCTTGAAACCCTAGGGTAGAATTGGGGCTTGTCACCTGGATGCTCGAAATCTCTTGGTAATCGTTTTAAACTCTAATTTACTATCCCACCAAGGGATTCCACTAATATTCCCTAGATCATCTACTCATTTTCCTTATTTTAGGGCTATCTTGGTCATAGGGATGCCCCCCGGGCTTAGTATTTTCACTGAGTCCGAAGTGTCGATATCCTTGACTGGTGTGACATCTGAGTTCTTTCAGAGATCTTGGATATCGTAGGTTGAGACTTTAGTTTACTTTCCACTGCCATCCTGGATAGGATCACCCCACGGGCCAACTACAAGATTCGTGATAACAACCCCCAGAGTTTTTGCCTTGGAACTTATAAGAAAAAAACTAATTGTGGAGAATGAACATTTTATCAGTTTTAAGAAGGCTTATGAGATTAAGTTTCCATGGGTGGTTGGGCCATTCATTATAAAAAATAAAGCTACACTCCCTATAGTTGAAAGTCTGCTACAGGAGATGAATTTTAAGAAAGCTTTTGCAGTCAATTATGACCCACACCATATCATTTCACAAAGGAGGAAGATGAACAAGAACAAGGCATTTGAGCATCAGGTAGTGGAAGGATTAGCTGAAAGAGCTAATTGGATGGAATATCAAATGCAGATGAAAGATGCTGAGGTTTTATAGGAAAATCCCTTGACCATAATAGAACCAACAAAAGTAAGAACTCCCACTCCAAGCAAAGTAGAAATGCAAGGTAAGAGAACTGATTCAGAGGCCATGGAGACAGAGGAAGAAGAAAATTCAGAAACATCTAAAAGACAAAAGGAGGATTCTGAAGGACAATTGGTAGAGGTAATTGAAGCTGAAAATAAGAAAGGAAAAGGAAAGGTCAAAGGCCCATCCTTTGAAATACAACAAGATGAGTTTTTAGAGGTACCAGAAGCATCAAGTGATAAATTCAAATCCAGAACTGATTTGTATGGCCAGTATAAGAAAGACATGGATATCTCTTCAAAAGAATCCTCAAAACTATACTCGAAAGTCAGAATATATCAAGCAAGGAGGTCTCACTGGTCATTGCTAAAGATCACACTAGAAATACTTTGAATTTATCAGTTACCACCAAGAACAAAATAGCTGAGATGAGGTTAAATTTGAAGGCCATTCTAGTGCCTGATATGATTCACTTGCATAAGCAGTTTGGAGAAGTTATCTACAATGATTTGATGAAAGCTACCCTTAAAGTATCCAAGTTGCAATCCACATTATCTAAAACATAAAATCAATTGAGACAAGAGAAACTGGAAAACAAAGTGCACCAACAACAAATAAAGAAGCTTTGGGGAGATTTGCTGGCCATAGATAGTGAAGAAAATAAAGGAGAAGTGACACAAAAGATACTAGCTGAGAAGGAAAACACCATTCAATTATTAAAGAAGTTAAAGATCCTTGCAACCCAACTAATTCAGGCTTTTGAATTAACTGAATTAGAAAAAGAGAAAGAATTGCTAACTCAGGAGCTGAGTGATAGTAAGGCAAAGCTATTGAAGCTTGCTGAGGAGAAAAATAAATGGGAAACAGAAAGAGCTTTCTTAATTGCAAAGATAGACGTTCTAAATGAAAATCAATTCATTTTAGAAAAGGAGAAAGAAGATAAAAACAAGGAAGACAAAGTACAAATAGTATAGCCTACTACATAAACAAATACTGAATATATCGTATAGGCTATGTCACAAGCGAGTCTAAGAGACTTAGAAATTGTTGGTTTAAAAAGTCAAAATCAAAATATGGCTGATGTAGTCATGAAGAAAGAAGAGGAGAGGAAAGCATTGGAGAAAAAAATAAAGAGTTGTTGGATAAAAATGAGAAGTTAGTAAAGCAACTATCTGGACAATTACCAATGCAGGGAGCCAAACATCTTAACTGGGATATGATAATTGCAGAAGCTGTTAAAATCGGGCCATACTTAAAGTACATTCAGGAGAAAGAAATGGTAATAAAGGCTGCTAAACAAAGTTGTACAGCAGTGAAAGAGGCCTTGAATAAAAAGCTAGTGGACAGCCAAAAACACAATAAATTTCCTAAATACTCTGTCTGAAGAAGATTTGAGGATGATGGGTATCAAGTATAGGATTACAGTGATCACTTGGGCTAGAAAAGTGGTGGGAAAACATCAACACATAGAAACTGTGAAGACGAAGATTGATATAATGCAACATCAGATTTTTGTGTCTCTTTTAAAGGCTTGTTTCTGTCTTTTTTTCAAAAAGGTTTGCCTTCCTTTTCTGAAGAAGATGGCAAACTTTTGTCTTCGTTAGAGTACCAGACATTATTGGTCATATCTAGTTTAGATCACAAAAAGTTTGAAGACATGACTCAATCTTTGTTAGGGAAAACTGTAATTGATAAGTTGTCAGTGGATTTTGAGTTGATTAATACATTCAGGACAGTTTGTACCCAGCTGCCACCTATCTCATGTGTAGATCATGTGGAATTAAGAGTGTTGACGAAAGAAATGATGAATATGGAGCTTCCATCTGTAGACCAATAAAAAAGAATAGAAAAATTTGGCAGGACAAAATATAAACTACATCAGTGAAGAGTTCATGATAAGGCCTGGCCCAATTTGAAGACAAGTTTTGTTTTGAATAATGTAATAGATTTTTAATGATTAGTTTGTTAGGAGTCAAGTGACAAGTGTAATAAGGCAGTTACATTCACCTATTTTTAGTATGTAAGCAGTTATCAGCTCAAGGAGCATTTTGGATGTATTTAAGCAACATTTTGTCGTGTAATGAGGTTCGAAACCTGTGAGCAAGAACTGATTTTTGTAAGAGAGCTTCAAGATTAATAAAAATATTTCAGAGCCAAGCAGGTTTTCTACCAGAGATTCTTGTGTTATTTATTTTATAGTCTTTACTTTCTTTCCTTCATGTGAATGTGTTTCTTGTTTGTTGCTGCCTAATTCACACCTCGGGTAACGTGGCAAAACTATTCAAGCCACTGGGTGCGACCTTGGGGGCAAGCTTGAGCCAAGTGCTGTCACCTGATACTCAGCTCCTCCGTCTATGCCAACTCTTAGCGAAGCCAAGGGGGTTGGACCCTAATGAAAATAAATCTAAGGTTGTTTCTAATTAAGAAAGCTGGAAACACAGATTTTCTAGGAGTTTTAGTATGTGAAATGAAATTAGAGATTACCAATCACTGCAAATAGAATTTACTTAAGGAACCCCTAGTAAAAAATAGATGCACAATATTCAAGACACACTTGCGAAATTAACTTATGCAAAACATAATAGAATAGATCAGTGCCATGATGAAAAGAATGCTTTGCAAATTATGGGTTGCTAGTGTAGTCTCAGTGAAAGTATTGCAGTGTCTCGGTTGGTAAATTTTAGATTATTAGATGAATTGATTTGGAGTGAGTAAATTCTTGGTTGGTTTTATTAATGTGGAAATGATCTGGATTATTAGCAAGGAGGGGGATTCTCGATATACCACGAAGGTACGGGGAATATGTTAAGACTCACAATGTGGTAGCACACGTAGATATGTGGGCTGAATGGAGTCACGGGGGGATGTTCAACACTACACCAACAAGGATGTAGCCTAATGAGGCCCCGCAGTCGCTTTTCAGTAGTTCCTGCTCCTCTGTACAATTTCCTCACAGGTAACAAAACACAACGCTGGATTTTTGTTCTTTAGGGAGATTAATTAAAAGTTAGACTAATTAATATTCACCTAAACCATTTTCTGATACTACCAACTGATCAGACAAAGTTGCGGTGGAAGTAGAGCATACGAGGATGAAGGCCTTGAAATTTTTAAATGTTTTTTGAATAAGGTTTTTTGATTAAAAAGAGTAAATCTCAAGAGCCTCTTTCCAGATTCAGTACTTGGGCAAGCCCTTATCCATGAACCTGTACTCGAGAAAGCAAGGGGGTTTATTTTAAAGTCAACAGTGCATAAAAATTAAAGTTCTCTAATTACTACATTGCTCAAATCTTTTCCCTTTCGGTACTTCGGTATAGTGTAGTGGGTAAGTATTCAGATTACTTTGCAAATGAAAGAACTTAAATTAACATTGAAATAGTGAAAGAAAGCAGTAAACTACGCTAACAACATAAAAACCATGAAAATGGACACCGACGCGAATCCCCCAGGGGGGATGGGGACCGGGCTCTGATGAGCCTACCCAAGCCTTATTTTCTTTTTACAATAATGCGAAAGGAAATGCACTTTGGTTTTCAAATCGGGATCTAAAGGCTTACAATAACATGAAAAATTGGAAAAAAATATAAAGGGGAGCTTCGTTAGTCTTCTTTCACTTTAATTAATCTTTCTATTGCTGGAGTACGGCTTTGTTTTTCAAGCAGGAGAGCATGAAGTCCTTGAAAAAAAGAAGTCGTACTCTAGGAAATTTTTGCAGTAGCAGACTAAGGTGGAGGAGCAGTTCTGAAATTTTTGCAGCAGCAGACTGATGTGATCTCGGTGGTAACCAGTGCAACAAGTGTCTTAAAATTTTTGGGTGTTTTGTTTATAGTTCTGACTGAGGAAATTTGGAATACACCAGTCAAAGCAAGCATGAACAGCCTGAACTTAAAGTGCTAAAACAGTCCGATTTTTAGTGATTAGATGATGGTAGCATCTCCATCGTGCTCAACCCTAATGCAAAATCAAGGTTGATGTTTCTTGCAAAGTCTGAATGTTTGAAGCAGCAAATTGGTAAAGTTTTTGGGTGATAACCTTTTACCATCATACAGACCGAATGTTTGGGGTCATGAACTTGAAGGTCTCCTTTTCTTCAACATGTAAACAACTCATTGTCAAAGTCTTGAAGTCTTGAATGTTGAAGTCTCCTCAGACCTGAATTGAAGCAGTTGTGGGTAAGGTTGAACAATCCGAATTTTTCTTCAGCATGTAACCAGTCATGAATATGACCTTTTTCTTAGCATACAAATAGTCCTTGAGGTGATTCACAGTCTGAGGGTCATCTACAGTACAGTCTGGAATTTTCTAAGATTATACACAGTCATCTACAGAAGGTATACACTACACAGTTCTTGTTTGAAGGTATACACAACCCCATGTACATGCACTGATCAAGGTATGCATATATAGTATTGATTGGATGTACAGTAGTATATGTACAATGGCATATTTGTATTTTATGTTGATGATGCATATAAGATGCTACTTGATGATGATGCATTTAAACACACTATGATGCACATGTATGCTATGGTATACCCTAGTTTGATACAAAGTCACAACTTGTACATAGTGATGAAACAATAATGTTTGAAGACTTGTATTCCATACTCCATTCACTATATACACTATGATGAATACCTGCTGATATTCTTGATGATGAGCACTCCATGATGATGATGCATGCTATGATGATGCATGATGACGAACACTCCATGATGTTGATTCATATGCAAACCTCAATGAAATCTATAGCAGTATGACATGATACCTTCAGAAGAAGACTTGATGATGATGATACTTTGATGACGAGGATGATGCATACTTAATGCATATTCTACAATGGTGATGAGTGAGAGCAGGAGTGACTATGATGTACATGAGCAGAGATTGACCAACAGTGTTGATGAGCTTAGGACTAGCAGGTTTGATATGGCAGTGATATAAAAGACATGACGATGAGATGACAAGTGGCATGGAAACAACAAAATTATTGATGATTAGTAGCAGTTGATCGAGTTGTATTGTGGATTGAGGTGTTGTTGTGTAGAGGTACATGAGCAGAGATTGATGCAAGCTAAGTCTTGCACTTGAGGATTGGACTCCTTGACCCTTTCTTAGTTGGCGCTAAGAAAATCAGGCTGGGTCCTGTTACAAGAGTTGGTGCTGATTGTAATTGAGAAGTGTTGTCGCCTAATCCACACTTTAAGGAACAGGAAAGTCACAACCTGCTATGTGTGTCCTTGGGGGCAAGCGAGAGCTGGGGACCACTGTCACCACAGTCTACCAACTCCTTCGTTTAGGCCAAATCCCAACAGAGCCAAGGGGGGTAGTCCCTACAGGAAAATATTCCTAAGTTTATTAACTATTAGTTAAAGGGATCTTTTATTAAGATTTGTGAGGCTAAGAATTTATATTACCCAAGGAATGACAAGCATCATGCAAATGCAAAGATTTCCTTTTAATGACAAGCAAACCTTGAGATAAATGAAGACTAGTGCCTATTAACAAATGGAGTCTAAGGATAAATTACAACTTTACAAATTTACCAATGAAATTGAAATCTAAGTTAATTAACCCACAGTTTAGATGTTATCCCAATCAAAACAAGTTACAATATGGACAAATGAATACTATGAACAATAATGAATGAGCAGTTAAGCAGTATTTACAATATCCACAGTTTTATCAGATGTTATGAACAGACTAAATAAATGGAACAATTATTAAGCTATTACCCAAAAAATGTTGAAATGAAATGAATTAATTGTGTTACACAAGATCTACAGATTACTAAACAATTTGATTACTTAATCAAATGAATTAAAGATGCCACCATAAGATTTTGCGAAAATTGAAAGGAAAAACTTGCAGTGAAATAAAATGTGAAAGTGCTTGCAGTAAAAACCTTGAATAGCAAGGCAAAGATAAATAGCAGTGACCTGTGTTTGTAGGACGTTTTGCAATGTCTCTTGTAAATTTTAATAAATTTTATTAGAGGTGAAATCTTTGATTAAGTTTTAGATCCGGTGGCGTGACTACCCCAATCTAGTATTTCTCAAGTCAAAAAGGGAATGCTGGTGCGCTCAACAAAGTGGGAGCAAAGCCCACCCGTAGCTCCCAGGTCAAACCCCAATGCCTCGGTGCTCAACAAGGGGGACGTAGAACGCCTAGAGACCCCCCACGGTCTTCTACCCCAAGTCGCTTCCGAGTCACTGTTTTTAATTAACCGGACAAACAGCTAGATGGATGCCTATTAAACTAAGACTCCTCTATCCCTTGTCGTATCTTATGAGTACCCCGAAGGGTGATAACCGAGTAGAGGAACGGGGGGTAGTGAAGTTGTTGTTGGTTAATTTTAGGGGTAAATTTTAGTCTTGGTGATTAGCATGCAAGGTTAATTTTATATTATCAACAAGATCAACCAAGCGGTATCCCTTATGGGAGGTGCTGGTACTTGATCTTGGACTGAAAAATGAAATGTGAAAGATTGTAGCAGAAAAAGGAAGTTGTTCTAATTAAACTAAGCCCCCACTTTTCCTGCTTTTCATACCCAACTTGAAGTCCCTAAAGGGAGATGACAAGTGGATAGAGGATACACCGAATAGGTGGGTTGTATAATTACCCCTTTAACAAAAAATAAAACTTGAAAAGAAAATACAACTAGCTAAAACAGTATCTTAACCACACAACAATCTCCGTGACAGAGATGGTGGTCTGTCACAGAGATAGTGGGTAAACAGAAAATAAAACTAGTTATCCTAACCTCACTTCAATCCCTTAAGGGAAGGTGGGTGAATAGAAATAAACTTGCATAAATCTAAACAACTAGTTTCTAAGCTATCTCTACACTACTCATATACAGATTTATAGCAGAGAATACCCCAAAGAGAACTTCTCTTTTGGGGTTTACAATCCTTTAGAAGAGAAGAGAAGAAGTGGTTTTTTGGGTCCTTTTTGGACCAAAACTTTTTCTGGGTTTTTTCTAGGCAATTTTGGGCGGCATAACCCCCTCTTCTGTGCATAAACCTGCAAAAAACCAGTAACTTTACTTGCTGGAAATTACTGCAGAAAACTGAATCAGAAAGTTAGCACAGATTATTGTAAAACCCAGAAATTTTATATAAAAAAAACTGAACTTAAAAATTTGGAAAAACTGAAATTTTAGTGGTTAAAAATGAACGTTTTTGGGCTGAAAATGACATATAAACAGCAGATTTAAAGCTTTATACTAATATATAATGAATGAAAGCTCTAAAACAAGGGTTATATTCACTATACAGTGAATAAAACCCAGTTTTAGGAAGGAAAAAGAAAAATGGCCGAAATGAAATTTTGAAAAAAGAAACCCTTGGAGAGATGTCCTTGGCTTGGAAAATCTGTAAATAAACTTATGAGAGAGTTGCAAAATGTAAGCAAAGAGGTGAGTACCCAATAAATCTACCAAAATACTTTGAAAAATCTTATTAAAAACTCACAAATGGAAGCAGAAATACTTCTACTTACAAATCCCTCCACAAAATACTTTGTGGAGAGCTATCTAAGCTAATACAAATGCAAATCAAATAAGTACACATGCAAGTTACCTCACCAAAAGATGCATGAAATGTAGAATGACGGCACAATATCCCTCCAAAGCTTTCTTCTATTATAGCCCAACTAGGGCAAGATTCAATACAACAATAGCAAGAGGCTTGGGCCAAATGCTTGAAAGAATATGAGAGGGGAATAAGGAAAGATTTCAGCAGCATAACAATAGCATGAGAGAAGTTATCAAATGAGGGAGTGAGACTCTCATTATATAGCTGAGGAGCAACCCCAACCCCTTGAAGATCAATGGCCAAGATTAGATCTTGATCTAGATTAGATCTCCACCACTAGATTTAGGTATTTGACTTTGCACCCTCCTCAATCCATGGCTTGAAGGCTTGATCCATGCCTTAATGATTTTACACCCTTAGATCTAGGGTTTTTGACTAGGCGCCCCCTTGAGATTGCTTTTGTGGGCCCAAGAGCTAGGCGCCTCCAAACTAGGCGCCCTCCTCCAAGTGTAGCGCTCCCTCTAAATGTGGCGCCTTTCTAATTTCATGTGACGCCCCCCTTTAATGGGTAGCGCCCTCTATAAGTGGTAGCGCCTCCCTTTGGAGGAGTTTCCACACTAGCGCCCACCTCTATCATATGGTATAGCGCCTCCTCATATAATGTAGCGCCCCACTTTAGCAAGGGTTTTAGTGAGGGTTTAAACCACTCCAAACTTGGACCACCTCTTAACTAGGCTTTAACTTTAGCCCTTTGCTCCAAATAGATATCTAACCTTTAGACTTAGGCTAAATATAATATTTCACTTTAGATTTAATTTTTTAAAATTTCTCAATTTTTACTTAGGAAAATTTTTAAAAAAATTTCAAAAAATTAATATCTTGGCCATGGGGGGGTGGAAAAATTTGAAACAAGTTTTCCTAGGCTTGACAACCCCCAAACAAAATTACCATGGCATTATTTGATTTTTTCCTTCAAAATCAAATAATATGAATTTTTGACTTAGGGAAATTAATTAATTCCCTAGGAAAAATAGACCTTGCTTAGCCAAAAATGGTCTATCTCCTCAACCCCTCATCAGAATGATATGGGACTCGAAGCAGTGGCCTAGGGGGTTTCATAGCAATTTACCTTGCATTCATAGCCCTTATTACAAAATGCCAGTGCTTGAGCAATTACATTATTACATCAAAACCTAGTTAATTAACCACCAAGGGGTGAAATTAATTAACTAGAAAAAATACAACAACATAACGAAACTCCGCAATACTCTATATAAATGTCTAGCATGGTCATGAATAACATTTTGAAGCCTTAGCCACCTCATGGACTTGATTGTTAGAACGCCCGTCACCACTTTGGAGGATTTTGAGTGAAAAACCTAACCAATTAAAATCGTTTAAACAACAAGATTAATTGGAAAGGGAAAAAACACTCGATGAGGGGACTTCCTTAACAACTAGTTCCATGGTGTGGCATCCATATCATATGACCCATACTAGCACATAAAATTACATTAATTTTCCCACGCAGGGGAGCGGACATTTCGTTTTACAAAGGGGCAATTGCCCTGCAAAAGTGAAAAATCCTTGGAAAAATGATTTTTCCAAGGTACAATTTGTACAATTATGTACATCTTCATGTACATGAAGTTGCCACCTAGTCGAAATAGGTGGGCAACAAGAAGATTGTAGTCTTCCATTACCATAAATAAAGATTAGAATTACATATATTCTTGTGTCTCTCTTGATGTGATTATTGTGCTTATGATTCGTGATTAATTTGGCTGATGCATATGATGATATTGGTAACATAATGCTTGATATACTCTGATTGATTAAAAGAAGGTAAAAAGCTTTAAATTGCTCACACATTGATTCACCCCCCCTCTCAGTGTGGCCATTGTGTCCAACAATGTGCTAGGCCCCCCTAGATTTTTGTTCAATTTCGAGAAAATTATTTTTCCACACAAAATTAGGCCATTTTTTAATGGTTTAATTAAAAAATTTGTAAAGAGCATAAAAGTTTGATCCGAAGTCTGTTTTTGACATGGGGATGCTCATTTTCACACTTAGAGCATCCTCATTACCACAAATGACACTTTTCTTTTGTTTCGGGCCACTATAACATCCCGTAAGGAATTATTTCTCTAAACGTGCTTCAAAACAACATTTAATGCTAAAGATGCAACAATCTGGCACTAAAGTCAAATATTTTAAAAGTAAAAATTAACTTGTCTTATTCATGGGGTGACATGGCAATGGGTCCCCCATGTCATACGACCCTCTTCCCTGAATAAAGCATCATACTTTGGATAGGAGTTGAGAGGTAATGAGTGAAGTTGGTTGACTCCATAACTCGCACGTGAGAAGATGACGCCAACATGGGAGATAGTGAGTAGTTTGGTTTGGCGTTTTGTGTGATGGGGAATAGGTAGAGTGAGGTTGCCTACCTCATGGGAGGTGCGCCTCCTCTATGATGTTACTTCAATTAAACTCAAGCTTATCCCTCATTTCCCTCATCCAACTCAAGCTCACGCTGGTCAATGGAGGCGCCTCTCTCTCTTGCCTCACGTGTGTATGATTTGGCATCAAGTGAGTGGGTTGTGGGAGTTTGGTAGGAGAGGTGGCATTTCCCTCTCCAGTTCCACTCCCCTCTAACTCACTTCAACTCAGTTCAACTCCATGAAGTCAACTTCAACTCCACTCTTCTCTTAGTTGGTGATCCATTCCCCCTGGGGACATTTTTTGCTATTTAAGTAGGGCTCTAGGCTCATTGTTTGGCATGGTCAGATGACCGAAGGTCTGCTCTCGTTGTATTGTACTGCATTATTGTTTGGAATAATCAAAGGCTTTGGAGGTCTCATGTGGTGCATGGCTCAAGTGTTGGATGATTATTGTCTCATGTTGTGGCTGAGGTAATCTGTAGAATTTCTTTTATGCATTTTCTATTCCTTTTCAAATCTAGCCTCATCGAAAAATTAATATTATACGGTAGGAGTGAGTGAAGTAGTTTCTTTTCTCTCTTAATTAATTTATATTCAAGATTTATAATTTGCATGCTGATTTGCTTATGTGTATGCTCTTCTTGTCTTTAGTATGAATTTTTACTAGATTTGACAAGTCTCTTGGCAAGTGTGAAGGTGTTTTATAGGTGCTTCTCTTGGGTTTGTGTGAGATCTTGCTTGCTTCTCTCACTCTCCAAGAACTCATTGTTGAAGAGGCAGTCCTTCCGCTCTCCACCAACAGACTCCATAGCCGAAGCATTCCCAAGCTTGAGCTCTTTCCTTCTCTCTCTCTCTCTCCCTCAATTTTAAATCAAACTTTCCCCTTTGGTTATGGTTACTCACATTCTTAAGTACTTTAGTTTCTCTTTCCAAGAGTATCTAAAGGCTGATCTTTTTGAGCATGTTTCTAGATCTAGAATTGCGAAGCATCATTTGTAGAATAGATCTAGTATTGTTAAGTACTTGTGCATATTTTTCAATCATTCAGTACTTAACTATTTTATGCATTTAGCATTATATTTAGCACATTTGGTGCAAGATAGGTATTTGGTTTTTGTCTTTTATTGACAGGACAAGGAGAAGTGCCGCCGGAAATTTGAAGATTTAGGCCATCCAAGGCCTTCCAGAGCAACATTCCTCTTTCTTGCTTCATTTCTAAAAACCTGTAAGCCTTTGGATCCAAATTTTTAAGGACCATTGGCATCCACCTCAAGCATTGTAAATACCGTAATAAAATATTTTGATTAGGCTCCTTCAGAGCCCACTCCCCACCCCCTTTGGGGGGTTTTGCGTCGGTGCACTTTATTCATGGTTTTTCTTTTGTTAGTGTAGTTTTGCTTTACAGATCTATATACTTTGCCATTTCCAATTTCAATTTTATTGCAAAGTAATACAAATACTAACCCACTATGCTATACCGAATTACGAAAAGAGAAAATATTTGCGTAGTTAGTAATTAGAAAACCTTCATTTTTTACACTCTTACGTTTAAAATAAACCCCCCTGCTTTCCCAAGTATGGTTCACGGACAAGGGCTTGCCCGAGTATTGGACCTGGAAAGATATTTTTGGGTTTTCTTTTCTAACCAAGAAAACATTGTTAAAAACAAGACTCAGTCCTCGTTATGCTCTGGATCTTTGTGGCTTTGATCGACGAGTTGATCATACCCAGAAAAGTATTGAGTGTCTAGTCTAATTAGCTTTCACACTTTCAATTAAACACCCAACAACGAAAATCCAGAGTTGCGTTTTGCTTCGTGTGGGCAAATTGTATCGAGGAAGCGAGAACAACGGAAAAGTGACCGCGGGGCCTCGTCATGCTACATCCTTGTTGGTGTAGTGTTGGACATCCCCTCGTGATTCCATTCAGCCCACATTTTCTCGTGTGCTACCTGTTGCCCACCTATTTCGACTAGGTGGCAACTCCATGTACATGAGGATGTACATAATTGTACCTTAGAAAATCTGAGGATTTTTCACTTCTGCAGGGCTATTGCCCCTTTGTAAAATGAAATGTCCGCTCCCCTGCGTGGGAAAATTAATGTAATTTAATGTACTGGTATGGCTCATATGATACGGATGCCACACCATGGAACGGGTTGTTAGGGAAGTCCCCTCATCGAGTGTTTTTCCCTTTCCAATTGATCTTGTTGTGTAAACGAGTTTAATTGGTTTGGTTTTCACTCAAAATCCTCCAAAGTGGTGACCGACGTTTTACCAGTCAATTCCATGAGGTGGTTAAGGCTTCAAAATGTGATTCATGACCATGCTAGACACTTGTCTAGAGTCTTGCGGAGTTTCGTTATGTTGTTGTATTTTTATTAATTTTTCCTAGTTAATTATTTTCACCCCTTGGTGATTAATTAACTCAATTTTGATGTAATAATGTAATTGCTCAAGCATGGCATTTTGTAATAGGGGCTGTGAATGCAAAGATAAATTGCTATGAAACCCCCTAAGCCACTGCTTCGAGTCCCATGTCATTCCGATGAGTGGTTGAGGAGATAGACCATCTTTGTCTAAGCAAGGTCTATTTTTCCTAGGGAATTAATTAATTTCCCTAAGTCAAAATTCACATTTTTGGTTTTGAAGTAAAAAATCAAAAATTTGCCATGGTAATGTGGATTGGGGGTTCCTAAGCCTAGGAAAACTTATTCCAAAGTTTTTCACCCCCCATGGCCTAGATATTAATTTTTAAGTTATTTTTAAATTTTTCCTAAGTCAAATTGGAAAATTTTAAAAAATTAAATAAAATTTTTTATATCTAAGGTGAATTTTATTTTAGCCTAAGTCTAAGGTTAAAATTATATTATTGGCTAAACTCCAAGCTAAAGTTTAAAAAATATGGCAAGCCCTAAGCTAAAGGATGGGGGCGCTAGTGTTTAAACCCTCACCATATGTAAAGGGAGGCGTCCATGTAATATAGAGTGGGGCGCAAGCATAAAAGTCTCCATTATATGAAGGTACCATATATGAAAGAAACCACCAAATAATAGTGGAGGCGCTAACCATAGAGGAAACGTCCATCACCATATGAAAGCGCTAGCCAAATTGGAGGTAACATTATATCATAGAGGTAACATTATATCATAGCAAAGGCGCTAGCATTGGAGGCCCCACTATATTTGATGGAGGGCGCACTAAAAAAAGAAGGGACCCACGCTCACATAAAAGTCAAGGCCAAAGATAGTGGAAGCGCTAGCATAAAAAAGGGCCCACGCTAAAGATAGAGGTGGGGCGCCACATATGAGAAAGTCAATGCCAAATTAGAGGTGGCGCTAATGGATTTAGAGGAGCGCTAGCCCATAATGGAGGAGCGCTAAAGGAAGGGGCCCACGTCATATTTAGTGGAGCGCTATTTTTTGGGAGCGCTAGCCATTATAATATAGAGGGCGCCACCATTTAGTGGGGCGCTAGCCCATTTTAGAGGACGCCCAATATAGAGGGCGCTACTACATTGTTTAGAGGGGCGTCTAGCTACAATGGAGAAGCGCCTAATTTGGAGAATCCGCCAAGTTTAGAGGAGGGCGTCCACCTTGGCCTATGATGTTTCCATTCACATAAAAGCTCATCTAAAGGTTGAAATTAAATCAAAAGCCTAGATCTAAAGGCTAGTATTATTTGAGACATGGATTAAGATTATGGCCTTTGATTAAAATTAATCTAAGGATGGAGATTAATTGAGAAAAATAGAATGTCAATTACCTAGATCTAGAGGTGGAGATTAAACCCTAGATCTAGATCTAATCTCAACCATTGAGTTTCAAAGGGTTGGGGGTTTGCCTCAACTATATAATGAGGATCTCACTCCCTCATTATTCACCATCTCTTATGTTATTGTTATGCTGCCGGAAAATTCTTCTTCTCACTCTCATATTCTTGCTACTTTGTATTGAAGTTTTGCCCAAGCTGGGCTATTTTAATAAAAATTCTTTGGAGGAATATTATGCTGCAACTTTTCATGATCTACATTTCTTGAGGTAACCTTGTATTTATTTTGTTTGCATTTGTTGTTATTTTCTAGTTAGCTCTCCACAAAGTGTTTTGTGGAGAGATTAAAGAATAGAAGTGTTTTTATTCTTTTTTGTGAACGATTTGACATCTCTTACAAAGTGTTTTGCAGGAAGTGTTAGGTGTTCATCTCTAGAAGTACAATATTTTGCAGGCATAGTTTGTATTGCAGGTTATCCAAGCAAAGAAATTCCTTCAAAAAGCATCATTCCGGCAACATTTTCAATTCGGCCATCTACTTTCAGCCTGTTTTAAACAGGGTTTTATTCACTGTTTAGTGAATATAACCCCTGTTTTAGGGCCCTAACCTTTTATATATTAATTAAACCTTTTATTTCTGCTAGTTTTACTTCATTTAGGTGGTTGGAAACTCATTTTCCAGCCCTCTAAATTCCATATTACTGTCATTTATTACATTCAGAAATTTTTTGTAAATTTGTAATTATACTAGTTTCAGCAAGTATTTGTCATAACACTTTGGGCTTAATCGTGGTATCCCGCATCTGAACTCAAAGGACCGAGATCAGAACGCGAAGCGCTCAATGATGTTATAGATATTTGTCTGTTACTTAGATTTTCTTTTATGTAAAAAATTGTAAATCTTGTACTAAATATTTTGACAACCCTTTTTTAGTGTTTTATGTGATTTGCAGCGAAAAATACCTCGCTGGTTTTTGACAGGTTATTCACATTTAAAGAAGAATTGCTGCCCCAAAAGACATAAAATCTCCTCAAGCTTCAACCGGCATAAAAGGGGTTCCATTCCTCAACTTTCTGTCTCAAAATTTTCTGTTATTGTAAACCCCAAAGAGTGTCTCTTGGGGTATTTTTTAAAGTCTTGTAATCATTTGTAATTTATGAGTAAGTAGATTAGGAAGAGATAGATAGTTAGTTTTATTTCCAGCTACCCACCTATCTTTGTGACAGA
>LPNX010330523.1:55951-75869 GCA_001517045.1 Pseudotsuga menziesii
CCACACTTAGTGAGTCTACCATATTCCTTGTACCTTCATGGTATATCGCGAATGCCCCTCCCTCAGAATCCATTCATTAATTCATAACCCTAAAATCGACCAAGAACAATTGAATACATTCATTACTGCCACAACACTCCATTTCATAATTCATTTTCAGCACTAGTCTACATCCTACAATCATTTTGCTTAATGTGAATCTTATGTCAATGGATTAATTTGTATTTCATGTTGTTGTCTTAATCACTATTGCAATCTCTTACGTCACTTTCATAAAAACTCCTAAACAACTTACTCAATATTAAACTACCATCTAAAGCGTAATCAACCTTAGTAACTCACAGGATCTACCCACCTTGGCTTCGGTAGGAGTTTGCCTAAACGAAGGATTCAAGATCAAGTGACAGAACTTGACTCGAGACTTGCCCCCAAGGACGCACTTAGTGGCTTGAAGATTTCTGCCATGACAACGTAACCCCCTAGGTGCGTGAAAGGAAGCAACAAGCATGACATAATCATAAGGTTAAGTAAAATGAAAAATCCAATGCAGCCATCTTAACATTTTATCAAAATCTAAATTTGTTCCCTTGTGTAGGGTTATGAGCCAAAACAAATATACCTTTTGTACTAGAAAGTGCAAACTTGCATGGATATTTAGGATGGGCAAGATGGATGGGAAATCATTGGCCTATAGAACTTCATAAAACTGCTTCCCAAACTAGCATTTGCTTTCGCAGGCTTCTTCTATCCAAGCTTGGATTGGGCTAATGTACATATTTGTATGATGAAGCAGATTGCAAACTCCATCATATATTTCAAACAGTCTTATCAGATGATATTTCTCTGTGTAAACCCCAGGCGGCTCCAAATCATAAGGAACCTCTGAATGTGAAGATGCAAGATCAGGCTGACTTTCCATCGGTTGTACCAAATCTAACTCTCCAATGCATTGCTTCCCCAGGTCATCATCGCTAATACTAGTGTGTGATTCTGAATGATCATATGAGAACTCAACATGATTCTCTTCCATACCAAGATCTCCAAAGGTCTCCAAATCAACACTCCCTTCTCTTGATACATAAAAAATGGGCTTCTCAATGTATGTCCAATAATCATCATCCATACCTTTTTCAAATATGGGAGAACCCTCATCCATGGCATCACGTTCCTGGCTACGCTCATCCTCATGTTCACCATACTCTTCTTTAGAAAGTCTAGTTTCAAAGATGTTATAAGGGAATTAACTTTTCAAATTCTCATCACCATTAGGAGAACATGGAGGAGTGTCATCATACCATATAGACCTCATCATAATTTTCTTTATGAGTTTCTATGATAGTTCCTTCTTGAGGCAAATCTAGAATATACATGTGATCATCTTCGCTGAAATATTCTCGAGGATACTTCAAATTTCCAATAGTTTCTATCATGGCACCATGAAGAGGATCTTCAATAATATCTTCAATCAAGAGGCCTTCATGAATATCTTTAATGGGGTTGCTTGGGATATGCTGCTCAATGGGTTCCTCTATTTTTCCAAATCTTCGTTATTTTCTGTTAATGTGAATGAGGATGGTTTTCAACAATGTCTTCAGATGTAGGTTCTTCGTGAACTTCTTAAATTAGATTGTCATGGATGTGCCCATCTTCAAAACCTTGCTGGGTATTGAGAGAGGCCTCGTATTCTTTAATAAGCCATTTAATCTCTTCCTTTTTAAAATAACTTAGAGGGACTTCCACACATTCGACATTGTCTATGACAACATGAGGAATTTCTTCAATGGGAGTATCATGGACCTCTTCTTCACTTAAATGTTCTAGAAGTAATTCCAAGTCTTAAACATTTTGTATCTGTCATATGTTTCCATATGATACGTCGTCCCAAATAGGTAGAAGGTAAAGATCTTTTCAAGGAATTTTTCCAAACCATTCCTACTACCCCTACCATCATGCCATTGCTCTAAAAACATCCAAAGGAAGCTTGGAAAGGAGGTTATACACTTATTAGGAAGGGCTTGATAGAACCAACAACAAGCCTCTCCCTGAAAAGTGCTAGCAAACATTTCCATCATATTGTCTTCATAAGGAACATTGGAGTTGGCCATTAATTGAAGGAAAGATTTGATATGTTAGATGGTTGAATCACCATAATTTCCATGAAAGACTGGAAGCCATTTATATATATCCTCCACACCATGACCAAAGTTAGGAAAACCTGGGGTGTTTGAGAAGTCGATGGGATGAAAAAATCCGACTATTTGAGCACTACATTTCTCCCTTAGTTCATCCATATAAAAAATCAACAATGTGCATTTGATATAACCATGGAACTTTGTACTGAACAGGTGGAGCTGTCAACTAATGAGCTTTGAAAAAATCTCATTGTGTCGCACGTGCTCATCTGCACACAACAAATATTCACAAGTTTTTTGATATAACAAGGTTTTATCCCTTCAATGTAGTCGCCACATGAGAAGAAGAATATGCATTTAAACATTCTCACCAAAATTAATTTTTTGTTTTTCTTTGTAAATTTTTAAGAGAAAAAAGTTTAGTGGAGTTGCCAGATGAAAAGTAAAGACCTACTCTAAACATTCATCAAACAAAGCAAAAACAAAAAAGTGGAAAACAAAGTTGTATTTTGGGAATAGAAAGATTTATCCCCGACAAGAGCGCCAAAATGTTGCTGCCTAATTTGCACCTTGGGTCACGTGGCAGAAATCTTTAAACCACTGGGTGCGACCTTGGGGGCAAGCTTGAGCCAAGTGCTGTCACCTGATACTCGGCTTCTCCGTTTAGGCCAACTTCTAGTGAATCCAAGGGGTGTGGTCCCTATGAAAATAATCTATGGTTGTTTAATCTATGAAAGTAAAAACAATTATTCTAGGAGTTGAGATGAAATGAATTAAAATATTGCCCACCAATCACTTCATTTAAATTACTTTAGTAACTTTAGAAAATATACAAATCATTGAAGACACTTTGCAAAATTGATATATGCATAAAAATAAAGTAGACTAGTGCCAATGAAAAGAGTGCTTATGTAATAGGATTTCTAGTGTATAGTCTTGGTGAAAGTATTGCAGTGTCTTGGTTGGTTAATTTTAGATTATAAAATGAGTGATTAAGGGAGTGGGTTAATTTCGGGTTTGGCTCAATAAGGAAAGCTATCTTGAAATGAGCGCTAAAGCGACTTCACCAAGTGTCCAATAGGGCGAGGCATAACCTGCTTGGAGTAGACCCATGACTCTGTGGTATTCACCCTTTGCGACCTGTCAATTTCTCAAGAACACGATTATATGGATTTTCCTATTTTCCATCTGATCAGACACGCTGTAGCGGTGCAGAGCATATGGGGAAGGAGCATTTGTGAATTTTATTAAAGCTAATGTGATGTTTATTAACTGGCTATTCATGGCTGAGAGCCTCTTTCCTCCTTTCGGGATACTCGGGAAGGCACAGCGGGTTAATTTTAAAAGCCTAAAGAAATGTCAAAAGGAAAATGTTTTCTAATTATTCCTACGATGAATTTCTTTCTCCCTTTCGGGATACTCTGGAAAGCATGGGGTAAGTATTTCCTTTTCTTTGAAGAAATAAAACCAAATAAACAACTAAACAAGAATTGAAAACTAAACTAACTAAGAGAATATCCAAATTCTTAAATCAGTGGATTCTTGTCTGATTTGATTGAAATCAGTTTCTATCGGCTTTGAAATCAGTTTCTATCGGCTTCCCTAATTTAAGGCATGGCATCTCCTTGATTAAAGCGTCAGCTTCAGTGTTGATTGAGGCTACTGCGAGTTTTCCAGATTAAGGGGACGTTTTCTCCTTAGAAGGGGTCATAATTGCTCATGTGGCACCCATTTGGCATGTTTTGGAGATACCAAAGAGGGGTTGTGCCTACCTCTTGAGAGGTGGCACATTTTTCTTGAGTGTAACTCCCTTTAACTCGCTCAAATCAAGGGATAAACTCACTCTCAATCTCAAATTTGCCCTCACTCTTCTTTAGTTGAAAGAGGCACCCTCTTGGTCCCGGTTTTCTATAAGAGCAATACTCTCTCCCTTTCAACCTAGTTGGAATGTGCTGGGAAGAGCTTGCCTATTGTAACCATTGTTTATATGATAAATAAAAGAGACTTTGGATGAAGCAAAGAGAACAACACTCCCTGCATAAGAAGCTAGTGAAATATATTTTCCTTTGTTCTTCTTAAAATTCTTTTCAGGGCCTCTAACATTGGAAACAAAACCTTAGTGAGGTTGCTATGTGTGGACCTCTTTAGGTCATCTAGTGTAGTACATTGAAATCAATGGAGTTGCTTGGCGAGGATTAAAAATTTAAATAAGATGAATACAATCGCACCAGAATTCGTAGCCCTGGGATATAGATATGTGTGGATTTGATGAAGTCCCCAACAATGGCTCCAAAATGTTTACACTTGAACCTACACCGCCTCTTTAGTGGAGACTTGATGCAAATTGTGGGCATTATGCCTTGTTATCACATATACATTTTCAGCCAGGCTTCCATTGATGCAACATGCACACTTGTCTCTTTTTCTATTCCTGGCTACTTTTACATGGGGTATCAGTATGGATCTCTATAGCTTCATTCCACTTCAGAGCCTTGTTCTTGATATTTTCCTTTCCAGGGCTGAGATTCAGAAGTCCATTGAGATGATATTGCTGATGATCTAGTTCATTAGAGTAGCAGATCAGGAGTTGATACACACAGTCATAGAGGGGATTATCAGTTGGAGACAGGTATACATGGTGAGATTAGGTATATTTCCTTGGTTTAGTTTTGCTCTGTGATGTATCTTAAAAACCTATGCTTATCATGTTAGGATGATTATGGTGACCTATGCTTATATGTTATGTATTGCTCTAACCTGTGTTATGAATTATCGAAGAATTCAATGTGAAGACTATTGCCCATGCCATGCTCAAAGTGTAAACCTTAGTGCTAGGTTGGTTCCATGTCATCTGTGCCCGTTCATTGAGATTCATTCATCTTTGTTCTTATTCCATGACTTAGACTGATGGAAACTTGTGAGATTGAAGATCCTTTCCCCATTCTGACCCCTATGTATTGTAGAAACCATGTTGCTATGTGTCTCTGGCTATGAAGTATGTGTCTTGGCCACTGTGGCTAGGTTTACAGGGTTGTTCTCCCTGAGTCCTCAAAACAAGTGCTCCACCATAACAGTGTTGCTAAACACTAAAGCATCGAACGCATAAAAGCTATATGTAAAAGATGCAAAAGTATAAAATATTGAAAAAGGTAGTAAGTGGCCAAGAGGTTGAGCACTCATTCCTTGTATAATGTAAGGCTCAATTTTCCCTCCATAGGGGCACCAGGGAGAGGCAAACCCGTTGGGGCTATGGAATGCTTGTTAGCAACGGGTCTAGGGCTTAGTCATTTACTAGAGCCTAGAAGGATTTCCAGGGCACTTGCTCTTGTAGGCTGGCTACCATCTTATGTAAATTGTGAAAGTTATTGAAAGGTTAATGGTCAAAGGATGAGCACTCACTCTTTGTATAGTGTTCGGCTCATTGGTCCCATAGGGCCATAGGGTGAGACTAGGCTAGAAAGGCTGGGTCTTTGTTAGTACTGGAGCTCAGAAGGCTTCCATGGCACCTGCCTTTGAAGGTTGAGCCATATTGCAATGAAGTTGCAAATGAAAACTTGCTAGAGTCTAAGGGAAGCATACCCAAGTACTTTATCCATCTGTGAGACACCTCCATCCCCTATTGCTATCTGTCATACATATGTCACCTTGGTAGAGTATATTGGTTATCATTCGGATAGATCACCGAGTCAAATAAAGTCAAGAGTCATTTACCCTTTCCTTAGCTTTGTTTTTCCACCCTCATCCATCTATAGCACATATTTTACAATTTGTAAGTATGGCATGTACAAGCAGATTTCTAGAGGACTCTAAGATTTTTCAGAAGCAAAGGTATATTTTATTATTATTATTGTTGGTCACCCTGATTATGAATAACTGACTCAAGTTGGGTTTTGATATACATCATTGGAGCATTTCTTACCTTGGATGGTTGCAGGATCATATTGGCTTGTTATCTCACCTTGATTTTGGTTACTTTGACTGGTCAACCCAGTTGACCAAGTTAATCACGTTTCCTAAGGTAGTGACTCAAAAATGCAACATTGTCTATATTTGTTCCAGACATGCCCATGACCAAAATTGCAGTTTCAGTTTTGAGAATTTGGCCTCGGTTCTCGAGAAAAGTGATTATTATCACTTAATTATGGGCTAAATAATCAAATTTTATTCCAGATAGCAGTATGATTGGTTCTCCTAGAGAAGAGCAGTGTTCTAGGTGGTATGAGTAGTCATTTATACCATTCTTCTATGTCTCCAGATCATCCAAAATCGTCAGTTTGCCCCAGTTTGCATCTTGGAGAGAGTTATGATGGATTTATCAGTTTCTAGAGATTGTACCAACAAAAAATGAACTCGAAAATCACTGAAAAGGTCGATTTGGCCTCTTGGGTCAAGGAAATGACTTGGAATTTTGGCAGATGATATTTCTCAGCATCTCGAACAATTCTCCAATAGTTTTCAGTCAGCAGATGTCTGGATTATTTTACTGTGGCTCAGCCAATGAGGAAAGCCCCCCAAGGGGCACCCCCTCTAATTTGCTATTTAATGTATTTCATTGTTATATCTTATGTTATGAAGTTGTAAAGGGGCCTAGGGTAACTTAAACCCCTAGTAACTGCCTCCTATGTTGGGTCATGTCATATCTTATGTTATGTTGTGACATTTCACTTTAGAGAGGTGTCCTTGAGAAAAGTGCGCCCCCTCTTTGACTTAGTCACTTGATCCATGTATTGATTGATCTATTGATGATCGTCACCGTTGATGATGTTTTAATCTCAACCGTTGGATGATATAGTGAGTTATGGTTTATGTCTCTCTGAAACTATTTAAGAGAGGTGACCCCCCCATTGTAATTGAGGAGCTTTGGCACCGGAATTGAAATAAAGAGATTTTGTCTGGGACTACACACTTGTCTACTTGTTTGATGAATGAATGAGTTGATGACTAGCACTGCTTTTCTTTTGCACTAAGATAAATCCGACATAGTTTTTGTATCTTTCCTTATACCCATTTAACTTGCAAGTTGAAGGAGGCGATTTTGAGAGAGGCGCATTGGTGGGGGGACTTACCCTGTTGCTTGATCTCGGCATTGGTTATCATGGAGTTGAACTTCTTTATGATTTCTTCTTCTTGTACTTGTTTTAGCTTGAATTTCCCATTTATTTCCCATACTGATTGATTTTCCTTGGTGCGACAGGCAAATGGGGGCGCTAGGGACACTGGCTGAAGCAACACTTCATCAAAAGCTTGCTTGGAAATCTTATTTGATCTCAATAAAGTCATTCTTCATCATCCAGGAGGTCATCAACAATGATTCAGGTACGTTTCTCAGGTAAGTTCTCCACCTTTTGATTGTCATGCATTGCTCATCAATAATTTTCACTGAAAAACCATCATTTAGCATTAGGAAAAATCACCAGACCAATTTGCACTGGGAATCTGCAAGCCATCCGTTTTAATCACCTGAGTGACATTTCGAATCTCGAATAAGCACCCCACTCAGGTATCCTTAATTTGTGGCTCATCCTTAAATCTAAGGTTTCATACAATCACCTTACGAATTCTCCGACATGAGTCTGATATGGTGATTTCTCTTGGATCTTTCCTTTCAGGATTGATCCAGGTCTCCCCCTTTGTCACTTGGGCTTCTCTAGTGGCACAAAGCGAAGGAATCCCTAACCGACGTGACAACCATCCATCTTTTGGGGGTTAGGGTTTTCGTAGGTCATAGCTTTGGTTGCTTGTCCCGTCTTCTATCCTGTATAGGATTTATTTATTGGGGCAACTACAAGATCTGTGATAACATTTTTGGCGTCGTTGACGGGGAGGTAGAGGCTTATCTTCGTTCATTTTACGTACCTCTGTTGTCTGTGAATGCGTTTAACTTTACAATCATTCATATCGCATCTGGTTTAAATCCAGTGATCGCATTTCAATTACTTAACTTAACACGATCACTGTATTATTTCTATCTCTCCTATGACATTTCATTTTGGTGTGTTTCCCGCCGATGTGCACATCGTCAGCCAGAAATCTTTCGAATGGCTGTCTCCCGACAGAAGGGAGAGGTGCGGCCTTGGGGGCAAGCAAAGAGTCAGGTGCTGTCACCTAATCTCGACTCCTTTGTTTAGGGAAACTCCCAATGAAGCCATGGGGGGTAGTCCCTATGGAAAGTTACTAAGGTTATTAGGATTATTGAATTAGTTGATGGTTTGTTTATTAAATTTTTAGGAGTTTTTAAAAGTGGGGTTCCAAGATATAACTGCAACAATAATTTAAAAGAATCCTTTTAACAACGTGAATTAAAAGATCACTGTAAAATATATAAAATCATGCACGATACTTGATATTGATAGTAAGCAAATAAGAGTGCAAGGACTAGTGCCTTATGGAGTCAACACATTGAAAAATAGATAATTGCTGAAACTGTCAAGATAATTGCAAGTGTATCTTGGTAAATTTTAGATTATTAGATTGTTAATCTTGGTTAGGGAAAGAAGGTAAACTGTCAAGATATCGTACAGGTACAGAGAGGAATATCTGGAATTTAGGCTTTGGTGGCTTCGTACAAGGACATGTTGGCTGCCAAAGTCCCAAGGGCATGTTCAACACTACACCAACCAGGGATGTAGCCTAACGGTGCCCACTAGATCTAAGTATAGTGGTTCCAGCTTCCCGAGGCGGAATTTTCCCACACAAAGTCTAACCGAAGCACTGGATTTTCACTTATCTTTTAGGTAGTTAATTTTATTCAATGATTGATTGAATTAAATGTGAGATGTTAAAGAATCTACAATGCTTCTGGGTATCTCAACCGGGTAGAGTATACACAATGTAGAAAATTGGTTTATTCCAATTTTATTAATGATGAAGATTGGAACAACCCTTCAACAGAGAGCACTCTTGATCAGCCTTATGGCGAGATTCAAGAGATTTGTGAAAATTGAAACAAAGCAGCTAAGCTAAAACAAGAAATAAAAACTCTCCGACAGAGAGTGCTCTTGACTTGCTTTTCAACGGAGTTCAAGAGACTTTGGATTCATTTTATTAAACAAGTCAGAATATGAGAGAAATAAAACACTACTAATGCAAGATATAATGGCCAAACTTATGCGTCACTTTTCTGATCAATCTCCACTAATCGACAAAGCCTTTGGGTGGAGATGAGAGCATAATTCACGGTGATGAAGAATGGTTTTATTTCTAAACTATTTTTGCAATAAATAAAATGGATCAAACTATGACATGTGAAATGAAAGTATACACCGTGCACTTAAGAAGTGAGTGTGTGAAGTGGTGGAGTTAGAAAAAAACAATCTCACAAAAATGACAAAACGACGCAAATCCCCCCAGGGGAGATGGGATGTGGGTGTTGGTTACCCCACTGCTCTCGTTTAATTCCTTTACAATTTTTGTATGATGAAGATGAAGTGCTTCTTAGTCCATTAAACTTGGATCTAAGAGCATACAATGGTGCACCAAGGTACTATTACAAAGTGGGTGTCAACCGGATTGTTCTAAGCCCTCCTTGATGGTCTTGGTCACTCCAAAACTTCACTTTTATGCGCAAACCTGCTAAAAACCAGCAAGCAAAGTGTTAGAAAATGATGGGAAAGATAATGCAAAAATAAAAAAATTTGAAAAATTTTGTACTTGGAAAACTTTTGCAAATTTTTTAAGTGTAAGCACAATTTCCTAGCTTTAGATCTAGTCAAATGATGGAGTTCTTTTAAAAACAAATCAGATCTAGCTAATTAGTTATGCTTAAACAATGATAGATCCAAACACTAAGCATGAAAGAATAGATCTACTTCTTAAGCATAATAAAAAAAAAGTAACCGGGAAAGAGAGAGAGTTTGGGTTTGAAAGAGGAAGAAGAGAAAGCTTTGCTCAAGCTTGAATCCGTCTGAGACTTGAAGGTATGGTATTGATGGGCACACGAACTTGTAGACTCGTCAAGATCTGAAGAAGAGAGCGATGCAACTTAGCTCTTCCCCTTACTCCAACGTCTCAACTTGCAAAAACTTGTTCACACTTGCACAAAAAGGGATCAAATCTAGTACATTCAACTAATGGAAACCAAAAGAGCATGGATATAACTTAATAAACAATGCTACTCTCGAATCTCAAGAAGCCAAAATATAAGTAAATAAATTGAAGCATCAAATATTTACCCTATGTGTTTAAGAAAACCCTCCAAGTTAGATTGATTACCAGTTTTACTCCAAGCATAAACAAATTAAAACAAGATTACCTCAATAAGCATACACCATTCACCATGTGACATGAACACCAATGGATCTCAAAAGTCTCAATATTATTCAGATAATAGTAACAAAGTACATGAGCAGAGGTTCCTTGCTAGCATCCAGAATGAGGAAGAAGGCTCCGTATTTATACAAAAATGAAGAAAGGTAGGGCTTAAAACCCTAACACATGCATCAAAGAGAGATTAAGGGGGCGCAACCCTAACTGACTGAAGCTTCACTGCAGTGATTGAGAGTTAAACTGAGCTCTGGAGTTATGGAAGTGGGTGAGGTGGCCTCCACCTAGGTAAGGCGCCCATCCTATCACATTGGTTTTATCAACCAAACAATAAACATATGCCAAAGAGGAAAAACGTCCATGCATGGAGAGAGGCGCAAATCCCAAGGTGAAGTTCACTGTAGCACTTTGATACTGACTTAGATCAGTTAGGACTTAATTGGAATCTTCCCAGATGCTTTTTGTTGAGCTAATTAGCCCTTTACTTTATTCAAATTGGTTTATTTTGGAGAGTTTTTGATTTATCTCCATTTAATAAAATAATGATTATTTTAATTAAATATTCCTCATTTATTGATTTTGAGAAAATATTTAATTAAGTAAAAAATAATCATCCAAAACTTAGTATAAGTGTGTCTAGGGGTTAAATGAGTGTTTTGGCTTAGAAAACAAGTCTTTATTTGCCAAAATCTACCTCTAGACCACTTAATTATTACATTTTGAAAATTTTCAATTAAACCATAGGAAAAATGGTTTAATTAATTGAAAAATTTAATTATTTCTCTATAGTAAAAAAAAAAATAAAAAAATTCGAGGATGTCCGGGAAAATTTTTTCGGAAATTTTTTAAACACATCTCGGGACCCAGGAAATGACCATAGAACATACCAATAGTGTCTAGTAGGTTCATATTTTAATGTTGGACTCTAATAACCCCCCAAGGCCTAACCGCCAAATTTGGGCATTGCAGCTTTGGAGGTAACAGGAGAAAAACTGATCGATTATAACTCGGCTAAAGGAAAATAAATAATCGTCAAGGGAAAAACTCCTTGGAATACCCTATTTGATTGTTAAGTCTAAGGGAACCGAGCCACTCAAGACCCCCCTACTAGCACACTTTATTACAACCCCATGGGGCATGGTCATTTCGACAAAAAACAAAAAAGGCTAGCCAAACCTGGCTAACTTTGGAACAAATGCACCTCTGAACTCCGGAAATGAACATGCATCATGTTCAATGGCTCAATGGGAATCCACTGAGGGCAGAATTAGTGGATAACATGGTGAACCCGACAATTCGTTCACTTGGCGACTCCACAACGCGACTCTCTTGAGGGACCTACCCACGAGTATAACCTTTGAAGTCGAAACATTCCCAAAACTTCATTGACATGCATTCGAAATCATAATAAAAATATTAAAGATTAATCCTTGAGCTTTTATTGGAGGGTGATCAATTCACCTCGACAAATCTTAATTAACTCTCCAGAAGCTTTTCAATCAAGTCCTGTTTTTATTCAACCCAATTCTCCAGCAAATAGTTCGAATTCTACCACTCTAATGAGTAATTCTCCCAGAGGAATCTTTGGAATGGCTCACACCAATCCTCCCGCAGGACCTAGACAGTTTGGAAGTCGAGCTAAGCCTTCTCCTTTCAAATTTTCAATGATCCAGGGTGCTCCACATGATTTTCCTCAGAAGTACTTTGATAAACTTCCCAGATTCAATGGTTCGTCAACAATTCCTATCAAAGAACACATTGAATCAGTGTGGAACTACATGGATGCCTATGGGGCTGAAGCTGAAGATGTTTATATGGTCACCCTTAAAGCATCCTTGGAAGGAGATGCTAGAGGTTGGTTTGATAGATTGCCCCCAGGATTTGTAGACAGTTATGATACTTTCAGCAGAAAACTTATAGATGATTGGTCCGCAAAGCCAGACAATAGGTTCCTTCTAAATCAATTGTTTGAGGTTAAAAAGAAAGAAAATGAGACTGTGCACAAGTTCAATATAAGATTCGACAAGCTGGTCTCAAACGTTCCTCAAGATTTAAGACCAACCGCTCAAGCTATCTTGATACTTTATTTGAATTCCTTTGATGGTTGTTTCGGTTTAAATCTTAAAGAAAAGAATCCTAATGGCCTTAAAACCGCTCAGGCCTGGGCAAAGAAAGCAAAAGCTAACATAGCCTCTATGAGAAAGAATTTTTTTTAGATGTTTACGCTCCTTCATCTTCTTGTAGTGATCCAAAACCCAGAAGAGCCAAGGAACTGGTTATAGAGGAGAAAACCACTTTAGAGGCAATGTTTGAAATGATGAAAAGCCTTACATTGTTCACAAAGGACATAGAAAGAACTAGGGATCATGAAAGAAACAAAAATGCCTATGGCCCGAGAGCTTATTGGAACAACCAAAGGGGGCCCGTGGATGAAAATAGACAAAACCCTAGAAGAAATGAGCCAGCTAAGGGCAGGAATGTGAACATATGTGAGGAACCTGAAGATCCTGTAAGTTTTGAACTTGAGGATCAGGGCACGAGCCTAGTTGAAGACTTCATTGAAGAAGAAAATTTTGGTAGAATCTTGCTAGAAGAGGAGGATTGGGAAGAAGAAGAAGAATTAGTGTGCACAACAACAAAACCTACCACTCAAGTTTACCAACGTAGAAATAAAGAGCAAGACATAACACCTTTCCTGGATAAGCATAAAACTTTAGAAGAGGAAGAATAGGAAGAACAAAATCTTTGTGACTATGACCTAGGGATAAGACATAGAACAAGAATTGCATAAGGTTATGCAAAATGTGTCCCTTGGTGAATTAGTAAAGTTACCATCTGTCAAAGATCAAGTTCAACGATTTTTTAATAATATCCCAGTGGCTAATGCTTTCGATATCATTTATGAGTCTTGTCACACTTAGAGTGTCAGAGGTCGAGAGGTAGAAGTAGATCCTCCTATCCAGATTCACACTGCTGTATATGAGAGGAAGAGTGGAGAACATCCTCCATTCTATCTCACATTACAAATCAACAACCTCTTACTCCACAATTGTATGTTAGACTCCGGAGCCGCTATAAATGTTATGCCTCTGAGCATTATGAAGGAAATGGGATTAGAGATCACTCGTCCTTATGGAAATGTTTGTGGAATTGATTCGAGGAGCGTCCAAGCATATGGCTTAATAAAAAATTTAAAGGATGATTTGTTTGCTTGCCCTAATCTAAATACCATGATGGACGTAGTAGTGATTGATCTTCCTTTTGTATACGGTATGTTGCTATCCAGGAAATGGGATGTTGGTTTAGGTGGATACTTGATGATGGATCTATCGTATGCTTGCATACCCAATTCTAATGGGAATTTGATAAGAATTTGTAGGGAGCCTTTTATCGATGGATATCTCGAAACCTACAAAGATGGATTGAAGAATACTTATGGGAAAGATACCTTGGGTGTTGAAAGAATAAACGTGGCAAGAAAGGAAGATGATAATACACTTGTTTTCTTTATGGGAGTAGGTAGTTTTGACTTTGAGGATGAGGATGATATTAGGTTTAGACGAGCTTATTCGTCAACAATTGATTGGAGAAATTATGGATAGTAATGCAGATCATTCTCCTGAACCCCTTAGTGATTTATCTATTGAAGCCCTTAAACAAACTTTTCATAATGAGACCGGGTTGGCAACAAATAACATTCCTAATAATTCGACAAGAGGAGTTCATCGCCATATTCAAGAGATTAGGCAGGATATGAGAAACAACATAAGACATGAAATAATAAATCTGGTTAATCGAAGCTGGGAAGAGGATGTTCTAATCAATAATGTGCGTTTAGGGAGGATTTTTCCCTAAATAATTTGCTTACTTTTCAAGCTACCAATTCTTCCTCCACGATTGAAAGTGAAAATTCGGCTCCTTTTGGTAACCAATCTGAATCAATTAATCAACGTGAGCCTCCAGATCAAGGAGCAAACATAAGTAATTTTCACTACCCGTCAGTTTCTCATTTTCCACGATTTTTATTACCTCTTGAGAATCCTCTAAATGAACAATTTGATGCATCTCACATTCCTATTCTGCCTTCGACATCTTTGGAAGAGGTAGTTGAAAGGAACTTATCCGAAGCCTTTAGAAAAGGAAAAATGCCTATGCCTCATGGAGAAGGATCTAGTAAGCTAGTTGATCATTCTGATACTGTATCCCCCATCGAAGCTAATATTAGTGAAGTGTTTAGAGATTTTTGGACTATAGGGGAAACGGTTAAAGTAGTATCGACACACCCAGAGGATGTTGAGAGTCAACCCAGTCATCCGAGAAGTAGGAAGAATTGCACTTCCTATAAACGGGGGTTCTCCACGTGTAAATGCTATACCTGAAAGAAGTAGGACGATACCTTTACCCCTTACCAACTTTGATGCCTCCATTATACCTACCCGTGATATTCCAGTCATTTCCTTATCTATTAACCGACATACGTATTCCTATGGTGATAAGGTGATTGTTGAGAATCGTGCCTTTAATTATATTTCAAGACAATCAGGAGACCTTTAGATGGGGCCATTAATAGTAGAACGATTTGAAGGGAACATGCATTTCTTATCTACTGAAGATGGTCACAATTTCCAGACTCCTACACATCAGGTTCATCTAAAGACTATGTCCTTGACATGACTTAGCACATCATTTTTTCACCATCAGTTAGCGCAGGTAGGATGAAATAAGCTCTTTTGAGCAGTAGCCTGAGTCTGTCTTTCTATCTGATTGATGCATGAGTCTTCTATGTTTGTTTTTCGTTTGCATTTGAATTGAGTAGATTAGAATTTACATTTCAGCATTTTTGTTTTCAGCATTTATTTCCTGCCATTTTGTTTTACGCACATATTTTTCCCATACATGTTGCTCCAGTTTTTCTTGCTTCCATGTGTGTAGGTCATAGGTAAATACTTGGAGAGGACGCAGAATGCTGAATGCACTAGGATATCTGGATTGCTTGTTGCTGATGGTGCTGCGAACCAGAGATCCCTGAGGTTCTCAAGCACTCTCTCAATTAGAGCACTTGTCCCAGTTGGAGCCAGATGTTATCACATATACATTTTCAGCCAGGCTTCCATTGATGCAGCATGCAAACTTGTCTCTTTTTCTATTTTGGGCTACTTTTATACGGGGTATCAGCATGGATCTCTACATCTTCATTCCACTTCAGAGCCTTGTTCTTGATATTTTCCTTACCAGGATTGAGATTCAGGAGTCCATTGAGATGATTTTGGTGATGATCTAGTTCATTAGAGCAACAAATCAGGAGTTGATACACACAGTCACAGAGGGGCTTATTAGTTAGAGACAGGTATACATGGTGAGATTAGGTATATTTTCTTGGTTTAGTTTTGCTCTGTGATGTATCTTAAAAACCTATGCTTATCATGTTAGGATTATTATGGTGACCTGTGCTTATATGTTATATTTTGCTCTAACTTGTGTTATGATTTATCGAAGAATTGAATGTGAAGACTGTTGCCCATGCAATGCTCAAACAAAGTGTAAACCTTAGTGCTAGGTTGGTTCCATGTCATCTGTGCTCGTCCATTCACATTCATTCATCTTTGTTTTTATCCCATGACCTAGACTGATGGAAACTTGTGGGATTGAAGATCCTTTCCCCATTCTGACCCCTAGGTATGATAGACTCCATGTTGCTGTGTCTCTAGCTATGAAGTATGTGTCTTGGCCAGTGTGGCTGGGTTCATAGGGTTGTTCTCCTTGAGTCCTCAAAACAAGTGCTCCACCATAACAGTATTGCTAAACACTAAAGCATCGAAATGCATAAAAGCTATATTTGAAGGATGAAAAAGTATAAAATATTGAAATAGGTAGTAAGTGGCCAAGAGGTTGAGCACTCATTCCTTGTATAATGTAAGGCTCAATTTTCCCTCGACAAGGGCACCAAGGAGAGGCAAACCCATCGGGGCTAAGGACTGCTCGCTGGCAGCGGGTTTAGACCTTAGTCATTTATTGGAGCCTAGAAGGATTTCCAAGGTACCCGCTCTTGTAGGCTGGCTACCATCTTATGTAAATTGTGAAAGTTATTGAAAGGTTAATGGTCAAAGGATGAGCACTCACTCTTTGTATAGTGTTCGGCTCAATGGTTCCCATAGGGCCACAGGGTGAGACTAGGCTAGAAAGGTTGGGTCTTTGTTAGTACTGGAGCCCAGAAGGCTTCCAGGGCACCTGCCTTTCAAGGTTGACCCATATTGCAATGGAGTTGCAAAGGAAAACTTGCTAGAGTCTGAGGGAAGCATACCCAAGTACTTTATCCATCTGTGAGACACCTCCATCCCCTATTGCTATCTGTCATACATATGTCACCTTGGTAGAGTATACTGGTTATCATTTAGATAGATCACTGAGTCAAAGTCAGTCAAGAGTCATTTCCCCTTGCCTTAGCTTTGTTTTTCCACCCTCACCCATCTATAGCACATCTTGTACACGTTGTAAGTATGGCATGTACAAGCAGATTTCTAGAGGACTCTAGGATTTTTTAGAAGCAAAGGTATATTTTATTATTATTATTGTTGGTCACCATGATTATGAATAACTGACTCAAGTCGGGTTTTGATATACATTATTGGAGCTTTTCTTACCTTGGATGGTTGCAGGATCATATTGGCATGTTATCTCACCTTGATTTTGGGTACTTTGACCGGTCAACCCAGTTGACTAAGTTAATCACGTTTCCCAAGGTAGTGACTAAAAATGAAACATGGTTTATATTTCTTCCATACATGCCTAGGACCAAAATTGCAGTTTCAGTTTTGAGAATTTGGCCCCGGTTCTCCAGAAAAGTGATTATTATCACTTAATTATGGGCTAAATGATCAAATTTTATTCCAGATAGCAGTATGATTGGTTCTCCTAGAGCAGAGCAGTGTTCCAGGTGGTACGAGTAGTCACTTATACCATTCTTCTATGTCTCAAGGTCATCTAGAACAGTCAGTTTGCCCCAGTTTGCATCTTGGAGAGAGTTATGATGGATTTATCAGTTTCCAGAGATTGTACCAGCAAAAAATGAACTAGAAAATCACTGAAAAAGTCGATTTGGCCTCCTGGGTCAAGGAAATGGCTTGGAATTTTGGTAGATAATATTTCTTAGCATCCCGAACAGTCCTCCAGTAGTTTTCAGTCAGTAGATGTCTGGATTATTTTACTGTTGCTCAGCCAGTGAGGAAAGCCCCCCAAGGGGCGCACCCTTTGGTTGGCTATTGATGTATTTCATTGTTATATCTTATGTTATGAAGTTGTAAAGGGGCCTAGGGTGAATTAAGCGCTTAGTAACCCCCTCCTATGTTGTATCATGTCATATCTTATGCCATGTTGTGACATCTCACTTTAGAGAGGCGTCCTTGAGTAAAATGCGCCCCCTCTTTGACTTAGTCACTTGATCCATGTATTGATGATCTCCATCGTTGATGTTTTAATCGCAACCATTGGATGATAAAGTGAGTTATGGTTTATCTCTCTCACACTATTTAAGAGAGGTGACCCCCCCATTGTAATTGAGGAGCTTTGGCATCGGAATTGAAATAAAGAGATTTTTTCTGGGACTACACACTTGTCTACTTGTTTGATGAATGAATGAGTTGATGACTGGCACTGCTTTTCTTTAGCACTAATTTAAATCCGACATAGTTTTTGTATCTTTCCTTGTACGCGTTTAACTTGCAGGTTGAAGGAGGCGATTTTGAGAGAGGCGCATTGGTGGGGGGTGTTGTCCGTAGATGTGCACACCGTCAGTGGAAATCTTTCGAATAACTCTCCTTGGGGAGGGAGAGGTGCGGCCTTGGGGGAAAACAAAGAGTCAGGTGCTATCACCTGATCCCGACTCCTTCATTTAGGAAAACTCCTAACGAAGCCAAGGGGGGTAGTCCCTACAAAGAGTATCTAAGGCTAATTTTTTTTTAAAGATATTGAGTGTGTGATGTAGATGGATGTATTTTAGGAGTTTTTAATAAAGGCTTACAATAAACGGAACCAAGTGAGCACTTGCAAGTAAATTTAGTAATAAACAACCATTTGACAATTAGCACAAATTAAACTAAAGCATTCATGATATAAGAAATAGATAACAATAATGCTTCAGATAAATAATAGGCAAATTTAAAGGACCAATGCCAGATGGAGTGCTCAAGAAGGTTTTGTGAGTGTACTTGGTAAATTGTACTGTAAATTTTAAGGGTGAGTTGATTTTTAAAGGGAAGGGAATCTCCAAGATATACCTTTCGGTACTGGAGATATGTCCGGATAATAATCTAAGTGGTTCTGTACGAGAACATGTGGGCTGTCCAGAGTCCCAGAAGTGGTGTTCAACACTACACCAACAAGGATGTAGCTTAACTGTGCCCCCAAGATCTTGGTACAGTGGTTCTCGCGTTCCCAGGCAGAATCCACTTCTGATTATTCAGCCATCAACGCTGGATTTTCGTTGGTTTTCTTGGGTTGTAAATTTTAATAAGGTGACTTGGATTAGGATGTGAGGATTAAATAGTCTACATTGCTTCTGCGTATCCCAACCGAGTATAGCATACATAGTGTAGTAAAATTGGTTTATTTCGATTTTTTATTAAAGGTGAAAATGAGCCATTGTAACAACCCTCCGACAGAGAGCACTCTTGATCCACCTGTTATCCAACTTTTTGTACCATAGTTGGGTTACCTGAAGAGCCGCCGGTTGACAGACTTGTTCAAAGTCTGATTCCAGTGTATCAGTTGATCCGTCTGCTTGTCTAGCCAATATTGGCTAGTCACTTTTTTATTTGAATAATTTTGACCATGGCCCCGCGGGGTTTGTAATAAAATGTGCTAGTAGGATATTTTTGAGTGGTTCGGTCTCCTGAGACATAGAATCTCAAATAGGGTATTCCAGGGGGTTTTTTGCCCCTGACAATTATGCTTTGCCTTCAGCCGAGTATAATTGACGAGGTTTTCTCCCGCTTCCTCCAAAGATGGAATGCCCGATGTTGAATTCTGGGCCTTGGGGGGTTATTAGAGCCCAACTGAGTGTTATAAGCCTACTAGGCATTATTTAGATAGATCATGGTCATGTCCTAAGTCATCTGGACACATAAAAAAATTTCGAAAAAATCTTTTTTCGAACAGTAAAAAATTATTTTTTAACTTTTAATTACTTTTCCTAGGGTTTTTGGGTTAATTTTTCCATAAATTAAATGGAAAAAACCCGTTCGTGATCCGGACTCAGAATTCAGTGATTGAAGGCTCTAACCTTAAGCCAAAAATCATTCTTGATCAGCCAGCCAGTCAGAACTAACTTTCAGATCAGCAATTGGACACATAATGCCTTTTTACTCAAAAAAGTCAGTTTTGAGTAAAAAATGATTTTTAGTAAAAAAATGATTTTTATTAAAAAATAATTTTTATTAAAAAAATGATTATTTTGGAGAAAACTAAAACTCTCCAAATTAATCCAAATTTAGTAAAATAAAAGACTAAATGACATCTCATGGAACACT
>LPNX010330523.1:85018-153000 GCA_001517045.1 Pseudotsuga menziesii
TATTTCCTTTTTAAATCCAGCTTTCTTTTTGCCTTGGAAAACATGCACGAGTTTTCTCGAAAAATGTGCAAATTTTCCATTTTTTGGGCTTGCTGGTTTTCTGTATTTTTCATTAATTCTAAATTATAGAAATTCATTAAACAATCAGAAATTTTCCAAAAATTTTAATTTTATTTTTAATTTTTTGACTTTTTCTCGAAAAGCGTGCCATTTTAAGCTCGCTGTTTTTTGGGCTGATTTTTGACTTTTTTCTGTTAATTCTAAATTCTGGAAATTCATTAAAAAATCAAAAATTTTCCAAAAATTTTCAAATTTTTAATTTTTTTTAATTTTTTGACTTTTTCTCAAAAAGCGTGCCATTTTGTACTTGCTTTTTTTTTACTGATTTTCTGCAATTTTCCAGATTTTGGAAATTAACCTAAAATGTTAAAAAATCTTTAATTTTAAATTCGCAAAAAATCCCAAGTCGTTTCGCCAAAAATTGTGCATTTTACATTAAAAACGGTGAGCTTGCCTGATCCTTTTCAAGTTTTGATTTTGGGTCTCATTCCATTGTTTTGATCTCCTGTTTTATCTCATAAGGACCTTGTATTCTCATCCACTTAATTTTTTCGAATCATAGGTTAAATTTGATTTCCCAACACTCTCACTAGTCCTTGTTTAGAGCTCTTATCCACAGGTGAACCAAAAGCGAAACCAAACAAGAAAGAGCAAGCAGAGCTAGATCCAAAGACAAGGANAAATCTACCAAGAGCACTTGCTAAAACCTAATACTCACTAGCTTAAATTCCTAGACTTTATTTCACGCGCTTATTTGACTCCATAAGGCACTGGTCCTTTGTTATATTTGATTAATTTTCTATCTTGATCAACTGTCTATGGTCCATTTCAATTGATTATATTTGAATGCTTAAGCTATAAGTTTGGAATCTTTGCTTATATGTGTGATCTCTTGTTAGCAACGTGGATTGTTTTAATTAATCATCATCCCCTTAATATTAATCATTTTAAATCACAATAACTCTTAAACAACACCCATCCGCATCCAAAACATCCAAAACTTAACTTAAACATTGAGCCATAGAAAACTCTTTGTTAGGGACTACCCCTCTTGGCTTCGTTAGGAGTTAGCCTAAACGGAGGAGCTAGGAGTAGGTGACAGTACCTAGCTCTGTGCTTGCCCCCAAGGTCACACCTCTCCTACTTTCTCAAGTGAGGAGATAGCTTTCATAAGATTTCTGCTGTTGGTGTGCAATCGGCGGACAACACCACCTTATGGCCAGATTCAAGAGATTTATGAAAAACAAGAAACAACTGCTAAACTAAAAAAAAGGAAAATAAACTAAGCAATGAACTCTCCGATAGAGAGCACTCTTGATCCACGTCTCGGTGAGATTCAAGAGATTTTGTGTTCGTTTTTTCTTTAGTAATATAATGCAAAGCAGTTAAACTAAGCTAAGACAAAATTAAAGCCTCTCCGACAGAGAGTGCTCTTGATCCACTTTTTAGTGAGATTCAAGAGACTTTGGATTCCTTCTTTTTCTTTTAGCAATTGAATAAAGGTAAAAAATACTGAAATGAAACTATACTAACAAATATTTCTTTTATGAAAGCAAAAAGACTAATCTACTCTAAATAATTATTATGCATGTAAAAGCAAAAAACAGAAAACAAAGGACGATACAGGCTTCCCCAAATGGGGGAAGTGTGGTGTGGGAGCCTTTTTCCCACTTGCTCTTTATTAACTTCCTTTACAATGCTTTTAAAAGAAAGAGTGCCTTTCGATCCTTGAAGAAAGGGTCAAAAAAGGCCTAAAAACTGCTTGGGAAAGAAGGGGAATGAAAGAGGGGGATGGTAGATGGATCATGGGTGCTTTGGATGGCCCAAAGCTTGATTTTTTGGCAGCACTTCCCTCTCTTTGTCCTCCGACCTGCTAAAAACTAGCAAGTAAACAAGATTAAAAGATGGTGGTATGCACAAAAATCAAATAAAAATTTTAAAGTTTTGGTACTTAGAAAAATTTGGAAAATTTACTAAGTATAAATACGAAAAAATTAGGCCTAGATCTAGTTAAATGATGAAGCTTTGAATGTATTTCTAGATCTATCTAACATGCTAAGACAAGTAGATTTGAATGAACAAAACTTTAAGGAACTAGATCTACTTGATTAGCACAATCAAAATAAGGTAACCGGAAAGAAAAATAGAATTTGGGTTTGAAGAGATGGATGGAACAATTCAAGCCCTTGCTTGAGTCTTTGCTAATGGCTTTGGAGTCCTTGCAACAAAGATTAGCTTCTAAAGAGGATGTCGAAGGAGGAGAAGAAGCAACTTAGTCCAATGCTTCCTTTGGATCTCGTGACCTGCAAAACTATAAAACCACTCCTGCAAAAATTGGATTAGATCTAGTATGTTTGAAGAAGCATTAGAGGAAATTTCAACTCAAAATGGGCCTCCTAAAATGAATTAATAAAATAATAGTTAAAATAATAAAATAATATTTATTAATTTTGGAGGAAGAAAAGAAAAAAACTACTTTTTTGTTTGTATTTTCGACATATCGAAATTTGAGTAAAAACACGGGACGATATGTCGAAAATACAAACAAAAAAAGTAGTTTTTTTTATGATACCTATCCCCAAATTTATATTAAAAAAGTGTTTAAGACCTATACGGTATTTCAAATTTAAAGCAATTTCATTGGCTAACACATGATGACATGGAATTTGAATAAAAGTTAAAAGGCCCATTTTGAGTTGAAATTTCCTCTAATGGAAAAAACTAAGAGAACCTCAATACAACTGAATATAATTGGTTACTCCTATATCTTTCCAATACAAATCATAAGCAAACAACTTATCAACTATAAATGCTTACTCTACGTATCATGAATGATCCTCTAAGCTAGATACATCAACACAAAATGAGCAATAGCATCTTTAAACAATACAATATCACCTCATTAGCATAGCATTCATCTAATGGCACAAGCTAGACCTCCGAAGTCTTCAACTTTATTATTCAAAATAGCAGCAGCATTACAATAGGCAGAGGTTCCTTCCATCCGTCCCAAGATGGAGCAGAGGACCCCTATTTATACAAAAAGAGAAGAGCTAACTCAACCCTAGCGCAAGCATGAGGAGAGAGGGCGCAACCATCAGTAGCTAGGGCTTTAACTGCATAGAACTGAAGCTGAACTGAGCTCTAGTAGACGAGACTAGGGTGAGGTGGCCTCCAACTAGGCAAGGCGCCCACCCAGTCTCCTTGGAATTATCAACCAACCACTCAGAACATGCCAAAGAGGGAAATTCGCCCATGCAAGGTAAGGAGGCACAAATCCCAAGGAGGAGTTAACTGTCGTGCTTCGATATTGACTCAGATCAGTTTGGTGATGATTGGAATCTTCTCTGATGCTCTTTGCCATGACATTTAGCCCTTTACTTTATTCAATTTGGTTTATTCTAGAGAGTTTTTGATTTATCTCCATTTTATATTTTCATGATTATTTTAATTAAATATTCCTCGTTTATTGATTTTGAGAAAATATTCAATTAAGTAATCATCAGAAACTTAGGATAAATGGGTTTAGGGGTTAAATGAGTATTTTGGCTTAGAAAACACGTATTTATTTGCCAAAATCAACCCCCAGACCACTTAATTATTACATTTTGAAAATTTTCAATTAAAACATAGAAAAAATGGTTTAATTAATTGAAAAATTTAAGTAGTTTTCAATAGTTTAAAAATAAAAAATAAAAAATCCAAGGACGTCCGCTACATTTTTTTCAGACAATGTTTTAACACATCCCAGGACCTAGGAAATGATCACAGAACATACCAATAGTGTCTAGTAGGTTCATATTCTAATGTTGGACTCTAATAACCCCCCAAGGCCTAGCCGCCAAATTCGGTCATTCCAGCTTTGGAAATAGCAAGAGAAAAACTCATCGATTACTACTTGGCTAAAGGCAAAGAATAATCGACAAAGGAAAAAAATCCTTGGAGTACTTTATTTGATTGTTAAGTCTAAGGGAACTGAGCAACTCAAGACCCCTCTACTGGCACACTTTATTACAAACCCCATGGGGTATGTTCATTTCGGCAAAAAGTAAAAAAGGCTAGCCAAAACTAGCTAACTCTGGAACACACTGAACTTCTGAACTTTGGAAACGAACATGCATCATGTTCAATAATTGGCGGCTCAATAGGAAGTTTAACTATTGTACAAAATAGTTGGTAACAAAATGAGTTATGTTTAATGTCTCTCTCAAACTATTTAAGAGAGGTGACCCCCCCATTGTGATTGAGGAGCTTTGGCACTGGAATTGAAATAAAGAGATTTTGTTTGGGACTACACACTTGTCTACTTGTTTGATGAATGAATGAGTTGATGAATGGCATTGCTTTTCTTCTGCACTAAGATAAATCCGACATAGTTTTTGTATCTTTCCTTGTACCCGTTTAACTTGTAGGTTGAAGGAGGCGATTATGAGAGAGGCGCATTGGTGGGGGGACTTACCTTGTTGCTTGTTCTCGGCATTGGTTATCAGGGAGTTGAACTTCTTTATGATTTCTTCTTCTTGTACTTCTTTTAGCTTGCATTTCCCATTTATTTTCCATACTGATTGATTTTCCTCGGTGTGGCAGGCAAACAGGGGTGCTAGGGACACTGGCTTAAGCATCACTTCATCAAAAGCTTGCTCGAAAATCTTATTTGATATCAAGAAAGGTATTCTTCATCATTCAGGAGGTCATCAACAATGATTCAGGTACGTTTCTCAGGTAAGTTCTCCACCTTTGATTTTCATGCATTGCCCATCAATAATTTTCACTGAAAAACCATCATTTAGCATTAGGAAAAATCACTGAACCAATTTGCACTGGGAATTTGCAAATTTGGTGATCTGTGTTTTGTGCGGCATACTGAAAAATCCCCTCTCCCTCAAAAATGTCAAGCTTGGACTCCTCTGCCCCCCTCCAGGAATTGGTCTCTCTCTCTGGGAGAAAACGCCCTTCCTTCAGCAAGTCCGCCATTTTCCCTCTGTTTTTGTATGGTTTCATTTGGGTATCTTTCATTGTCGAATCTTTCATCCCAGCTAGTGTGCAGGAATCCATAATTGTCAATATCAGCTTCGTCCTAGGGATTTCTCAATCATTTGTTTAAATCCCCCAGGGTCTGAGTTTGATCATTTGAACTAGCACACTAAAATCCTAGATCCAACTTCAATCTTTGCAAGCCATCTGTTTTAATCACCCGAGTGACATTTCCAATCTCGAATAACCATCCCACTCAGGTATCCTTAATTTGCGGCTCATCCTTAAATCTAGGGTTTTAGACACTCACCTTACGAATTCTTCGACAGGAGTTTGATCTGGTGATTTGTCTTGGATCTTTCCTTTCAGGATTGATCGGGGTTTCCCCCTTTGTCACAAGGGCTTCTCTAGTGGCATAAAGCGAAGGAATCCCTAACCGGCATGACAACCAACCATCTTTTGGGGGTTAGGGCAGGTCACAGCTTTGGTTGCTTGTCTCCTTTGCCATCCTGTATAGGATTTATCTATTGGGGCAACTACAAGATCTGTGATAACACACCCACTGTCACCTCGGCGTATGTTGGCACCCGAGTTTTGAGGCAAGCGGTCGCGTGCCAAAGACTCCACGTGGTGATAAAGAGCGCACCAAAGGAACTAGCACACAAGAATCTCACGTTGTGTGTCAAGAATAGTCTACGTATGACAGTTTGCATGCCACCAAAGTCATGTGTAGACTAGCATTCAGATAGGGAACACGAGCCTATTTATAGGCGCTTTTTGTAATGGGCGGGGGTTCATTGCCATTGATGTCAAAGTTGTTGTTGTTGTAATATTGAAAAACCTAAGTTGTTGAGCTAGAGATGGAACTCTTGGGACTTCTAGCTGTGGGCTGTAGAATGTATTCAGTCTTGTTTTGATGATAATATAAAGCCTGTTCCTCCTATTTTGCGCAGTGTATTTGCTTGTCATATATGGTGTATGAATGTATGCTTTTTATAAGGATATGATCGATAAACTGTTTTCTTTTTGGCGTGAATGCATGAGTAAATGAATGTTTAAGTAAATGGAGAGTAATCCCCCATCCTTACTTGCGCACTCTGTATGATGGTCCTTGGATTCCTATATGTGTCTTGGGTGAGACCTTATTTTTTCTTTGGAATATTGAATATGTTGGCGCCTGTAGGGTACTTGTTGGCGAATCCTTTCGAACCCCTTGGTCTGGATGACTGCAACCAACAATGTACATGCCTCTCGCTTAGGGTTGGTGCATGCCAACTCTAAGGGGATATCCCTAACTATACCTGCAATTTGTTAGTTGTCATGCTTAATGAGAAAGAGTTGCAAGTATGTAAAATTTGTATTGGAACTATAAAATTTGGAGGGAAGGATCAGAGAAGATGATGTCGTTTTAGGGTTGATGGGGTCAAACTTGGGATAAAACATCATCTGAAAGAGGGGTGGAGAATATAAGCGAGGTTTCTGAGATGGAAGAATCTTGCTCCCAACAAGGCGTGGCTTCAAAAGAAAGGGTTTTAACAGATGAAGACTTTATCCTGGTTGTTATGAGGGAGGTAGGGGGTGGTGTAGTACATTGCAGGTCCTAAGGAGCCAGAGAGCTCACTAAAACCTACAATACTTGATGTAGATCAGTGATACAATCGTCCAATCTTCCAATTAACCTAACAACCCGCATGAGAAAATAATCAAGCATATATTATCCCATCTTTTAAACATACATGAAAGCAAGTGATGGAGCAATGAAAAAATTTATTAACTATTAATCTAGAATTACAACAGGTCTCTAAGATTCCAACATACAATGAACCTCGCACATCCCTTTATAGGCCATTTGACCTGGGTCAATGTGCCTTATGCTAGAATGCATGTTTATAATAATAACCATGGAGTGAAACTACAACTTATTGAGTTCTTGAGTCTTGACTGCTGTTCCACTTTAAATCCTGAGGTCTTTTATTTTTTGAGCATGCGTATAATAGTAACTCTATGTAAACACTATTTCCCTGTATCACGAGCCCACTCCATAGCCTCCCAAGCCAAGACTATCGTATCCAAAACGAATCTCCCCTACACAAAACCTGTTTGCTCCTGATGCACCACGTTCCTGGCCACTGGTCTTACCCTCAACACCTCTTCTTTTGTTGTTGTCGACAAGGATTTGTTTCCTCGGATCACTCTACATCGCTCTATTAGGCAGGGATGCCCTTTGGCTCCATACTTGTATATGTTGACAATAGATGCTTTGGGTTACTTGTTGCAAGCTGCATGGGTTGCAGGATAGATTAGAGCGATTTCTCTTCCAGATGGTTCACAAATGTTCAATAACCATTTTGTTGACGACTCCCTTCTCTTTGTTAGTATCGAGCAACCCTTGATGGACAAGGCCCTGTCTTGTCTTGACACCTTTTGCCAGGCTTCCGATGCCATCGTCAGTCCTCACAAAACAAACTTTTGGTTGATTGGAGTTGACTCACCCCATCTTGGATTCTTGAGGTTTGGTCCATTATTCTACTTGGGGTGATTGTTAGATACCTTGGTTTTTCGTTTGGGACAGGCCCATCCCCAATGTCTATGTGGGATTGGTTCCTCTTCTGCATGTATGACATCACAAGGATCTTCCTTTCATAGGGAAGCTGGCAGTAGTTGGTTGCATTCTCTAGGCTTCTCATGTGTATTACGTGTTTGCTAGTTTCCCAGCAGGGTTCAGTTCAAACGATTGGAACATATTTTGCGTGCTTATCTTTGGTCGAAGTATGGGGGGGCTATAGGTTTTCCCTAGTTGCTAGGCATGTATGCACTATCCCCAAGGATGAATGGGGGTTAGGATTGATTGATGTGGCCATTGAGGGCATTATTGTGGTAGCCATGTGGGTGGTTTGATGTCTTGAGGGTGCAACATCATAGCAGGTTCTCTTTCGACACAGGATTCTAATAGCTTAGAACTAAGGCAGGATAAGAGGTAGATTTGGCTTATGTGACATCATCTCCTCTCCCTCTCTGTTTCATGTTTGGGGCTTTATTAGATTTAGGAGTATTTGGGTAGCCTGGAGATTGGTGGCAGTGGGAGGGCAACAGAGCTGGGTGTGACATTGGCTCTCAACCGATTTGGAGTTGGCTGGACTAGTGGGTTTGCATTGTAGAGTTGTCATGGTTCTAGGCAAGACAATTGAGTCGAAAATATATCTTTCATTGGTGTGATCTTTGGGATTCTGAGGCTTGCTCATGGGAAGTCATGGAGACTACCGGCTCAGGAGTTTGGGCTACTAGCCTCGAATCGCCCTGTCATCATGGAGCTACATGCTTATCTCTCACTGTCAGCTTTGTTCAAAATGAACATTGGTATGCCACGGCCTTTCTAGAGAGATTGACAGTGGAGCTTTGTTATTCTGCTGTTGCAGTATGATTCTCGTCGTATGTATGCAACTCTTCATCAACGTCATCCCCTTTTGTTGGTACGCAATGCAAGCTGGGTTGTCAAATCTAGATGTGTGGTGGATTCATCGGTGTCACAGTGTCTAGTTGCTGTAGCTTTCCTATAAGCTGTGAGTGTTTGCTTGGTTGGTTATCTATTAAGGGCTTTCGTCCAAGGCCCGGTTGGATAAGTTTGGCTTCTTAGATGGTTTGTGCTTCGTGTTCTAGAGACCGGAGGTAGTTAAGCACATCTTTTGGGACTGTAGATTTGCCAAAGACTGTTGGAGATTTGTGGAGGAGCAACACCCCAAGTTGTTCTTAAACAAACTTATTGGAGAGCAACTCTACTTGGAGATGGCTATTCCTTGGTATGTGATTCACTCATTGGTTTTTGGAATTGCTTTCCGATAGTTGCTTTGTTTGTACTATGGAAACTCAGGTGCAAGTATGTTTTTGATCAAGACAGTAGTTCTGTTTCAGCTTTTATCGCGTTGTGGAAAGATGAGGTACATCATTAGTTACTAGCTAGGGGTGCCTGGTTAATCAAGGATGCCAAAAAGTTGGATCATATTGGATATTCTGGCTTTATTTTTTCTATAATAAGCTTTAGGAAGCGGTTAGGATAGGCATTGTATATTCCCTTCCACTGCTAGCTTTTTTCATTGGAAGTAAGTTTATGTGAATATAAGAAGTATTTTTCAAAAAATAAAAATTAACTCTATGTAACTGCCTTGATGAATGAGATCGCATGCCTTTAGATTTTTATAAAAGCTAATTCATACGTTAGAATTTAGCACATGTCCCAACCATATATATATTTTTAATAATTTTGGTTATGCACATGTCAATTTCTCCAATTTACTTGTAAACAGTGTGTTTATCAAAAGTGCTGTAGGTGCCTTTTATAAATGGATGTGACAACTGTTGTGTACACTTGCTCTTTGAACTGTTTTTGCATGCTTAAACTATTCAGAAAGGTAACCAACGATCCACTTGTGCATGTGCCTCCATTCGACTAGTGGTGCATTTTGCATGTTCTCAGTCGCAACACTCTTCTTTTTGCAATATAGCACGACCAAGGTTGGTAGCAAGGGCCAGCCTCGCCCGCTTTGCTTTGCAACTTTGGTTTCTTCTGAGCTGTTAATAATTGATAGTGATCACCATTGAATATGCAACTCTAGAAGTTTTGCCTGCTCTCTTTCTTGTCTTTGTAACAACCTGTGTGCTCTTGTCTTTGTGTCTTGTAGTTGCAAGAACGGCTTCTAATTGCATACACAGTTGTTTTAGGTATGAGTTTCCCATTGGAGATTACTATTCAGTAACTGGACGGGCCCTTTATCTGAAAGACAGAAAGGAATCCGTTACCTGAATAAATAGTAAGAAGGAAGATTCTTGCACTACTTACTCCCTCCTTTGTCAGTCACGGGGGGGGGGTTCTCTTGTTCTACTTTCTGATCTTCATTAAATCTAAAACATCTGGCATTGATTCAATGAGCAACATTCTAGCATCAGGAACACTAAGGTCATTGGGATGGGATGTGCTTTGGATCACAAGCCTTTTAAGTGAACCATCACTAGTAAGCAGATCGTGTACTTGCTTGTTATATATCTCAATTATTTGGACATGAGCTTCATATTTGGTACACTTTGGTAACTTGTGTCTTGTATTGCCTAGAAGTTTGGGGTTGTAAAGGATTAAAATGTTGTCCACTTCCACTGCTGTTTTCTACCATATTTCATTGCAGCCCTATGGCTGAATTCACAGGGTTAAGAACCGGGAAACCTTTAGTGAAGTGGTGAAATTTCTGTTTTGCATTAAACATTGAGGTTCAAAATTATACACTGCTTGTACCAGCCAAGGCCCAAAAGTATAATTATCCAACAGGCTTGGCAAATGGGTCTTCTCTTTCTCCAGGACTGGGAAGCCAACCAAGGGGATCTGCTATAAGCTTTATCTCCCTGCACTTCCTTGTGGCTAGTTGACTGATAATTGCCCTTCAATATTCCATTCGTAAGTGAACAGGACCTGAAATCTATAAGCTCTACTTCTTGAAGAAAAAGAACCTCTGGGCCAGTGAGCTGGATTGTATTGCTGATGGAATTTCTCTCCCCATGCCAGTTGCTCCTCACATTCCACAACATAAGGCTGATCTGCATGGCATGGCCAATCCCCTCAAGTCCTTAGTTGAGGATTGCAACGCATTGTTGGTTTGTAATCCTGTCTCACCACTGTTTGTAGAAACTAATTCTTTGGAACTAGGGATTGATATGATTTCCTCCAAATCTGGTAACCTTGGATCCCTTTTTCGAACTTTTGTCTATCCTACAAGAGTTAGAACTGGAAGCATTCTTATTGATTATTGTTTCTCTAGTTTGTGACCCAAGTATCTTCATTCTGCTGATGTCGCAAGGCCATTATATTCTGTCTTCTAGCACTTTTCACATTCTTTTCAATCTGATTTCATTTATTTGTTTGTTTTTTCTTTTTCCTGTTTTGACGATCCAACCCTCTGCATCAGCTCAAATCTTATCCCAATTCTAATTTACTGGCTTAAGCTCAAACATATTAATTGCAGCATTAGACATAAAGCTCCTCTACTTTCTTTAAAGGGCAGTCCTTGATGTGACAGTCAGGTGATTGACACACAAAGCAGGCTTTTCATAAGTTAAGGTAGATTTCCTAGTGCTGCTTACAAATTGAGAGAACATAAAAAACTCTTCCTCATCTGAAATCAACTTCGAGGTATTTCATGGCATCTAGAAATGTTTAGAGTGCAAACAATTGAGATTATTTCTAATATATTTCTCAATGCACTGCTGAAACCATGGTATATTATGACAAATAGTGTGTATTTTTATTTGAAAAAAGGTATTCTTTAGATTCTGGATTAACTGGTCCTTTATATGTGAAATGTGAGGCATAACATGGAATGTAATTAGAGTCCAACACCTGATGCAATTTTATAAATTTAATTTTCAGCATGACTCTTGTCAGCAGAAAGATGGTGTATAGATCACAAACATGCAGAACTTGGGCACACAGTTGAGATTTAGCCCACTTATAGTCAGTTAATATTATGATTATATCTACTCGAGAATAATATTTCATCTCTTTTCTTGTAGAGACAAAGTTTCTTTATGGTGAACTTTTAAAATGGGTCCAAATGTTTGGTATGGAAGTCTACTGAATATTACCTTCTGGCATCATGTTTCAGGTACTATGCTCCTGCACTTGGCTTTTTGATGTTTTCTGTTGGGATCAATTCAAGTGCAAAAGATTTCATCCTTGCCATGAAGCGACCGGATGTTATAGCCTTAGGCTACTTTGGTCAGTTTATCATAAAGCCCTTACTAGGCTTTGCGTTTGGAACTATTGCAGTGGCACTTCTTGGACTCCCAGATGCTATTGGTATGAAGTTTGACAGATGATATTTCAAGTTTTTTTACTTTAGACGAGGTTTACCTATAGTTTAATATGGATTTTTGTTTACAGGTTCTGGAATAATATTAACATCATGTGTCAGTGGCGCACAACTTTCAAATTATGCAACATATTTGACAGACCCTGCTATGGCTCCTTTGAGCATCGTCATGACTGCTCTATCAACTGCTTCAGCAGTTGTAGTTACACCGATGCTTACACTTCTTCTGTTAGGCAAACGCTTGCCTGTTGATGTACAAGGAATGATGTCAAGTATTATGCAAATTGTAATCGCACCTGTTGTAGCGGGCTTGCTTCTGAATAAGTATGAATTGACTTATCCCTGTAATATAAGGACCAAAAGTTACTACTGCCTAACAAAAGAAAGCAATATCATACTTTCAGTTATTAAAGGTTTAATCGGGATCTTCTACAATGTTTTGCATCCAAAGAATTGTTTCTGATAGTTTTTGTTTGTTTGTAAGGTCTATAAAATCATACACGTGTGTGCATTACAAATATAGAGGCTAATGCAGATGAAACATCTTCCAGACGTGCTTTCTGAATGCATGATACTTTTCCACGACCTCTGCAAAATGGGGAATTCCATCTCTGGCATTCCATCTTTGCATAGGGAAAGCTGCGGAATTCCTAATATTTGGCCTTTAGGATCTAAGATGTGAGTTTACTTACTCCATTACATGAGGTCAAGTCAGGCCAATTCCAGAAAATACATTTTCCAGAGGGGGAAGCTGGGAATGGGTCACCAGTAAATTCTGTTGTTTCTAGGGAGAACTGATTTGACAGGAAACTAAAACCTCAAGGGAGTAAAGGGCTGTGTTTTTCCCCTGGTTTGTAGGGGAATTCATTGCCTTTAATCATGTAAAATTATAACTCAAGCATCTTTTCCTACCATAAAGTTATTTGGATTCAGTAACAAAATGATTAGAAGTTTGGGCAAAGACAATTAAGGCGCAGTTACATCATGGGAGGTTTATAGCAGTAGCACTTTGATCTTATGCAGTTTGTGATATCAGGATAAAGTGGAAAGAAAGATAATATTTGGGGATGAATTGGATGATAGATTACATTGCTTAGACATGGTTGATTGCAGCAAAAGCATTTGTGGATGACACATGAGCTTTAGCAGGAACCAAGATCAATCCCTGAAATATATTTGTTCTGTATTTTTTATCAGTCTAGGTTATGGCAATATATCAAACATACTGGATAACAGTGCAAATGCAGCAAAAAACAAAATTGTTCAAGATGTGGCTCTTGTGAACTTTTCCTCTAGTAGTTTCTCTTCTGAATTTTCATGATCTCCTGATTATGGCAAGAGATTGTAGACTGCGTTGCTGCCTAATTCGCACCTCGGGTCACTGTTATCACATATATTGTAGCTGGGCTACTATGATGCAGCATATGGAATTTATCTTTATTCTTTGAGCCAGAGATATTGATGGGATACAACATGGATCATCATTTTAGCACGAGCCATTCAGAGCCTTCATTCAGTAGCAGATGCAGAGTATTTTCTTGCCAGGACTGAGATCTCCTTGCCCTTTGAGACGACTTTAGTGGTGACCTAGTTCATTCTAGCACAACAACAAATATGGTACATAGTTTACAAATTGGCATATCAGATAGAGATAGGTATATGGTGAGATCGGGTATATGGCTCTTTGGTAGGATTTTGCTCTCTGATGTATACTAACACCTTGGACTTGTTGTGCTATGATGATTATGGTGACCTATGCTTATATTATATTAATGTTTAAACCTGTGTTGAGAATGATCAAAGAATATGATGTAGAAGACTATTGCTTATGCCATGCTTTACACAACGTTTAAGCCTTAGTGCTATGTTGGTTCCATGTATCAGTTGTCCCCATCCATCCAGCTTCATCCATGACTGATTTTTCCCATGAGTTATGATTGATTGAGATCTATGAGATTGAAGATCATCTTCCCCACTTTGACCCCTATGCATGATGGATCCCATGTTTTGTGTCTCGGCTCTGAGTTGTGCAACAAAACTCGCCAATGTCTTGATCCTTTTGGGCTAGGAGTTGGTTTCTGAGCTTAGGTTAGTTGGGTTTTGAAGCCTTGACCTCTCTGGTCGGTTGCCTCCGATGTTTGGTCTTGACTGTGGATAATTCCCCCTTAGTTGCCTGAAGAGTTGTTAGCTAAAACTTGAAGCAATATGTTTACCATCATTACATGCATTATGTGTTATATGCTATATACTATGAAATGCAAGCCCACAAATAAAGTTGCATACTATGTCTTTAGACACAACTCAAAGAGGGCTATGAAATAAAATTATGAAAGGCCCAAATAAAACAGTGGATAAATAAATGCGAAATCTAAAGACTGCTAGCCATCTTATTTAAAATGTAATGATTAATTCTTCATGGAGCCTATGGGTTTTGATGTGAGATGGAGTAAGGGACAACTAATTCTAAGTGTCCCCTAGGATCTTTTCACTACAGTTTCTTGTGTACCAATTGCAAGGGTCCTAGAAAAGATCCTCACGGAGCTTGATTTTTAGCGTGGATGTGAGCTGTAGACATGTTAAAGTTGAATGGACTCTTTTTAGATAAACTCATCCACTTGTGAGACACCACCATTTTCTATTGTTTATCTGTCACTGTTGTTGTGTGTATTTGTCATCATTCAGAGTGATCATATTGTCAAAATCAACTATAAGTCATTTCCCTTTTACCTTAGCCTTGTTGTCCACCTTCACCAAACACTAGCAAATTGTTTAAACTTTGTAAGTATGGCATATACAAGAGACTTCCAGAGGATTCAATGATTTTTCAAAGACACAGGTATATCTTATTGGTTATTATTATTATTATCATTATTGTCACCATGATTCTAGATTGCATAATTTAAGTTGGGTTTTAATATACATCTTGGAGCAGTTCTTACCTTGGATGCATGCAGGTTCAGCTTAGTTCAACATCTTACCTTCAGTTTGGGTATTTTGACCTGGTCAACTCAATTGACCAATTCAAACATGATTCCCAAGGCAGTGGCTAAAATTTTGACAATGCTTATATTTGCTCCATACATGCCCAAGACCAATACCGCGGTTTCAATTTTCAGAGTTTGGCCCCAGATTTCATGATCAGTGATTATTATCACTTTATTATTGGTCTAATTATATTTTTTTATTATAGATTGCAGTGATTATGGTTCTCCTAGGGATCCACAGTGCTCTAGGGAGTATGAGTAGTCATTGGTACCATTCTACTATGTCTCCCGACACTTCTGTGCAATCAATTTGCCCCAGTTTTAAGCCTGAATGAAGTTATAATGATTTTTATGATTTTCAAAGAATGTACCACCAAAAAATGAACTAGGAAATCACTGAAGAAATCAATTTGGCTTATGTAGTAAAGGAAATGGCAAGGGAGTTTCTCCAGATGATTTATTATGGCTCTCCGGACACTTCTTCACTCGTTTCATCCAATTTCATGCTCCGGATTATTATTTTGGCTCTCTTAGGGAGGACATTCCCCATAGGGCGAAATTGGTCAAAATGGCCAAAATAAAAGTGTGTAAATCAAGTTTTATCTTTAGAAATATGTATGGGGGGACCCCCTAATGACCCCCCATGTCCCCTAAGTGTCAAACTTGCAAAAATAATGATTTATCATGTTGTAAAAATGGGCTTTATGAGGTAATTCGCCCCCCTTTTGACTTAGTCATGTTGATCCGTGTAAAAGTGATCTCCACAGTTGATAATGTTTTAATCTCAACTGTTAGAGTAAAAAGTAAGTTATTAGTGTTTGTGTCTCTCGAAAGCTATACAAAGAAGAGACCCTCCTCATGTATCCCATCGAGAATTTTGGCTCTTGGCTTATTGGAGTAGAGAAAATTCTTTTGTGAGAAATATTCGTGTTCTTGTGGATGGGATATCAGGAATTTTGGCTCTTGGCTTTTTGAAATAGAGAAAATTACTTTGTGAGAAATGTTTATGTTCTTATGGATGGGATGTCGACAATTGTGATTGAAACAACTTTTCCTTTGCACTAAAAGATCTTTGGGAAGAATATAGCATATTTTTCGTGGATTATTATATTATTGCAGGCATAGAGGTCGTCTTGGAGAGACGCATCATTTGGTGAGACCCATTGTTTGTTTCTCTTCTGGATTTGTTCTGAACTGGGAGTGATTTTGTCTATGACCAATTATTTCTGTTATCATTTATCTCTTGTTTGCAGTAGTTCATTTTCTTGTCGATCTAATTGATTTTTCCTTTGCTTGGCAGGAAGAGGGATGCACTTCTCCACTTGGGCGTTTAACTGGATCTTCAACAAAACTTTCATTTGATCTCTGCGGGAGTAATCCTCACCTTTTTGACATTCATCTATAATTTCTAGGTACATTTCCACAAGGTACATTCTTCTATCTTGATTATTTCAATCCACCCGGTCTTAATAAGATTAAAACCCTAGTCTTAAAACCCTCATTCTTTAGATTTGTAGGTTTTGGTTTGCGGCGATATTTCAAACTAGAAACCCACTTCTTAAATAATTTAAAACCCTCAGATCTAAATTCTCGTGATCATCAGACTCAATTTGCCCACCTAAAGCACTGGTCTTACACATAGAAGAGGGACTCCCTCCTTGGGGAAGTGGCTATTTTGAATTATGCAAACTGGGTATTGCTAGTTTCACCTTTAATTGTCTTATCTTACCTCTAGCAATCAATTCGAGTGTTTAATTTTGTTTAATGTCACCATTTACCCTTAGATTCGCTTTTCATGCTTCAAACTTTAGGGTAAATTGAGGCTTTTCACATAGAAACTCTTCTCCTCTTAGTAACCATTCAAAACTTTAATTAAATAAAACACTAAGACATCTAATCAAGATACCCTGGGTTATTTACTGGTTTTCCTCATTTTTATGGTCATCTTGGTCTTAGGGACGCCCCCCAGGCTTAGTATTTTCACCGAGTCTAAAGTGTCGGTATCCATGACTGGTGTGACATTTGAGTTCTTTCAAAGGTCTTCGATATCGTAGGTCACGACTTTAGTTTCCTTTCCCTTTTGCCATCCTGGATAAGATCACCTTACGAGGCAACTACAAGATTCGTGATAACAGTCACGTGGTAGAAATTTTCAAGCCACTGGGTGCGACCTTGGGAGAAAGCAAGAATCAAGTGTTGTCACTTGATCTTGACTCCTCTGTTTAGGCTCTCTCCTAGTGAAGCCAAGGGGGGTGGTCCCTAGTAAAATAATCTAAGGTTGTTTTAATCTATAAAAGCGAAACGGTTAATCTAGGAGATGATAATACAAATACTGAAACTAAGATAATCTGCAAATAATTTAAATCACCAACATATGAAATAACATTCCATTCAACACATTGATTAACTTAAATACCAAATGATAAATAAACCAGTGCTAATGGAGTGCTTGCGTGTAAGGGGGTTGCTAGTGATGTCTCGAGAAATATTGTAGTTGTCTCAATTGGTGAGTTTTAAAATTATTAAGTGAGTGAATTAAGGAGTGGGTTAATTGTTGATGAATTTTATTATAGGTGGTAATGATCTGATTATTAAGGGAAGAGGGGATTTCAAATATACCCGAGGGGTATGAGGAATATGTCTGGATTTACTTGTAAGTGGCTCTCACAGTGATGTGTGGGCTAGATAGAGTCGTGGGGTTGTGTTCAACACTACACCAACAAGGATGTAGCCTAACGGGGCCCCACAGGTCACTTTCTAGTAGTTCCCGCTTCACTTGAAGAATTTCCCCACAACTTCATAATAACGAAATAAGTGCCAAATTTTCACTTTGGGAATTAATTGGAGTGTTAGACTAATTACTAGTCACTCTAATCCTTTTCTGATTGTCCCATCGATCCAACTAATGGCCTGCAGTGTTTACAAGAGCATACGAGAATTGACGCCTTGTTTATTTTAAGAGTTTTAAACTTTGAAAGTGAATTGTTAACATCACAGTACTGATATTCTCGTTTTCGAGAACATGGTCGGATTTGTTAATTTTAATGCAAGAAAGTAAAAACTTAAAAAAATGAAAAAAGACGTGAATACCCCCTGGGGAGATGAGGTGTGGGCACTTGGATGCCTGCTTGCTTCTTTTTTTTACAATGATTACAATGAAGAAATACTTGTGTTCCTTTGTAGAATAGGAGGCACAAGTTTACAAATTTTGGGGTTTTAAAACTACCCAAAGAAGAGGAAGAAAGAAAGATGGCTCCTTGACGGTTCGAATCTGAGAAATTTTGCCAGAATGTTTCTTTACCTGATCGTCAATGGCTGCAAAATAGCCAACAAATTTATGCTAAAAATGATAGATTTATCAATTTAAACATAGAAAATTTAGCGTAAACTTAAGTACTTTCAAAAAGATAAAAATTTAAATTTTTGATAAATACTTGCTTGAAGTTAGATCTATAAAATGGTACTTTGAAATCAGATCTAAACTATAAATATAAATCAAATTAGTTTGTAATTTATCTTATAGCACTGACTTGATCAACAATTCTAAGTAACCGAAAATCTTTAAAATTTATGTGATGAAAAGTGAGAGAAAGAATGCCCCAAAAGCTTGAAAACTTTGGGCAATGGAGTCCTGAAGTGGAGAGTGGAGGGATTTAGATCTTCTTGAAATGAACGTAGAGGTGTGATGGAATCAAATAAGAACCAACACTCCTTTACGCTGGATGTCCCTGCACAGTTTGTACAATGACTACACCAAAGCGTTATATCTGAGAGTACTTATGGAAAAGATTAGAACGCATGCATAAAAACAAGTAAAGCATACAACTCTAAGATCTATTCACATAAATAACTTAGAGAAATAAATAAGAAACTACTTATTTATCCTCTTCTTCCAATTATTATTAATCCTTCAAAGACCGGTTAGAACAACAAAGAATGTAGCAAGAAACCAATACCATTATACCTCATGTAACACCAAAAATCACCAAACATTGATGCCCTACACAAGTATGCCTCCAAAACCTTTTGATTTCATTCAATAATTCAACAAACTGATTAAAAGAGATATAGGAGCAGACGTTCCACACACATTCGATGAAGAATGAAGAGAACTTGCTCTTATTTACAGAAAAACCTAGCAAGAGAGGGGGGCCCATTTGCTCAATAATGTACTAGGGTTGAATGAGCGGGAAATGAGTTGTATTGAGGTTGGAACAGAGTGTAAACAATAGCAAAATCCAATGATGGAGACAACACTTGCTAAAACCAAGACTTTTTCTAAAACTGAAATATTTTCCATCCTAGCTTGCGCCCCTCTTGCCTGAGGAAACTTTTGAGCTTGGCTTCTCTCTGAAATGGCAGTGTTTGACTTCCTAAGCTTTCCCGGGTACTTTCCACTTTACTTTTCCAAGTCCCAGAAACTGATTTCGGTAAGTTTCTTTTATTTTTTTTTAATTGCCGAATTTTGTAATCATCTCATTTTTTTTTGCCTTCGTTTGTTTTTTCAAGTAATAATTAATTTTGGAGATAAATAATTACTCGAAAACTTAGGAAAGTGGGTTTAAGGGTTAAGTGGGTGCTTTGAGTTAGAAAATGAGCATCCCCATGGCAAAAACAACCTCCTAGCCCCACTTTTATGACTTTCTAAACTTTCACAAAGCCCGTAAAAATGGAAAAAAAATATTTTTTTCCAGAAATTAAAAAAACCTATGGGGGACTTGAGACATGTTCATAATGACTCAAAATAATGATTAACATGGTAATATACGTTGACACATAGGTTTTAATAACCTCCCAAGGCCTAACCACCAAGACAATTATTCCAGCTTTGGAGGCTTTAGTGAAAAACTCGAAAAGTATTTATCATTTAAAAATGATAGATAATTAATAAGGAAAAAACACCCTGGAATAATGAAATGATGACTAAGTCTTGGGAAACCAAACCTTTTACATAAAGCCATCATGCCAACTCATTTTATTACATTTCCCCATGGGGTATGAACATGTTAAATTAGAAAAAAGGGCCTATGAAGGCCTGCATGGACTTCTGAACTCGGAATTTGAACAAGTAATTGTTCATCTTTGGCAGCTCACTTAAAAGTCCAACTGAGTGCAACTCAGATGCTAACAGACTGCTTGTAGTATAATAGTAAACTTCTAGCCTCTGTCATAAGGAGCCACCATTCCATGTAATATTTGAAGGATAGGCTTTAGGTACCATGTTTTGAACCAAGGAAAGGTTCTGAGCTCAGATCTGGATCCCATTCTTGATTTGTGGGTATCCTCTTAGCAAATTTATGGATCATGGGTTTGCACCATGTTCTGCCTGAATGGAACAAAGTGAATGCTCGCCTGTTCTCACCTGCTCTAGTGGACCCCTCTGTCATTCTCCCCTTCTCTCAGCTCCTTTCCCTCACCTATCATCCTGATCTCCTTGCTCTGTTGTCTCTCACAATGGGCTTACCCCCAAAATCCACCACAACAACCACTGTTACAGAAATGCACAGACAACAGGCACAACGAACATAAAAAAGAAGCCATAAAAACTATTACCCAAACCCAAAAAATGTGTCTTAATTTTTTTTTTTATATGGGCATGGTGGCCTTTATGTTTTAGTGTTTTTCACAACTGATATGATCCATCAATATACTCAAATGAACAATGTAAACATGTATTCAAGTGATCAATGATGTAGGAAAAATCAACATAGTCAACCCTCCAGTGCAACCAATCATGTAGTTTTAGGAGACAAAAATATGCACTTATTGCATTTTTAAGTTGAAACTGGGGACATGGGTCGTCATTAGTGATCAAGAGGAAAACATGAAAGCCAAATCTTTAAAATCTGCTTCCTGAAATTTCTATCATCCTGGACTCAATTAGGTCATGACTCATCTTGATACTCAACCAATGATCCCTTGGAGGATCTTAAAGAAAAACAAAATCTATTTGTAAGATCATAGGAAAATTGTGAGGAAGATCATCTTTTGGTTGAACGAAAGGTTGGTCCTCCTGCTTCAATGGTATTTGATCAAAATGTTCTTGTGTCACTAGGGAATGTGCAAGGATAACCCCTCTGATTCATTCAACTTTGCATGGCTGATTTGTTCCTCTTGCTTTTGACCAACAAAGATGAACTCATTGAGATCACATGACTCATGAGGCTCTTGCTTCTTGCATTTGAGAGAATTTGATGACCCAATGTCTAAAATTTTTTCATCCGTCACTTCACAAACTTTGTCTTCAATACTAGGCACAAATTGGAAGTGTGGAGATTCATCTTCCTTGAAAGCTTTGGCATCACTCTATCCCTCATTATTATCATGCATTGGAGTTGATTTATTTATGCATTGTTCCCTTTTTGTGAGGAAATCTTCATATTCTTGAGGTTCTCTCCAACGATCCATGAAAACGGTTTCAAAGGTCAGCATTGAATCAATGCCTCCCTTCCTCAAACCAACAAAGTACCATAATTCTCTCACATATCCACACAACGTTTTTGAAAAGATTTTCATAACCACATCCTCATGTTGGAGGTCAAAATTCTTTGCAAATTTATAAATATCTTCAAGATGTTGCTTTGCAAAACCCCCACTTCCGTCGAATTTGGGGAGAAAACTAACCCATTTTGTTGGAGAAGGCATTGGATTTGGATATCCATGAATAATAGTGAAATCGAAGGGAGCATATCTCCTATTTAAAAAATATTCAAAACTCATTTTGCAACTTTTCAATAATGGAGAAAAATGCTCCAATCAAATCATACCTCTACTCAAGGTTACAAACATCGAACTGGTGGACAAACCAGGCGACCCTGAGAAAAGTCTGGTTAGAAGTAATAAAAGTGTGGTTAGAAGTCGGATTTTTCCATGGGGGTGCTAACTCGGAGCACCTGTTTTACTCTTAAAACCTACTTTTCCTAAGTTTTAAGTGATAAATTAAGTAAAAAATCTCCAAAAAATAAAAAAATCAATTAGAAAAATAAGAAAAATTAAAAATGGAGAGAAAATCCAAAATTCCTAAATTAGTGGATTCTTATTCGATTTGATTGATGTCAGTTGCAATCTCTTCCTATATTAGGGGCAAGTTATCTCCTTGACTTAGGCGTCATCTTCAGTGTCTGTATGAGAGGCAGCGAGTGAATATCTCTTGGAGCTTGCACCCTTTCTCTGATGGTTGGCGAATTGGTGAAGTGTCCAGTGATGAGTGGGTTGGTGATAGGTAGGTGGAGAGGTGGCGCACCTCATAGGAGGTGGTGGCTACCACTCCAGTCCCACCTCAGTTGTAACTCATGTATTCTCCTCTTCTCTCATAGTTAACACCCCCTCTATCTTTACTGGTGGTTGCGCCCCGGTGGGCCTGGGTTGGCTATAAAAAAGCAAAACTCTCTCCCATTCACTAGTTGGAATCTTTTGGGAAGAGCTTGCTCATTGTAATCATTATTCATCTGAGAAATAAAGAGACTTTGGAGGTCTAATTGGTGATGTGCTTTGGACACTTGGTAATAATCTAAAATTTACCAACCGAAACACTTCAATACTTTCACTGAGACTACACTAGCAACCCTCATATGCAAAGCACTTTCTTCATTTGGAACTGGTCTATTTCACTCTTTTTTACATAAGTTGATTTCGCAATGTGTCTTGAATGATGTGTTTATTTCTCTAAAGGTTGCTAAGAGTGATTTATTTGCAGTAATTGGTAGGTAACATTTTAATTCATTTCATTCTAAAACTCCTAGAATAACTGTTGTTTCATGCTTTCATAGTTAGAAACCACCTTAGATTAATTTTCATAGGGTCCACCCCTCTTGGCTTCGCTAGGAGTTGGCCTAGACAAAGGAGCTGAGTATCAGGTGACAACACTTGGCTCGAGCTTGCCCCCAAGGTCGCACCCAGTGGCTTGAAGATTTCTGCCACGTGACCCGAGGTGCGAATTAGGCGACAATAGGAGGATTTGGGTGGATAATAGATTATGAGTCTAAGATAGATGGAGAGTGAGAAGCTCCAAGGATTGAAGTGATATCGGGTAGTCAATCCTCAGTTCAAAGAGAAGAGTAGGAAGCTCATTCTAGTACTAGCAGGAGGTTAAGCTAGTTCGAGACGACATAGCTGGATAGTGCTTAAGAGCGAGATGATATATGTCGAAGCACCAGAGTCAGGCACAAGTCCATTGGTTGGAGTATTGGATCAATAGAAGGACGACTTCCAGAGTCAAAGGGAGTTTTTATTGCGAATAGCGTGAGGCTTGAGAATGATCCTGGAGATTGTGGTGGGCTCATTTGAAGGACCTCCCTCACTAGGAGGGAGTGTTGAGATTTGTATCTCGGGATGTCCTTCATGTGTTTATGCCTAGCATGAAGGGACATTAATAGGGTAGTCATTGATGTTTTGTGTGAGAAAGACATTACCAGTTTGCATGGCTTAAGTGGTGGAAGCATGCAAATATTTTTGAGACTTTTATGTTGTGCATGTGGGATTTGCTTGCACGCATTTTTAATGAGAAATTCTGCATGCAAGATTTTGCATGAAAAATGAAATTAGGGATTTTGAACCCTAAAGTCACCGGTGAATTAGAAAAGGTTTGCAGAGGGTAAAGTACAACATTTGTGAGATACAGGCAAGAGAGAGAGGCACACTTCTAAGGAGAGATGCACACTTCTTGAGTGGGGGCACACTTCTAAGGAGAGATGCACACTTCTTGAGTGGGGGCACACTTCTAAGAGAGAGGGCACACTTCTTGAAGCTGGGAGAGCAAAGAGAAGCAAAGGGTCTTCCTTCAAAGATTGAGGAGGGCACATTGAGATCAATTAGAGACTGATTGAGAGAGAGGGCGCACCATAGAAAGTAAGGGTTGCATTTCATCAATTGAGAGGGCAGAGGAGAGAGTGAACGCACACTTCCTTCAGAGACTGAGAGGGGACACATCATTCAGGGAGTGTAAGAGATCATCACACTATATCTCATTAGTGATTGATTGAGAGAGAGAGGGGCGCACTTCAGAGGATAGAGAGGGCACACTCCAGAGTAGGGGCACACTTCTGTGGCAAAGGGGCGCATTCTTCACCAGTCATAGCAGAGAAGAGAAGAGGGGCACACTTCAACTGTTGGGAGGTTAATAGAGGAAGAGGGCACACTTCTTTGGGGAGAAAGAGGGAGTCACTTCTTCCATAGATTAGTAGAGGCAGCCCATCAGACATTTTTGAACAAAGCAGAGCAGAGGGTGCATTCCTCACAACATCAGTTGTAGAGCCTGCGTTTGTCCCACAGATTTGGCATGCCTTCCAAGGCATCATGTTTCTCTACTTGTGAAATTCTTGATTGTAAAAAATTCTATTTTCTCTCTGGCTCGAGATTGAAGAAAGCCCTAGTTTGCTGGTTTTCTCCATTGGGGTTGTTATCACAGATCTTGTAGTTGCCTCGATTGATCGATCCTGTAAAGGATGGAAGAGGAGACAGGAAACCAAAGTCGTGACCTACGAAAACCCTAACCACCAAAGGATGGATGGTTGTCACGTTGGTGAGGACTTCCTTCGCTTTATGCCACTAGAGAAGCTTAAGTGGCAATGGGGGAGACCCAGATCTATCGTGGAAGGAAAGATCTAAAACAAATCACTAGATCAGACTATGGAGACTACATAAGGTGAGTGCCTGAAACCCTAGATTTGGAAGATAGGTCACAAATTAAGGGTGCTTGAGTAAGGTGGTTAATTAAGTTGGTAATGTTACTCAAGGTGGACAATCAAGTGGCTTGTGAAGATTCAGATCAGATCTAGGATTTAGTGTGCTGGTTCAAAGGATCAAGCCCGGACCCTGGGGGAATTTAAGTAGATAAGTGAACAATTCCCAGGATGTGGTTGATAGTGACAATTAAGGCTTCTTGCACACTACCTTGGATGAAAGATTTGACGATTGAAAGAGATCCAAGTAAAACCAGAACAATAGACAAAGGAAACTGACTACCAGGTCAAACATGGGCATTTTCTCTCTACCTAAGATCAGTTCCTGGAGATGGGAAGAGGAGTCAAGTGCTGACGCCTAGGAGGGAGAAGGGGTTTTTTAGTATGCCAAACAAAACCCAGATCACCAAATTTATAGATTCCCAGTGCAAATTGGTCCGGTGAATTTTCCTACTACTATCAATGGGTTTTTCAATGAAAACAGTGATGGGCAAAGCATGAGAAAATTAAACAGAGAGGAAATTACCTGAGAAACGTACCTGGATTTTGTAGATGACCTTTGAGGTGATGAATAATGCAGCTTTCTTGATCAAATGAGTATTCCGAGCAAAGATCTTGATGGTGTGTAGCTTCTGTCAGTGACCCTAGCGACCCGTCTTACCTGTCAAACTAGAGAAATCAAATGGTAAGACAAACGAACAGGATCTACAAGATAAAGAAAATACTGGAAATGAAAAATCATATAGAAAGAATCGCTCCTTGAATAGTGAGACTTGAGAGCCGGAGCAGAGTGTGTTTCCCCACAAGTGTTCCCTCCTCTAGCGCGCCTCCTTCAACCTGTAGATGGATGGGTAAAGGAAAAAATGCAAGATCTATCCCGAAGCAAACTCAGTACAATAAAACTACAATGCCAATTATCAAATCATCAATTCATCAACAAAACACCAGAGTGTAATACCAAACAAATCTCTTTATTCTGCTTCGAATTGATCAAGTCTAGAGTTTAGACCTTCAATAATTTTTGAGTCTTGAGCTTGGTCTTTTTCCAATTTGTCTAGTCGATCCTTCATTTCAGACATACTTCTTGTGCAAGCTCGAATTTTTGCTTGTTACAACTCAATTTAAATATAATAATTAACAATTATTATATTGAACAATTATTTGTATTTTTAATAATAAGGTTATTAATAATAATATTTAATATTAATAATTTTTATTATTAAAAATAATGAAATTTTTATTATGTCTCACACTTTGGAAAAAACCGCATGTGGTTTTATAAACCACGTGTGGTTGTACTTCTTTTTTGTCCTTTTTTGTTCAAATGCTTTCTTTCTTGTTTTTCTTTTTAACTTCTTTTCTTTTTACTTTTTTTTTCACGAGTCTTTCTTACGTTTTTTCTCTTTTTAAGAAAACCACTTTTTAAAATCATGTGCCGGCTCTGATACCACTGTAATAATCCAAATCTGGAGTTGAAGAAGAAAACATGTCTCTGATATGAATAAATGAATTATTGAAGATGATGATTTAAATTACAAGATGGCCTGCTTAAATATAGCTTGGGCTTACATATTGATGAGTCGTGCCCTTTTTCTTCCAATTTTTTAATATCCATTACTAATTATTAATTACATATTTTTTAATGGTTATTATTTAATATTTTAATTTATGTAACATAATCAGACTAAATGGCCTGTGGAGCCTCAAATTAAGTGGTCATACTTGGATGTTTTTATTTGTATCTGATGCCCAATTTGAAATCTGATTTTTCTTCCACTTTTTTAGTGTGCATATGTGTGAGTTAGAGAGACAGAGTGGTTTCTTACATGAATAATCTTAATCTTCTGAAGGTTTGTGCCACGATTTTGTTCATTTGTTCGACAATTGCTGCCACCAGTATCGGTATTTGTAACTGCTCTTTGCGTTGGCTCTCCACTGGCAATAAACATCAGTACAATTCGTTCTACTTTTGGCCTTGCCATACTTGTACCTGTTGTTGGATTTCATGCATTAGCTTTTGCAGTTGGTTATGTTATGGCTGGCTTTGCCTTTCCCAAGTCACCAGATATGAAAGGTCTTCAGAGAACTATTTCATTCGAGACAGGTAATTATCAACTAAATTTCCTATCATCTTGTTGGAAAGGATATAATTACTATAATCTTTATGTAGACCAAAATGAATTACCATAATTTTTATGTAGACCAAAATGAATACTATTAAGTGATACTTGACTTTTTTATTTTTCCTTTACAGGAATGCAAAGCAGCCTTTTGGGTCTTGCCCTTGCAAATAAATTTTTCCAAGATTCCCTTGTAGGCATCCCTTCAGCTATCTCAGTAAGTCATTTGTACTTTCCCACCAGATGTCCTATTTTAAAATATTTTGATATTTATTAACAATTTGAATTCATCCTCAGTCTCCACAGATGAGTCTCAGTTTTACATAAAAATGTGAATGATAGAATTTTTTTTAATTCATTGCACTCTGTCGTTAATTTTTCAACCATGATTTTATCTTCATAAATTCTGTCTAGTGTGGAACAAGAACATTCTATGCACACAATCCAAAATGTATGCTGTTGATATAACATAAAATAGTAGAGAAGATTGATAAAATCACAATAAACTGTTTCCCATGTGTAAATCATATCTGGAAAATTAAATCGTAGCCGCTGGTTATACCTGCTTTTTTCATATTACTCTGCTGTCATGAATTGTACTGAAACGCATTTAAATTACTGAAATTTATTTATCAGTGTGATAGAGTGCAACAGAGACACCAGTGCTAAGAAGTGGGATAACCCATTGAAAACTAACTGGCATGCTATTCAGCCATAAAGCAAGCACCTGTTAGCTGAAAACTATTACGATTCTATTTTAGGTATAATATATACAACAAAATAGTATATGAATCCCGATTTGGATGCATATAGTTGTAATATACACTGGCTAGAGCATGGTCTCATTAGAGGTTAAATGTCACTTGTGCCATTCGTATCAATCATTTTGTCAGGTATTGTTGATCATACTTGTCTATAAGTTTCTATAAAGATTCCAGGAGGAGATACTGCAATATTAGAGATTCCCAAGTAATATGTTGCTTATTATCTATAAATATCAGTTCTTGCAGTTTGTTTTGAGTTTTCTGTTATAGTCCACTTAATTTTTAATACGAAGAACTCAACTCTGAACGCACAAATAGCTAGCATGGCGTTTACACTTTAAATAATGATTGATGCTTTTGACAAAGGTAAAGGATCACAGATTTGTGTTATAGCTTAGAAGGCACCCCTCATATGGGTTTTAGCCTCTTAAGTTGGCCAGCTCTCATGGAGGGTGGTTGGTGTCTTAGCTTCACGTTGGCATGTCATATAGGCATGGCACTCCAATATAGCTGCACATTTGCCAGGACTGTGCTATCCCCTCACTTGCTAATTTTGATAATCATCCTCGTTCATTTTCTCATGTTAAGCATTTGTTGGGCTATTATCAATCATTCAGGCATTAGTGAGGAGAGTGAACTCCTTTTCTTTTATTATGCTGCATGTTTTTGGCATGTCAAGAGGCTGTACTTGTGAATTCATGTTGAATTGTGAAGAATTATGACCACAGATATTCTGTAGAATGGTCCACCTTTCTGTCTTTTCTATGAGCATTTAAGGAGGTTTGCATCAAGAAAACAATGTTTTGCACGTGAGGAGGGTGATTACTGCATAGTTCTGTAACTAGAACACTAGATTTTGTTGAAGTTCAACCTACAATCTAGTGGGAATCAGATTAAGACCCTATGGAAGCTAAGTTGTGAGGGCGCATGGGTTTAACAAACCCATCTGCATGCCCTTGTCCAGCAGGGTACCAAACTCTTCAAAGTTTCCACTTCTCTCTGAATCTGACCTCTGTGACAAGATTCCCATGCATTCTACAAGATTGTTTTAAATGCACAACGGAAATTATACACATGGAACTGAACAGACACTGTTCAGATACAAGGGAACCACACACAACATGCACAGCTGAAATTTGAACAGACATCTCTGTTCCATTTATCCATCATATTCAGATTTGTACAGTTATCACACAATAATTTCCTGATCTGAAATTGTTCTCATAAACTGATTTCACATAAACAGTTTACATTTGCATCAACACATTCCCATAAATTATATGCAGCTTAAACTGAATCCACAGTTTGTGTTATCACACAACTTGTAGTTGCCCCACAAAAGATATCATATACAGGACGGTGGCGGGAACGGGCAACCAAAGAGGTGATCTGTAAGTGTCTCAACCCCTAGATAATGGATCGGTTGTCACGTCGGCTGAGATACCCTTCACTTTATGGCATTATGCCTCTAAAGCCCAAGTGATAAAGGGGGAGACCCAGACCTATCCTAGAAGGAAGGACCTAAAGCTAAATCACCAGATCAAACGGTAAGCCAAGAATACGTAAGGTGAATAGCTACTAACCCTAGATCTAAGGATGAAGGCACCAAGAGAGTATTTGCTTGAGTTAACCAGGTTATGGAAGTTGTTTAAGTAACCCAAGATGTTTATTTTAATGGCTTATGAATTTAATTTGAATTTGTGTGTTAATTTAAATGATCAAACTTCAAACTCTAGGGGGTTTAGATGGAAACTTAGGGAGATTCCCTAGGTAGGGTTTTATCTATTGAATTAGGGCTTTCTAACACACTTGATTTATTGCTTGCATGAAGATATGACAATGTTCAAGACTTCAAGCAAGACCAAGACACATGACACTCAGAAAATCACTATCAATGGAGGGAGGGCGATTTCCCTAGAAGACCAGTGCCTCAACTAGGTGGGTAAATGGAGTGTAAGGGTGATTCCTAGGAGGATCTAGGGGTTTTGGATGATGGCCGCAAAAACCCAATTCACCAAATTTTGAAAATCTAAGTGCAATATGCCCCAGTGAATTTCCTAGTTACCAAGTTAGGGTTTTCATTGAAAGTTACGGAAGACCAATGCATATAAAATTAAATAGAGAGAAATTGGATGACATACTTACCTCGAATTTGTAGATTCCTTCTTGGATGACAATGATTGCTCCCTCATAGATCAAATGAGAAATCTGGAGAAGATCTTGTTGAAATCGTTTTTCCCAATGACCCAATGCGCCCTCTCTTCCTTCCATACAAAGGGAAAACCAGTAAGTGAGACAAAAGAAGCTTTAGATCTGTTGATAAGGAATAAAATAAGAGAAATGGAAAGTCATAGTGAAGTAACCACTTCCTGTTAAAACCCCAATTTGAAAAGAAGTGTCAAAGCGGGTCTCCCCACCAATGCGCCTCTCTCCAAATCGCCTCCTTCACCTCCAAATTGAAATGGATCCAAAAGATATAAGATAAATATTCCAAGAGATCTCAGTGCAAGAGAAAAGCAGTTTCAACCATCATCGCATTTATTCATCCAAAAAGACATAAGTATTTGATCCTAGAAAATCTCTTTATTCAAAAGTTCTAATGCCAGAGCTCATGCTTTACAATGGGGGGAGTACCTCTCTTAAATAGATCGAGAGTGTGTCCACATAATAACAAATACCCATCCAACGGTTGAGATTAAAACATCATCAACGGTGGAGATCATTTTTTATCTTTTTTTACATGGATCAATATGACTAAGTCAAGAGGGGCGCACTTTTTCCCAAGGATGTCTTACTAAGACGTTATACATCAAAGCGCCAAGATATAATATGGTAATACATAAAGAGGGGTGCCTTAGGGACATAAATCACCCTAGGCTCCATATAACATAAAATATAACAATGAAATACATCAATGTCCAAGGTGAGGGGCACCCCATGAGGGACGTCCTCCTTAAGAGACCCAATAAAATAATCTGGAGCCCGAAACAGAATGGAACTGGAGCAAATTGGTTCGGAGAGCCATAATGCATCATCAACAATCATTCCCAAGCCATTTCCTTGACCCCACTAGCCAAATCGATTTCCTCAGTGAATTTCATAGTCCATTTTTTGGTGGTACAATCTCCAGAAACAATAAAAATCTCTATAACTCTTTGACGGCTGAAAACTATGACCAATTGACTGCATAGAAGCTATAAGTCACATGACACGAGGACATGGGACACGGAGGACACGGAAATACGAGTATTCAACACGAGACACGACAACCTCGGAAATAGGACACGGGGGACACATTTATATGAATATTAAAATATATATATATATGTGTGTGTGTGTGTGTGTTAAAAATACATAAAGATCTACATTTTTTTAAAACTAGAAGTATACACAATGTACATCAATCATAATATCATTCAATTGAAATATGACAATGATGAATCAATAATAAAATTATCAATGAATCATGAACTTTGAACCATAAACTGCATATTTGATATTTCTGATTAAACCACAAAAATCAAAATGTATTACATAGATATCGAGAGAATGCCACCGAAAAATACAAATAGAGTAGATACTACTTAGTACTAAGTCTAGTATCTACAATACTGCTAGATACAAAATGAAATACTAAATAACCACATGGAAAAATATCATAGCTCATTAATGTTACTAGCCACCGTCAGTCGTCCTCCTGCTGCTCCATGTCAAAATTAGCATTACTGTCGTAGCTCTTTCCTCTATCTTCCTCCTCTATACCCTTTTTTATTGGACACATGTCTAGAAATCAGGACACGTTTTTGGCACGTGTCCGACACGTGTTGGAAAGTGTCCAGATTTCTGGACACGAAAATTTTGGTGTCGGACACGTATTAGGGCAAGTGTTGTGTCCGACACGTGGAATACGGGACACGGGCCCTATTTGGAAGTGTCATGTTACTTAGCATAGAAGTGTTCAGATGCATGGTATAATGGTACTAGTGATTGGTCATACCCCCTGGAGCGCTATAGCTCCCTAGGAGCAATTCATCATCTAAATGAGATGATTGAGTTTGCACGTGAAAAGAGAAATTTTGTTCTCAGAATTCTGAGATGAATGTTCATAAAATTTCCAAAAACAAAGTGACCCTAGCAAGCTTACTGCTGCCATCATTTACTGTTGCCACATGGAGTGTGAGCTGCTGCTGAGTCTTGTAGCAGCCTTCTGCTGCTAACCCTAACAACATTTAGCAGCCCTACTTCTGTTTCCGGTGAGCACCAAACTTGTTGCCCTAGTCCTGCTAATTGCTGCCCGTGACTTGTTGCCTGCTATTGCTGCCAATGGTGACCATCAACGAGAGTTGGAGCAGCTTGTTGCTGCTACCTGTGACCACCAACAAAGGTGTGAGAAGCCTGCTGTTGTAGCCCATGACCACTAGCGAGGGTGGGAGCAACGTTCTACTGCCCTAGATCACCAGCGTGGGATGTTGCTACCCTAATCACTGTGATCACCAGCATGGGCTGCTGCTGCCCTAGATCATCACCTTGAGCTGCTGTAGTAGCTTGCTGCTATTACCCTAGTCACCGTGACCCTGCTAGCTTCCAATAGACCTCACATCGATACTGTGTAAGGAAGAAGGGAAATCTAGGAAAGCTTAAGAGCTGCAAAGATTTGAAGAAGAAAGAATCACCAGCCACCAAAAAATCTTAGTTAATCTCAGCTGCGAATATTTTTTTGTTGAAGATCTCAATCCACGAGTAGAGGAGTAGTCAAGTGATGAAGTTGTGTGTATCGAAATGATTTGCAATTTTCCTTTATTTATAGTCCATCAAAATTTGAGTTGGTCCCACATAATTAGGAGTTGGCATCAGGGTTTAATTATTTTTCATCTTTGACCCTTTGTCTTTTAATCTTTTGTGGTACAAAAGTCTTCTTGGTGTTTTGACTTGTGCCACTTGGTCCTTCTCTTGATGGTCTCATGGACCAAGACTAGGGTTAGATGGTCCTCCAAGTATTTTTGTGGTCATAGCAAGTTGTCTCAAGGGTCCCTGTGGTTCATTCATGCCCACTCAAAGTACATCTTCATCAATAAGGAGAATTACTAAATGCTTTATCTTGATCTCCTCGTGCCACCAAGATCAAGTGCTAGGTCTCTCAACTAGGGGTAGGTAGTCCCTGGAGAAGGTCTCATAGCCCATAGATTAAAGAGAGGAGTGCATCACTTGCCCAGACCCAGTCTAGGGCTTATGGTGATGACTTGGTAACTGACCAGGTGCCTCAGCCCTAGGCTGCATCAAATGCCTCAATGTCAAATACTTGGTAACTAACCAAGCACCTCCATTCTCCTGGATAATGGTCCTCATCCCCAGGCTAAGTCCATAGTCACGGACTAGGTTAAATTCTTGGTAATTGAACAGGTGCCTCCATTTAGTGAATGACCCTCAGCTCTAGGCTGAGACCCCCAGTCCCAGACTAGGTCAATTTCTTGGTAACTGACCAGGTGCCTCCATTTTCTCAGAGAATGGCCCTCAGCCCTAGGCTGAGTTTCCCAGTCCCAAACTGGTTCAAATTCCCAGTAATTGACCAGGTGCCTCCATTTAAAGAATGGCCCTCAGCCCCAGACTGAGTCCTCTAGTCCCAGACTGGGTCAATTTCCTGGTAACTGACCAGGTGCCTCCATTTTCCCAGAGAATGGCTCTCGATGCTGCTTAGGAAAAACCAGTAGTCTAGAGATGATATATCCAATATTGCTTTTTGTAGTCATTGCATTGGGAACCATGTTTGACTTGGTCAACTGGGTTGACTAGGTCAACATACCCAAACTGAAGGTGAGATGTGTTACCTACTAAGTCATACTTAGTTGGTGGTATCAAGTGAGCCGGATGAGACAAACAAACATCATTGTTGATTCTTCAAAGTTCAGAAGTCATTCAAGCTTCTTCTGGGAACGTTTTTTTTCATTTTTTTGTAACACATGTTCAAACCCCCTTGGGGAAATTGTAAAAAATGTCCTAGCATGATAAATTTTTATAGAAGGCTTGACTTCCCAGAATTAAGCATCAAGCCGACTAACCCAGAGTGTTTTTTCCCTTGGTTATTATTGGTTGTTGAACAAACGACTAGTAATATCTGAGCTTTTCACTCACACCTCCAAAGTTGGGGTAGTCGGCTTGGTGTTTCGGCATTAGGAGGTTATTAGAGCCTTTGTGTTAGCGTTTTTCAACATGCTAGGCATTCAAATTGAGTCGTATGGACATGTGCTAGGTCCCCCTAGAGTTTCGTCCATTTTTGGAAACAATTATTTTTCCGCAAAATTAGGCCATTTTTTAATGGTTTAATTACAAAAATTCAAATTGTAATAAAAGTCAGATACATAGTTCGTTTCTGACGTGGGGACACTCGTTTTCACACTCAAAGCGTCCTCTTTACCCCAAGGACCACTTTCCACATCAGTTACCGTAACACCTCGTGGAGCATTATTCAGCTAAGGATGCATCATAATGGCATTTTATTGCTAAATTACATCAATTTGGTACCATGGTCAAAGTTTGAACAAGTGAAAAAATTAAAATATAATTGAATGGGGTGACATGGAATGGGTCCCCCTAATGCTTATGTTCATCTTCAACTTAACCTTCACTTAAACTTTGACTTCAAACTTTGGTGAGCAAGTGGTTGTTAGCGTGAGGAGATATGGGTGACGTCATGGAGACTCCACGCTAGTGTATGGTGGAAGCTAGCGTTGGAGAGTGGGGTGGACCCCCTTCGTATGGTAGTTTTAAAACATTGGTTAGTGATTTTATCATTTCTAAACACCAAAGAGGGAGGTAGCGAGTGAAATGGTGAAGTCAACCCTCCTCACACCAACCCTTTGCAATGTGATTTCAAGCTAAAGTTGGGTTTATTTCTTTAAGTGGCTAGCGAATGTTATGGATGACGTCAACAACTCTTCACCCACCTTCATGGAGCTCACGCGTGAGGCAAGGACGTCGATGTGGATTGGTGGGTGGATCGTGGTGTGGATTGAGTGTGTTGTCAACCGGTTGTGAGTTAAGTGAGAGAGGTGTCAATCACCTCTGCAGTTCTCTTCAGTTCCATCTCAGTTCAACTCAGTGTGACTCCTCTTCAACTTAGATAACTTTGAGTGTATCTTCAGTGTAGGTAGCCCCCCCAGGGGCTTGCTCTGGCTATAAATAAAGCCTCTGCCTCTCTCACAAACTAATTGGGTCTTGAGAATAGAGTGCAAGCTATTGTAATTTTCATGCTTTGGCTATTTTGCTGATAATAAAAAGAAGCTTTGGAGGCTAATGGTGATGTGCTACTTTGTGTGGGCTAAGATTGTTTATTGAGGTAAAACTGTGTATTTCTCCATTTTTCTTGCATTATTCTTGGTATAGATCTTTCCTATAAGGATTTCTTCGAATTAGTAGGAATAGAAATTGAAAGTAAGTTTACTTTAGTTTCTATGTTATCATGTATGATTAGAGGCCAAATGTTGCATGTTAATAAGTTTATTTACATGTGTTATTAACTTCATTTTTATATATGTTTCAAGATCTCATGGGTATTGCAAGTTTTGGTTGAGTTTCAGGATTCCTAGCGTTGAAGAGGTGTGGATCTAGTTTGACTCCACCCCACTTTAAACAAATATGAAGACATAGTCCCTCGGCATTTCACTACGAAGTTTCCAAGCAAACCCTCCGCGACAACACACTCTTTTTCTCTCCTTTCTCTTATTTAAAATCAATATTCTCCTCAATTTCGTATCTTGTTTACTTAGATCTATGCATTAAAATATAAATCTTTGTTTAGATCTAGTTTTTTCAAGATTTAATAGCTTAGATCTAGCAAGTGCTTAAGTTTTCATTTCATTCAAAGTAGATCTGGCACAAGAAATTTTATTTTTTGCAAAGGCATTGTGGGAAAAATATCTAGCTTGCATAAAATAGTTTTTCTTTAAATTCTAATGGTATATCTTGCAACAAAGTGCTGAATATTATTGGCTACCCAAAAAGCAGGCCAAGATCCCAAGGAAAGCTCGCTTTCCTTGGTTAATTTTCGCATCTTTTTTCTAGTTTAACTTAGATTTTTGGGCACTTTATACTAATTAAAGCTTGCTGGTTTTTAGCAGGTCCATCCAAAAAGAGGAGGAAGTGTTGTCCGAAAATCGCTTTTTGGGCCATCCGGAGACTTCCCCTTCTTCCGTGTTAACTTTTGGACCTTTTTGTAAGCCCTTGGGTTCGTCCTGTATAAGAACCAAGTGGTATTTTCTATCAAGTTGTAATCAAGTATAATAAAAAGCAAATTTGAGTAGGCTCTTTCGAGCCCACTCCCCATCCCCCTTGGGAGGATCCGCGTTGTTTTTCCTTTTTTGCTTTAGTATTAGTTTTATTCATTCATATGCAAGTAGTGTACTTTGTTTTATATTACAAAATTGTTTACATCTTTCAATTTCTCAAAGTAAATTTACTACTTACCCCACGATTTCCCGAGTGACCCGAAAGGGGAAAGAGGTTCATGGTAGGTTAATTATATAACCTTTTTTTCTTGTTAGCACTTTAATTCTAATTTCAAGTACCAAAAATGTTAATAAAATCAACCCCTCCTTACTTTCCCGATCGCGGTTCACTTGAATTGAAAGAGATCCTTGGAGGTTCATCTTTTTCTTTTAAGAAGAAAACCACTTATAAAAATCTTTAAAATCCTTTAGACTTCGTTGTGTATGCTCTGCACCGCTGTGGTTCGTCTGAACAGTTGGCTATATCAAAAGCAATGTGGGTGATTTGATTAATTAAGTTTTCACGCCCCAATTAACTTCCCAGGCGAAAATCCAACGCCTTGAATTAATTCGTTGTGGTGGAAAAATCCACAAAGGAAGTGGGAACAACTTGGTAGCGACCTCGAGACACTGTTAGGCTACACCCTTGTTGGTGTAGTGTTGAACACGTCTCAGAGACTCCAACCAACCCACATATTCCTTGCGGGGAGTCGCATTGAATAACGATTTTGGACATACTCCTCGTACCTTCGGGTATATCTAGAGTCTCCTTTTCTCTAAAGTTAATCAACTCATCCCCACATTAATCTAAAATTTGACCAAGAGCACTTGCAACATTTTTCTTTCAGCAATATAATAACACTTTATTTGTGGACTCCATTTTGGCACTAGTTCTTTACTTGTTATAATCATTTGTTTCCACATGCTTCATATATCATATATTGATTTTTATGATGTTGTGTTTTAATTCCGTTGCAATATTTTGTGTTGGTTTTGTTCATCAAACTCCTAAAATAACTCATTCATCACCATCCCACTAAGCCTTAACAGCCTTAGCAAACTAATAGGGTCTACCCCCTTGGCTTCGTTAGGAGATGGCCTAAACGAAGGAGTCAAGAACAAGGTGACAACCTTTAATTGAGACTTTCCCCCAAGGACACATCGAGAGGCTTGAAGATTTTTGCCACATTCCCCTCAGGTGTGTGAAAGGCGGCAACAAGATGATAAGATGAACTATTCCTGCATGCATTAAAGGTAAGAGATGGTCAAAGATGTATATTAAAACCCAACATAAATAAGACTAATCAGAATCATGGTGACAATAATAATAATAATCAAAATATACCTGTGTCCTTGAATGACTTTTGAATCTTGCTTTGCATATGCCATACTTACAAAGTTTCTCCAATTTGATACTGCTGGGTGAAGGTGGAAAACAAGGCTTAAGGAAAAGGGTGATGACTTTTAGTTGACCTTGACCATGTAATCTTTTCGAATGATAACAAATACGCACAATCACAATGACATGCATGATAGAGGACAATAGGGAATGTTAGTGTCTCACAAGTGGATAAAGTACTTGGGATTGTTTCCTTTAGACTCTAACAAGTATCCTATTAACAAGATTTAACAATTTATAAACATTCAACTTTAAGGCATTTATCAATTTAACATAAGATGCTAGCCAACCTCCAAATGAAGGTGCCCTATAAAGCCTTCTAGGATTCAGAAAATAACTGAGGCCTAGCCTTGCTGCCAGCGAGCGTCCATAGCCCTGATGGGTTTGCCACCTTGTTTCCCTGTAGAGACATATGAGCCTTACATCATACAATGGATGAGTGCTCATCCTTTGGCCACTGACTAGTTTTATAACATTTACATTTAGGCATTAGTGCTTAAAACCACTACTAATTGCAGCTTGCCTTTTGCATCATTTAGATATGGCGTTTATGTGTTCCAATGCTTTAGTGTTTGTTGCCTCCTTACACAGACCTGGGGGGAAGCGCAACATAAATCTTCAAGCTGCTCACTATGTCCTTGGGGGCAAGTCTCGATTTAGGTGCTATCACCTGATCCTGACTCCTCCGTGTTAGTTTTTCTAGATCTTATTAGCTTAATTAGGATTTTTATTTGAAAGAATAACAAGTACAACAAGATGCATACGATAGAAAGATACACAAGACACAAAGATTTTCACCGGGGAAACCATAAAGGAGAAAACCCTGCAAACTTCTTCAAAATAGTACATTCACAAAGATTGTGTCATAAGATGATCAATCCCAGTAATAAGAAGCATTCAACAACTATTTATCTCTCTTCCCTTGTTTCTCTCTATCTCTCTCATGCGAACTTGAGGGAGTGCGAGGTGTGTATAAATGAGGGAGGGCACCTTTCTATTTATACTAATCAAGTGATTGACCTTTTACATGACTGGGCCGACTTGTTCCACTAACAAGGTCGATTTCTCCTAGAGAGACTCCAAATACACACACCAGGGACTATTGCCTTGACTTACAACAGAGGTTGTATCTCAAGGTCTAGACACAATAAAAGACATCCCGCAAGGAGGAAAACACATCTCCAATGGGGGTACAACAACATACAATGATAATGTACATCAGAATATCTTTTGAAGTTACAAATACATCAACACTCCATTTAGGCAAACTCCTAACGAAGCCAAGAGGGGTAGTCCCTACAAAAGAGTTTCTAAGGCTCTTATTAGTGATTAGTTGTGGATGTAATTGTTTTTTAGGATTTTTTAAGTGATTGACTGAAACAAGCCAATGCAATATATAGTTTAGTTCAACAACATAAAATGATATGGCATTCATAACATGATATGACTGAAAGCATAAATAAGGATACAAATTAAACCAGTGTCAAAATGGAGTCAGTAAAAAAGTGTTACTGAGAATCGTAAATGTTTTGCAGTGTACTTGGTCAGTTTTAATTTATTAGGATGATGAATGAATTAAGGGGAAATTGGTTCCTGATATACTGCAAGGTACTGGGAATATGTCCGGATTATGACAAAGGTGGTTCCGCACTTGGAAATGTGGGCTAGACCAAAGTCTCTAGGAGGTGTCCAACACTACACCAATCGAGGGTGCAACCTGACGGTATCCTGGAGTCACTATCTAGTGGTTCAGGCTTCTTTGAAAGTTTTTCCCACATAATGCCAAAGACTGATACACCGGATTTTTGCAATGTATTGGGGAAATTGCTTTTATTAAGGTGGGTTGCTTAGTTAGATGTGAAAAATTATAAAGTGCACACTTTCGCTTTTGGTTATCCCAAATCTCAAAGCAATGCCAACGACTGATACACCGGATTTTTGCAATGTATTGGGGAAATTGCTTTTATTAAGGTGAGTTGCTTAGTTAGATTTGAAAAATTATAAAGTGCACACTTTCGCTTTTGGTTATCCCAAATCTCAAAGCAAACCTGTGATGGGCAAGAACATACACGGAAGGAGCAGATTGTTTATTCCAATTGAGATTGTGAAAATGAAAACAAAGTGTGAACAACCAAGAATCTCTTTTTCCTTTCGGTAATTCGGGAAAGCAAGGATGGGTTAGTATTCATTTACTTTTGCAAAATAAAATCCAAAATAAAATCAACCTAACTAAAGAAAAACTATTCTAAGGTTTAGCATAAAAAAATATAATGTTACAAAGAAGAAAAACAAACCATCAAGGAGATGACACAAATCCCCCATGGGGGATGGGGTGCAGGCGCTTTGAAAGCACACTTGCTTTTCTTTTATTACTTATTTTTACAAGTTTTGAGGTGGGTGTCTTTGGTCCTTATAGAGCTGGATCCAAAGGCTTACAAGTCTTAGAAATGAAGGAAGAAAGAAGAGGGTTGCTCCGGGAGGCCTTGGATGGGTTAGATCTTCAATTTTACGGTAACACTTCCTTTTTCCCCGACGAGAAAAGTGTAAAACCAGCCACCTGAAATGCACCAAATGTTCCAAATAAAACGTTAAAAGCATAAAAAGATTAAGTACTTGAATGATAAACAATAATCCTAAGTACTTAAACAATCTAGATCTACTAAAAATGAAGCTTTAAGACTTACATCTAGCAAAATACTTAGATAAACCAACCATTTAAATATTCTTTGATAAAGCAAACTAGTCTACTTAAACATGTATAAAAGTAACCGTAACCAAAGAAAGTTTGAAGAAAAATGAAAGAGAGCGAGAGAAAGAATGCTGGGAGCCTAGGAATGTTGGGCCGTGAAGTATGCTTTGGTGGAACACCGAGGGACTATGTCATTGAAAAGATATCGAAGATGAGGAGGATGCAACTGAGCTCAAGCCCTGCTCCAAGATGACAACTTGCATAGCTACACAAAACCTTGCACAAGTGAGATTAGATCTAGTATATTTTATTAAAAGAAATTTGAGAGAGCCTCAGTATAACCGACTACATTTGGCTCCTCTTAAACTTCAAATAACAAAATATAAGTAAACAAATTGAAGCTACAAATGTTTACCCTTTGGACTAGCAAATGGCCTTCTAACCTAGATAGATCTACAATTTAATGACAAAGAAGAAATAACCAGCATGATATTACCTCATAAACATTTGACAATGGACATCCACACATGAAAAGCATTACACCATAGATCTTCCTCCAAAGGCTTCTTCTTCCAAATGATATTACAAATGATATTTACAAAACTATGCATCCTTTCGGTCCTCTTTGACCATGCCAAACGAAGATCAAAATCTCTACTTAAATAACAAAAGGATACTAGGGGGAGTGCACCCAACTGAAGTGGAAGAGGGCGTTAACTTGAGTCGATTGAGTGATTTGTGGGAGATGTTTGTGTTGATTGGAATGAGGATGCGCCACCTCAACCAAGAGAGATGCACCCTCACCCACATGCTTAACAAACCCACATGCATGAAGCCACATACACAAATCACTCATCACTTGAAGGATGGCAAATTTCCAAGTGAGGATGACAATGTATAAGGGTGAGGGAATCATGGGATTCACTTAAGTTAAAGTGGAGTGGATTGGGTGTGGTGGGTACCACCTCATTCCATTGGAGCCTCATCAATCCATTCATCACATGCCATATCAACAAGTCGCCCAAGCTATGGAAGGATGACGCATTCCTAGTCCTGGAGTGATTTATCACCTACCAAATCACCTTTTAACTACATGCTTTAATCTTGGATAGGACTCACCTTTAATCATGGAAGAGATCGCCACCCTTTCCATGTCATACAAATGAGATTCCCTTTGAGTTTTGACTTTTGCGACTTTGTGATTTTGTCTTTTTTTTCATATTTTGGGCATTTTGTCACATCGTTAAGGAATACGCTTCTAAGTGACAATTTGATCACCCGAAACATAGGGAAAGTGGGTTCCAGGGTAAAGAGGACGCTCTGAGTGTGAAAACGAGCATCCCCACACCAAAAACGAACTATGGACTGCGCTTTTATTACAATTTGAAATTTTCCATTTAAACCATTAAAAAAGGCCTAATTTTGCGGAATATTTATTTTTTTCGGAAGTTAAAAAAAACCCTAGGGGGGCCTAGTACATGTTCATAATGACTCAAAACAATCTCTAGCATGCTTATACATTGACACCTGAAATTTAATAACCTCCTAAGGCCTATCCACTAAGACGACCATTCTAGCTTTGGATGAGCAGTGAAAAACTCGAAAATTATACATCGCTTATTCAACATTGCATAATTGACAAGGGAAAAAACACCTTGGAATGATCGGATTGGCATTTAAGTCCTAGGAAGCCAAGTCCTTTACAAAACGTTTTCCATGCTAGTACATTTATTACAATATCCCCGCAGGGTATGGACATGTAATTATTAAAAAAGAGCCCAAAAATGGCCTTGATGAACCATGGAACTACTGAGCATTGATAACGAATCAAGTCACTTGTTCATGACTTCGGCGGCTCACTGGAAATCCACTTAAGTGCAACTTTAGTGGAAAACAGTGTCTAAATACACTGTTGGTAGGAGCATTTGCTTTGAGGGCTAAAGGAAAACCATTTGGTGACATTGGTCGTACATCCCTTCCATACCGAATCTACAAACAGAAGGCAAGGATCTAGGCCACATACTTCAGAGCCAGAGACACAAAACAACATGGGGTGCATCATGCATAGGGTTCAAAGTGGGGAAAAGGATCTTCAATCTCACAGGTCTTAGTCATAAGTCCAGGAGTAAGATGATACAAATGAGACTAGATGTACGAAAGACAAATGACAAGGTGGAACCAATGTAGCAAGGTAGACTAAGTTTTGTGCAAAGCATTAATGAAAAATACAAATGAGAAACAATGAGAGAGAGTAAACTGAAACTTGCTTATTTTTTCATTGCTAACAACACATATTTAGACAATATTGAATTGATCTCAGCCATTGATCTAGATCAAGATCTAGGGCTCTAATTGTTTCTTCTAGACTCTTCTCTTCACTTAGTCAACATCTTATTTATTACAATCATATCTCTATCAACTACTCAAGTATTTAGAAACTAACCTGTTCTTCTAGGTCATCTTCTCATGTCACTTGCTCAATAGGTCACCAACTCAACAAGTATGAGTTACATATTCCAACACTCCCCCTTAATGAATACTTGTTGTTTATATCTTCACTTTTGCTTGTGCTTTCTTTGTTTTTGGTTGTTTTGGTCTTTATCTAGGTCATGTCCACATCTGGTTGTCTTCACTTGGCTTTAATGTGCTGCTAAACATTATATGGGCTTTCCCTCATAAAAAATCACCTTGGGATTTTGCGGCTTACCCCTAACCATTACAAGTCTCTAGTGGTTTTGGCTTACCACAAACCATGCATCACATCAGTGGTTTCTAGTTGACCACGAACTTTCATCTGTCACAACAAGTGGTTTTGGTTGACCACGAACCTCACATACAAGTGGTTTCGGATCACCACGAACCTTGTGATGGGGAAACAAATTTTCATTGCACACACTTGCTTGGGCTTTCTTCACTATGGGCTCTATCCTCGAACTTTGTGCTTCTACTTCTTTTGTACCTGCATAAACTCGATCATTGATGTCCATATAAAAAACAATCCATCTACCAAGATACATGGGTGCCATTCGCTGTACTCGCTAGTTCTTTAGGAATGCTTTTCACCTACATGGTTCATCAACATGCTAAACATAGCTTGGTCCGAACATATGAACACTCTGAGATTAACTCACACTTCCCCCTTTAATCGAAGATTCATCTTCTTCAATCTAGCATCAAGCTAGCATACGAGTACACATATCACTCTCGTACATCTCATAGTGGTTAATTCCACATCTTGATGTCACATCCTCCATCTGCAGAAGAGGATAAATTTGTGCATTCTGCACCACAACACATATGCCTGAACAACACGGACAGGTCTTACAAGAACCTGGGGAATTCAGCTTGCCTATGGCTAAGCTTTACAACTTGGACCAAAAACTCTTGGGTGTTGGGTACAACCAATCATGCACCCCTTACATCACATATGCATCATTACAACACTTCATCTTAGGTACAATAAGCATGCTTTACAACAATATCAACGTTACCATCATTTTATGGTACAAAACATAAGCTCAAAATATTACAAGCCCATTACATATGCCCATTTACATATTAGCACTATGCATAAATTTTGCTTTGCAACTGGAGTCTTCTTGCCTTTTCTTCTATCAGCCTTTGTCTTCTGCAGAGACAATCTTTCATTGCTTCTTCTTTGATTTTTGTATCTTTCATGTAACTAACCAATTGCTGTATGGCATATGTTTTCTTGTTGGATTGCGTAATGTCCAACAAAGAAACCTCAAGTAATCGTGGCCAGAGCGCCTCCTTCGTTGACTTATGATGGCAACCAATAAACAACAACCATGCACATTTGTTAGTACACTCCATTTAAGAGATAACTGTTCATTTTTCACACAAACTTTTCCTTCATGCAACATTTCAAGCTAGGGCCTCGAAAACAACAAGGAGAAGATATGCAAAACACCAACGTCCATGCTATTTGCACTGATGCTTCCAATATGTCCGCTTCCAAGACAACGATCTCAGAGATTATGGGTCTTCAAGAATAATGATTTTTTCTTTTCTTTTTCCTTTACTGCTGGTCTTGGTAGCAACGTTTCTCAAACACGGATTTGCAAACTTTTCTTCCAGCCAGTAGATCAGAACACAGGCATTTGCTATGCAATTTCTCACAACAACATTTCAATACCTTTTGGCAGCTCATGATGTAGAAAGATGGGGTCGACGTCTCGTCTAGACTTCTCTTCAAGCAGCAAGTATTCAGTGGGCGGCAACACCTTCACCCAAACGTCTTCTTCAACAGATCATCAGATCACACTTTTCTTCAGTGTTTTTAGAGGGCTGAACAATGACTTCTTATGGAAACAACACCTCTCATCAAAGCTCCCTTGGTAGCTCGTTCTCTCTTCACCCAAACGTCTTCTTCTTTATGCGGATCTGCGGATCCTACTCTAGTCCTCCTCACAACTCAATCAACTACAGATCTGGGCAGTCTTTGATCGATCTCCTACTCTATCCTCTATTCCTAAGAGGAAAAGATTTCTCTCTCTATTCCTACGAGGATATGATTTCTCTTACTTCTCTCTCATGATCCTGGGCACTCCCGTGAGGGAGTCATGCCTAGCCATTACCTTGCTCTGATACCATAATGAAAAATACAAATGAGAAACAATGAGAGAGAGTAAACTGAAACTTGCTTATTTTTTCATCGCTAACAACACATATTTATACAATACTGAATTGATCTCAGCCATTGATCTAGATCAAGATCTAGGGCTCTAATTGTTTCTTCTAGACTCTTCTCTTCACATAGTCAACATCTTATTTATTACAATCATATCTCTATCAACTACTCAAGTATCTAGAAACTAACCTGTTCTTCTAGGTCATCTTCTCATGTCACTTGCTCAATAGGTCACCAACTCAACAAGTATGAGTTACATATTCCAACAAGCATGGCATAGACAACGACCTTCAACCTAAGATTCTCCAACCATTCATAACACAAGTTAGGCATCAATAAACATATCATATAAGCATAGGTCACCATAATCATCATAGCATAACAAGTCAAAGGTGTTAATATACATCAGAAAGAAAACAACTTACCAAGAACCAATATACTTGATCTCACCATACACATGCCTCGTCCTAAAGAATCAATCTGTCAACCTGTACTGTCTCTGCTGCACTGCTCGAATGGACAATGTTATCACCAAAGTCATATCAGTGGACTAGGAAATATCAATCATGGCAAGGGAATGCTTGACATCTGTTACTAAATGAAGGCTCTGAATGGCTCAGGCTGTAATAATGATCCATGCTGTATCCCCATCAACATGTCTGGCTCAAAAAATGAAGAGAAAAATCTATATGTTGCATCATAGTAGCCTAGCTACAATATATGTGCACACATGAATCAAATCAAATTCAAGGAATTAACATAATATAACCTAGCAATGCATAAGAATGTTTATTGTTGCCGCCTTTCACAGACCTGAAGGAAAACGTGGCAGAAATCTTCAAGCCACTCGGTGTGTCCTTAGGGGCAAGTCTCGAGTCAAGGCTGTCACCTTGTTCTTGATTCCTCCGTTTAGGCCAACTCCTAATCGAAGCCAAAGGGGATAGACCCTATTAGTTTCTAAGATTGTTAAGGCTTAGTGTGATGATGATTAAGTTACTTAGGAGTTTGATAAAAAAACAACACTGGAACAAGATATTGCAACAATATATGTTAAACACAACAACATATAGATTAACTTAACACATGATATACAAAGCATATAGAAGCAAATGATTGTATGATGAAAATACCAGTGCTAAAAAATGGAGTCCGTAATGAGAAAGTGTTGTTGTATTGATGAGAAATGTGTTGTAAATGCTCTTGGTTAGTTTAGATTATTATGGAAGATGAGTGAATTAGATTAGGGGCAAAGGAACTCCAAATATACTCGAAGGTACGAGGAGTATGTCCAAAACCCTTATTCGATGCGGTTCCATGCGAGGAATATGTGGGCTGGATCAGAGTCTCTGAGACGTGTCCAACACTACACCAACAAGGGTGTAGTCTGACGGTGTCTCGAGGTCGCTACTCAGTTGTTCCCGCTTCCTTTGTGAACTTTCCCCGCAACGGATTAAATTGAGGCATTGGATTTTCGCCTTTGGGAGGTTAATTCAAGTGTGAGACTTGTTATTCACTAATTTTGCACTTAGTTGGATTAGCTGAGGAGCCGCCATTTGAAAAACATGATAAATGTTTGTGTTCCAGTGTATCAGATGATCCGTCTTTGTGCCTAGCCAGTTTTTGTTTTGAATAATTATGACCATGGCCCCGCGGGGTTTGTAATAAAATGTGCTAGTAGGGTGTTTTTGAGTGGTTCGGTCTCCTAAGACGTAGAATTTCAACTAAGGTATTCCAGGGAATTTTTTGCCCTTGACAATTATGCTTTTGCCTATAGTCGAGTATAATTGACGAGGTTTTCTCCTGCTTCCTTCAAAGCTGGAATGCCCGATTTTGAATTCTGGGCTTTTGGGGTTATTAGAGCCCAACTGAGTATATATAAACCTACTAGACATTTTTAAAATAGACTATGGTCATGTCCTAAGTCACTAGGACCCTCATAAAAAAATTTGAAAATTTTTTACTGGACGCGTCAAAATTTTTATTTTTTAATTTTTTAATTTTTTAATTTTCCCTAAGTTTTTAATTAATTTTTTTCATAATTTAAATGGAAAAATTCAATTTGTAATAAGTTAGTCATCCAGAACTCGAATTCAGTGATTGAAGGCTCTAACCTTAAGCCAAAAATCATTCATGATCAGCCGGCCAGCTATCTCCAAGTTTCAGAAGTTCATTTAGCCTCATAATTAATAATTTCTCAAAAAAGTCATTTACGGAGAAATTATTAATTAAAATATTAAAAATAAATATTTTGGAGAAAATAAAAAACTCTCCAAAATAAACCAAATTGAATAAAATAAAAGGCTAAATGACATGGCACAGAGCATTTATGATGATTCCAATCAATATCAGTCAGTTTTAGATCAAGTATCGGAGTGTAGCAGTTGAACTATCAGTCAGAAATTTGCCCTCTTTGGTCAAATCCGTTTTTGGTTGAAGTGTGGGTTATCTATTGGTTGGGTGATTATTACGAGGGAGGATGAGCCACCTCAGCCCCCCTCATCACTCCAGCACTCAGTTGCAGCTTAGTTCAACTCCAAATGATCATGCCGAGCTCATTCAATTACTCTGGTGTTACTCTTAGTTTGGTTTTAGGGTTTTATCCTTCTCTCTTTGTATAAATAGAGGCTCTTTCAGCTCTATTAAGATGGACTTTTGTGCATAGAAACTCTGCAAAAATTGTAATCATTATTTATTTGAAAAAAGCTTTTCGACTTTGGAGGTCTATGGGATTGTTTCTTCATTGGTGGATGTGTCTCTTATGAGGTGATTTCTTTTCTTATTTTCAATTTGTTACTCATATGGTGAATCAAATAACTAGCTTTAGAAGTCTATTGTTAGAACATAAGATCTTCCATTTGCAGCTGTCAATTTGGATTATTGTGCAAAGTTTATCTTAACCTAGATGTGTACAAGTATTCAGTTATATGAAGTATTGATCATGGTTTAATATTCATAGCATACTAGTTATTTTGTTTGATCTCACCGGGTTTCGAGTTTGATTGTCTTAGCAGATCTTGCCGTTTGGAGACGGGTGCGAGCTCAGTTGCATCAATCTCATCTCCATCATCATAAGAACTTTTCTAACACTGTTGTCTTTCAAGATCTACAAAGTTGGGCTTTGTCCAAGAGGAAAAACATAAGGAGATCTTACTCCAAAGCTCCATCTTCAAACTTCTATCTCTACCTTTCCCTTTTTAAATTTTTTGCATTTGCTCATGAAATAGATCCAAGTTTCAATACTCATTATTCAGATATGTTTTTAGGGCTTTTGCTAGATCTAGGGAATTTATGCTTTGCATGGGAATGTTCAAATTTTTTTTCTAAGTATAAAAATTTTTCCAATTTTTTTTTATTTTTGCATTGTCTTTCCTATCATCTTTTAACAATATATGCTTGCTGATTTTTTACTTCTGTGACAGGTACAACGGAAATACTAGCGAAATTCTGAAGAATCAAGCTCTAAAAAAACCATAATTTTCCTCTTCTTCTTTTCCCTTCTGCAGATTGCTCCAAAGGCCTTCCAAGAATAAGAAAAGAAACAAAAAAGGCAGCAAAGGAAAGCATTATAAACAAATTAATAAAGAGCAAGTGGGATTACGACTACACCCCTCTTCCCCTGTTTGGGGGAAGCTTGTATCGTCTCCTCATTTTCATGCTTTGTTTCAGAATTTGTTAAAAGTAGGATAGAATAGTTTCAATTGTTAGAGTTTTGTTTTTCTTTAAAGTTAGATAGTTTATTTCTGAAAGGTTCATCTTGCATAAAATAGAAAAGAGTAAAAAGTTTCGTTATTTATTCACTTAGCTAGTTTAATTCTGTTTACTTTTTGATATAATATTGCAAAAACCTTAAAAATGATCAAAATCTCTTAAATCTTACCATAAGGTGGATCAAGAGTGCTCTCTATCGGAGAGTTGCTTTTTGCTTTCTTTTGATTTGTTACTTACCTCCATGCTTTCTCGATTAGGGCCTAAAAAACCTGAAAGAGACTCTTGGGTAGTTTAGATCTTTATTTTTCTTTTAAGTTTAATCAATTAATTAATTAAGTCTCTTGAACTTGTCATAACCCAAGTCAAGAGCACTCTCTATCGAAGAGCATAGTTAGACTTGCATATCCTTGCATTAGGCATTTACATTAGCTGAGTCTTTTGAACCTTTGTCATAAGACAAGGTCAAGAGCGCTCTCTGTCGGAGAGTTTTAATTAATCAACTTAATAAAATTTGCAACTCATTCCCCCATAATTAATTAACTTCGTTGTCTCCTTCACCTAGTATGCTCTGCCGACTTTCGGGTTGGGCTCATACTCAAAACGATGAACGGACTTGCTAAGTTCGCACAAGAGAAACATAATAAAACTTAAACCCATAACCAACGCACTGGCGTTGTAGAGAATTTCCTAAGTTCTTCTTAGTAGAGGTGCCGAAACTCTCTGTTGTCTAAGCTTCTCAGCTAGCTGGTCAATCTTCGCGATACCAGCCTAGGATACTGGGCGGGCCGTCATGTCTTCAACAAATTAAACTTGGAATATTTTCCCGGTTCTTGAAAAACCTTCGCTGACACCATAAGCAAGATCACTTAAAATACTTAAAATATACCAAGAGCACTTGCACAACGTAATATTCACTAGCTTTATTTCAAGACTTGCTGTTAATTTCTTAAAAGCATTACAGAGCTCTGACTCCATAAAGGCACTGGTCTTTTAATCTTTGCATAATTATTATATCTGGATCACTTGTCTTTGGAACATTTTAATTTCCATCTGTGAATGCATCTTTATAAAGTCTTGAATTATTGTTTATCTTTTAATTCTCTTGATAGCAACGTGGATTGCTTTGTCTTATGTGTCGAATTCATAATAAACAAACACATTTAATCACAATAACTCCCAAACAACACCCATCCGCATCCGTAACCAATTAAAAACACTTTAACAACATTGAGCCATAGAAAACTCTTTATTAGCGACTACCCCCCTTGGCTTCGTTAGGAGTTAGCCTAAACGGAGGAGCTAGGAGTAAGTGACAGTACCTAGCTCTGTGCTTGCCCCCAAGGTCACACCTCTCCCACTTTCCTAAGTGAGGAGATAGCTTTCGGAAAGTTTTTGCTGTTGGTGTGCAATCGATAGACAACAAGACTAATTAGACAAGTCACCCACGTTGCTTTTGATGCAGCCAACTGTTCGATCGAACCGCAACGATGCAGAGCATACACAATGGAGTCTCGTTGATTTTAAAGATTTTAAAGACTAAGTTTGTTTGTTAAAAAAAGAACAATTAACCTCCAAGAATCTCTTTCGGTTCAAATGAACCTCAACCAAGAAAGCAATGAGGGGTTAATTTTAAGCGAGAAGTAAAAAAAATCTAACACAATATACTAAAAAAACAAAGGTTTTCTAATTAAGCCTACCACACATCTCTTTCCCCTTTTGGATAACTTGGGAAGTCGTGGGGTTAGTATTTGTATTATTCTTGACCAAATAAGATATAAAATGAAAATACAGATCAAAGTATACAACTCTGCAACATAAACTAAACTAAACAAGCAAAACACAAAAATTGACACCGACACGGATCCCCCCCGGGGAGATGGGGAGTGGGATCTGGAGAGCCTACTCAAGAAATTTTAGTATTCTTGGTTACAATCCTTGAAGAGGAATGCCCTTTGTCCTTGTTATCTGGGATTCAAAGACTTACAAAAACTCGGAAAGAAAGCTACGAAAGTAGGGGAACCCATGGGAGGCTCCGGATGGCCCAAAAATCAAAATTTGGGCAGCGTTTCCTTCTCTTTTTTGGTGGAACTGCTAAAAACCAGCAAGCTTATATTAGTCAAATGTCCCCAAAAACACGTTAGAAGTGTCTTTGGACAACACACAAAAAATTCGTAAAAATGTACTAAGTTAAAACTTTATGAAAATGCAAGAAATTGACCAAGGAAAGCAAGCTTTCTTTGGGATCTTGGCTTGCCTTTGGGAAGCCAATATGATGTGCACTTAGATGCCAAATTTATCTTTTTAATCTTTGAAACAAGACTACCCTCAACAAGTTAAATATTTTCCCTGTGATACTTGTAAAAAAGTGATCTAAGCTAGATCACTTTAATTGAAAAAATGGAAATTTATAAGCGATAACTGAGATCTAAGCTAACAAGATCCTATCGATTAGATCTTTGAACGATTAACTTTGCAATTAAATAGATTTAAATAGTAAGATCATTAAAGGTAACCAATTTGAGAAATTTATATTTGAAGGAGGAAGAGGAGAGAAAGTGCTCGTTGTTGGAAAGATTTGTGGAGGAAAACTTTTTAGTGGAGTGCAGAGGGACAATATCTTTGCAATTTCGTTGGAAATCTAGTGGAGTCAAACTAGATCCACAACTCTTTCAATCATAGCAACCTGAAAGTTAGAAAAACAATCTTGCACACAACCTTATGAGATCTGGATATACACATGCAAAGAGATAACATAACATGGAAAATAATCTTATTTAATGTGTAAATCTTAACACCCTAAGCATACATAACAAAATAAAAGCAAGTAATATTACTTACAGTGATCTATTCCTATGATTTAAAGAATCATTTAGGCTAGACAAAATTGAGAGCAAAAATTGAAAAAATAGCAGATCACCTCAATAATAGCATGATAATGGTACTCCACACATGAAAGTGCTACACAATTTAACCTCCAAAGCTTCTTTATTCCAACAATGAATGATCAATACAGTATTACAACAATAGCAAGCCTTTCTCAAACAATTCTAACTAGTTTGGAATGAGATGGTTGTGCTTTATTTGTAGCTAGAGCAAGAGAAACTGGGTGCATCTAACACTGGCTGTGGGAGTTCAGTTGAACTGAGTTGATATGAGTTGATCTGAGTTGAAGTGAGAGTGGAGTTGAAGAGGGATGATACCTCTCTCACCTAACTCACCCAACTCTCGCCAACACACTCAATCTTCATTACACACGAATCTCCATGGGATTGGCGTCACACTTTCACACGTGCGAGTTTATTTACCAACCTCATTCGCATGTCTTTTATCAAATGACATGATATAAATCTTAACCAAGGTTTTTTCAAGACTTATCACATGAAGGGGGTCCACCCCATAGCTATCGCAACCTTAAATGGAGCTAGCATGAATCCTTATGATAGTTGACGTCACCACTTATTAAAATTGTGTGCTACCACTAAAATTTACCCAAAGTTTAAATGTTTTCATGTTTTTAATAAGTCGCTAACCATATGGGACCCCTTTTCCATGCCATTTCACCCATTACACAAATCAATTTTTGACTTTTCAAACTTGTCTTTTTGTGCCAATTTGATGCACTTTTAACAGTATAATGCCAATTCGATGCTTTGTTAGTTGAATAATGCTCCACGGGGTGTTTTAGCCATACGAAACATATGAAAAGTGGCCACTGAGGTAAATAGGAAGCTCTGATTGTGAAAACGAGCATCCCCACCCCAAAAACAGACTCTAAACCCATCAATTATTACATTTTAAAGTTTTTTAATTAAACCATTAAAAAATGGCCTAATTTTGTAGGAAATATTTATTTTCTCGGAAATAGACGAAACTCTAGGGGGACCTAGTACATGTCCATACGACTCAATTTGAATGCCTATCATGTTTATAAACACTGTCACAGAGGCTCTAATAACTTCCTAAGGCCTAACCACCAAGACAACTACCCTAACTTTGGAGGTGTGAGTGAAAAACTCAGAAATGATTAGTTGTTTGCTCAACAACCAATAATAACCAAGGAAAAAAACACTCTAGGCTAGTCGGCTGGATGTCTAAGTCTAGGAACTCAAGACTTTTATAAAATTGATCATGCTAGCACATTTTTTACAATTTCCCCAAGGGGGTATGAACATGTGCTACAAAAAAATTAAGAAAAACCTTCAAGAAGAAGCCTGGCCAACTTCTGAATTCTGAAGAATGAACAACTATACTTGTTCTGCTATACCGGCTCGCTTGATACAACCAACTAAGCTCGACTTAGTAGGTAACACTTATCTTATTCAAATTTTGTCCATGACAACTGGCTACATTCAAGCTATTCAACTCTCATCCTAGGGTGTTCATCACAAACATCACTTCTAGGCATGCTATGAGGTGACAACGGTGAAGGGACTATCTATTGTACTTTGGTTTCTCACTCAACCCAACCCATAATGCTCATTACTTAACCAAAACTCTTACTACCATTATGTCACTTTTACCCCAAGCAACTAAACTGGCCTTCAATCAATGATGGGGCTCTTCCTCTCAATGAACCATAACACAAGCACATCCTATCTTTTCTCTGTTGCATAGTCCATCACAAAATCTATCATGCTCTTGTGGATGCAAGCAGAGTCCGTTTGCGGGTTGACCTCTAGCAAAAACTGGTTATGGTAATATCTAGATTTCAAAGTCAAGATCCAATGCAAGCAATATAATAGCTTTGGCTGCATCATCCATCCTTGAGCTCTCTATAACCATGCATTTCAATTCAACATTACATCGGCATAGTCAAACATTCTCCCAAGATTATCCAAACGACTATGAACCAAGAAGAAACCAAATTGTCAATCAATGGCAAGAAAAACTAACACAATATGTGAAAGAGCCTTTAGCTTTTGGATTGTAATAGAAGACATTGTACTTGTTTACCACCAAAACCACCTATGTGGACAACGATGTGCCATGCACATGTTGGATGTGCCTTGAAGGTAAGAATGAAGTACTTAATAAAACCACCTATGTGGACAACGTTGTACCATGCACATGTTGGATGTGCCTTGAAGATAAGAATGAAGTATCTAATGATTATATCAAGCGAGGCAACTCTTCCTCTCTTCTTCTCTCTATGAAATTTTCGCCCCCTGCGGCGGATTTTGTAAGAATATGTCAATATGAAGGTCTAGTTTTTTGTAACTTATTTGCCTAAGACTTAGTCATTAGGGAAGTCCTTTCATCGAGTGTCTTTTCACTTAGATAATTAAAATTTCTTTTTAGAGATTTTAATTATTTGAGTTTTTTACTCAAAATTCCCTCCAAAGTGGTGAATGGTGTTCTAGTGATTGAGTCCATGGGGTGATTGGGGCCTAGGATTGTTCTATATTACCATGCTAGACATTTTCTAGAGTCTTGTGGGAATTTCATTAAGTTTTGCATAGTTTTTTTAAAAAAATTTTGGTCGTCCTTTCATCGAGTGTCTTTTCACTTGGATAATTAAAATTTCTTTTTAGAGATTTTAATTATTTGAGTTTTTCACTCAAAATTCCCTCCAAAGTGGTGAATGGTGTTCTAGTGATCGAGTCCATGGGGTGATTGGGGCTTAGGATTGTTCTATATTACCATGCTAAACATTATCTAGAGTCTTGCGGGAATTTCATTAAGTTTTGCATATTTTTAAAAAAAAATTTTGGTCTTAAAAAATTGTCACTCAGGACAATTTGTTGTAATGTAAAAGAGGGTTACTTGGTCATTTTTAATGTTGTATAGGGGTATGGGTACTCAAGACAAAAGGCATGAGACCCCCTACACCATTGGTCCATGTTTGAAGTCATTCGAATAAGTATTACTATGGTTTTGGTCACTTTTGCTCAAGTCAGTCATGGAAATCAAGAAATTGGACATTTAATTAAAGAGCCAAATTTTGTAAAAGTGACTATAGTCACTTGGGGTGGCCAAGTAAAGGTTCTAATGTTTATATTAGGTTCGTAAGACAAATTTAAGACCTAAAAGGAGTCCCCAAGCAAGCATGTAACAAGTTTTGAGTTGCTGACTCTAGGGGGGTGCCCCCTTCTCTTTTTGATTGGTTGGGTGAGCTAAAGTCAATGGAAGGGGCCCCACTATAGTGGTTTCCTCTCCATTTGACATAACAATAAGGTTAAAAGCATTAAATTGGGGGTTTCTCTCTTCATATTTGAGATTCCAAACCATGGTTTTGCCCTTCTTGAGCAAATTCACCCCCCTCTCTTGGGCCATCCTCTCTCGCTTGTGACACTTGTCTAGCATGCAAAGAGTCTCCCTCTTTCATTTTTCCTATTTAAGGAGGCTTCCCCTCCTCATTTGGGTTGCACACACACCCACTCTCTTGCTCATGCTTTCATTCATTCACTTGCTCTCATTCCATAGCTCTTGCTTTGGCCATTGTAATTTTCAGCCATTTGGCTTTGTTAATAAAAAATGTTTGGAGGAATCCAGTGTCCTTTGTGCTCATTGATAGTTTGCTTCTATGCTCAAGTAACTACATAAGCTAGGGAGAGCACAGAAGCATACTAATTTGCTTTGGTAAGATTTATGGTATTTGTATTTTATAGAGTTTGTGAGTTCTCTTTCTTGTAGATAAAGAAGTTCATATCTTTTCTAGTTTGAAATTTATGATTTCTTTACTCATCATTTGGTTCTCACCTCTTTGTAGTTTGGCAGTAAGAATCTTATTAGTTGCAAGTATATGGATTGAAGAGTGGGATTCCAAGCTTGGATGCCCCATTGCTTGATTTCTTGAAGAGCCAAGGACAAAATTTCCTCTTCTTTACACATAAATTTCTGCATTTTAGTCTTACTTGGTTGGGTTCTTCAAGTCTGATTTTTACTCATATTTACTCAAACTATCTCAGCATTATTCTCTTGGAAACTTTGTATAAATTTTGTACCTATATTGCACTAACATACGAACCTCCCCAAAGTGATCTGGGGCATATTACATCATTTTATGTTCGCTGTTTTTTAGCAGGTTGGTGACAAAACAAGGCAAAACTTTGCCTAATTTCAGCCATAGAAGAGTTTCAAGGCCATCCCAAAGAAAGCGCTTCAAGGCCATCTCAAGAAAGGGGAAAAACACGGTTTTTCTCACTCTCTTTACCTGTTTCTTTATGCCGAAATTTCACCCTTTGTAACAAGTCCAAGAGAGTCTTTTGGACTTGATTTCTTACTTTGCATTTTCAGTTAAATCAAGTCTCATTTATTTGCCATCCATTGCTAACAAAAGAAGTTGGGCTTTCCCACCTTTGCATAAGCAATTGTTGATTAGCGTGGGTTTAGATTAGTTAGAGTTTCATTTCTTTTTTTTGCCCACACATTGCAAGTGATTTGGCTAAGCCATCCTTGCAAAATCGTGTCGGCTAGTTTTTTTTGTTGTTGTTATTTTCATTTGCCCATACCTTGCAAGTTATTCGGCTTTGTCACCTGTGTGAAATCATGCTGGCTTGTATCTTTCTTTCTTTTATTTTTATTTGTCCACACCTTGCATGTGATTCGGCTATGCCATCTTTGCAATATTGTGCTGGCTTGCATTGTTAATAATTGTTAAATTCTTCATTTCGTTTAAAATAAACCTTGCCTCGTGGCACTTCGTGTCCTTCTGTTGAGCACCTCGCTAGTTCTTGGGACTGACTTGTGGAGCTAGGAGGGAGCCTTGTGCTCTCTTGTTGAGCACCCAATAGTCTCTCTCAGTTGAGGGATAAGGGTTGGAGGTAGATACATTAGTTAGTTGGTTTATTTCTCATGCAAACACATTAATCCCCTAAGTTAAAGAAAGACCTTAAAATAAATTAAAATCTATTGGACCACTTGCACAACGTCACGATCTTTCATTTTATTTATTATTGCAGTGCTCATTTATTTGGTTCTGTTCTACTTCAAGCTCATCTCATACACTTTAGTTCATTTGCTTAAAGTATTTTACATTTGATGAATGTGGTCTTTTAATCATTGTGTTGAACGAATGATTTAGAGCAGTTTGTTCATTTTGGCAGTTTCATTGTAATCTTTGTTTGTGAGTCCATATCCCAATTTAGATAGGCACTGGTTCAGTAATACTATATTTCTCTTGCAATTATATTTGGTTTACAAATAAAAAAAGATTTTCCTGCCATTTGAAATTACTGCATTTCTACATGATTGATTGCCATAAAGTTTAAATTAATTTGTTCATCTTTTAACTCTTAAAACACAACCTTTCAAACATAGTAAATAGGTACTACCCCCCTGGACCTTTTAGGAGTTGGGTCTAAACAAAGGAGTTAGGAACTGAGGTGACATTGGGTTTTAAACTCATAGTTTCCCTCGGGAACACACCTAGTGGTTGGAAGACTTTTCCACAGTAAAGTGTGTTTTAGGTGCCGTTGCCAGGGACAAGTCTGTTGTCCTTTGTTAGTTGACATTTTGGTTTTAATTTTAATTTTGTAAAGAGATTTAAATTTTAATAACACAAGAATAAAAGTTATTAGATATTGTTTAATTTTCAAGTGGCGACTCCACTTTCAAATTCGGTGAGGTATTCTACCAGGAGCAACTCTAGGGGTTTACTTGTTCCCATCCCTGAACTTGAAAGGGTTTATAGGAGGAGAGAAAATAGAGTGGCTCCTCATAGACTCCTTGCAAGTCTTGGAGAAGAAGCAATCTCTGATATACATTTATTATGTAATAATCATTTAATAACATCACCAATGGATGCAATTTACCAACCATCTGATTTTTCAAATATCCAAGGTTATCCTCATCTTATTCCTGACAAAGCTCTTGAGAAGTTGCCATCTTCTGGGAAACAATGTTGTTAGTGCAAAGGTGCATGCTCGAAATTTCAGCTTATGCATTAGCAAATGGTGCAATGCCCATAATTATGAGGATGTGAAAATGAAGCTCTTTGTTTTGTCCTTGGAGGAAGATGCCCTTGATTGGTTCACAGAGCAAGATGATAATAAGTTTAAGTCTCTTAAAGAAATCTTGGATGCCTTTAATGAAAGATAGGGAGATAGGAAGGAAGCTTGTTTTTTTCTTGTTGCCTTGCATGCGAGTCAAAAAAATGAAAATGAAACCATGGAAGAATTTAATAAGAAATTCAATGATTTGGTCAAAAGCCTAGACAAGAAGATTAGACCCCCTAATGATGCCATATTAATACATTATATGGAATCTTTTGATGGCAAAATTAGATATCAGTTAAGAGATAAATAGCCAGTAGATCTAAAAGCTGCTCAAAAGAAGGCCATCAAAATTGATAAAAACATGCAATCTTCTGGAAAGTCCAATCTTTGTTTGGTTTTACAAGGGAAACTTCTTCAAAACCTTTTGAGGATAAGAAGAAGAAATATGAAGTTCATGAATCACCAAGTGAATCTGTTAAAGAACTCACTCAATTGATTAAGCAAATGGAGATTAACCATGCAAACCAATTGGCAGCCATGCAAAACATGTTGATAAACTTGGAAAGGTCCCAAGCTAATAGGTTCCATCCTAAGCAAAATGATAAATGGCAAAAGACCCCTCCTTCCCAAGAACATAGGATTCCAAGTCCTTTGGAAACAAATAATATGGTTGATCACCAAATGATTCCCTATTGTAGGCCATGTGGGAAGTTCAACGAAGAATCCACATGCCTAAACTTCCTTGAGATAAGTGAGGACAGATCAACAAATGAACAAGTATGCATGTTTTCCCAAAGTTATAATGTTCCTGGGGAAAGTTTGGTAGGATTGGGTGAAAGTAATAACTACATGGATAAGGTGATTGAAACCTATGGGCCTAACCTTCACCTAAACAAGTGGTAGAAATAGCTAAGTATAGGGGCATCATGTATCAAAGGAGAGGAAGCAAAATCAAGAAAAAACACAAGCAAGCACTCCTTGGGTACCTTCTCTCCCTCTAGAAAATGTTCCTTCAAATAATGAATCAAATTTTGATGTAGGAGAATGGGCTAGTCATGTAAAAATACCGGTTCCTTTGACATAAGTCATGAAGATGGATGATCAAAAGGAAAAATTCTTCCAAGCCGTAAATGTCCCTCTTCCGAGCAAAGTTGAAGTGCCAAAGAATAATCAAAAGAATATGGAAAAGAAACTAGTAGAAGCTTATCAAGATGCCCCCATAATTTTGCAAACTATGGATAAAGCAAACAAATGAAATGATCTTTTCTATGTCACCCTCTTGGTAAATGGACAACTCCTACATAATTGTATGCTTGATTTAGGTGCTAGCTCATGTGTTATGTCTAAAAAGGTGATGCAACAACTAAACTTAAGAATATCAAGGCCTTATCACAACATTTGTGCTATGGATAGTAAAAAGATAGAAGTGCATGGATTGATCAAGGATTTGCAAGTCCATCTTGCTGCTTTTCCTGATATCCAAATAATAATGGACATAGTGGGAACTGATGTACCTGATGCATGGGGCATGCTCTTTTCAAGAAAATGGGCAGCCGATCTAGGAGGTAACTTGCAAATAGATTTAACTTATGCTACCATCCCTACCCTTGAAGGAACCATGGTTAGACTTAATAGAGAATTACAAAGGAAATATCATGTTGAAGACCCAAAAATTCCAAGAAATGAACTAAAGTATAAGCATGAGAGGAAATTTCAATTTAAAATGGGCCTTCCAAAAATAATACAAATTCCATGTCATCATGTATTAGCCAATCAAAATGCTTTAAAATTCAAAAAGGGAGCACCTCTTAAACATTTTTTTAATATAAATTTGGGTATAGGTATCATCATCACGTTTTTTCAGGTATTTCTTGTTTTTGGAGTAACGGGGCCCGTCAAAAGTATGCCAAGTGGGTTCTCGTTGGATGCGGAATTTAATTCTGCATTCAACGAGCTCTCTTGATCGAAATTTGAGTAAAAACACAAGGAGATATGTCGAGAATACGAACAAAAAAGTAGTTTTTTCTTTTCTTCCTCCAAAATTAATAAATATTATTTTATTATTTTAACTATTATTTTATTAATTTTCCTTAGGAGGCCCATTTTGAGTTGAAATTTCCTCTAATGTTAGATGGGATTAGGAATTATGCTATTTTGTCTAATTTTGTGGAACTTGAAAGGGAAAAAGTTAAGGAAGAAAAACCAAATGAAGTATGGAAGATGCATTTTGATGGAGCACATCATTAGAGGAAATTTGAGGTCTAAAATGGGCCTCCTAAGGAAAATAATAAAATAATAGTTATTAATTTTGGAGGAAGAATGAAAAAAAACTACTTTTTGTGTTCGTATTTTCGACATATCTCCCTGTGTTTTTACTCAAATTCTGAGCGGGATAGCTCATTGGATGCAGAATTTAATTCTGCATCCAACGCGTGCTCACACTGCATACTTTTGACGGACCCTGCTACCCGAAAAACAAGAAATACCTGAAAAAATGTGATGATGAAGTTTTTTCAGGTATTTCTTGTTTTTCGGGTAGCGGGGTCCGTCAAAAGTATGCAGTGTGGGTACGCATTGGATGCAGAATTAAATTCCGCATTCAACGAGCTATCCTGCTCAGAATTTGAGTAAAAACACAGGGAGATATGTCGAAAATACGAACACAAAAAGTAGTTTTCTTTTATGACAAATATGTCAATTCAACCATTATGGTTGACTCATTTTATTGAAATTCTATTGGTTCTTGAATTCCAACTCATAAAATTTATTGTTGGTGCGTTTTCTTATAACGCCTATTTTAGACCCCAAATTTCCTCTAATGTCTAGGTTTGGTAAGGGTGCTGGCATAACTATCGAGTCTCCTTCGGGACAAGAATTCTCTTTTGCGTATAGGTTGGAGTTTGATGTTACAAATAATGTAGCTGAGTACGAAACTTTGTTGCTTGGTTTAGAAATCTGCAAAGATAGGGGCATAAAATTGTTGAACATTAAAGGGGACTCAGATTTGATTATATCACAGGTTAAAAATATATTTGCATGCAAATTTGAAAGGATAAAAAGATATAGGAATGCAATATAGAGCACCATGGAATTCTTTGATGCATTAAACCTTACTGCCATTCCTAGAGAGATGAACTCTAAACCCGATGCATTAACTGTAGCAACTTCTACCCTACAACTTTCAGAAGATATGGTCGAGGAAGATGTTAAAATGGAAATCATATTCAGACCTTCAGTTCCTGACAATGTTGATCGTTGGCAGGTCTTCAGTGATGATAGGCAAGTCATTAACATTTTGAATAATATGCATGAGTTTGCTGATTTCGAAATTAGTCATAAGGATGAAGGATGTCATAATCCAGAGAATGATCGACAAATCAATCCAATGCCTAGAAAGGTTGTTTCTTATGAGCGTTTCTTTTATAGGGATGATGGTTGCAAAAAGAAAGAAGAAAAAAGTTAAAAAATGGTGAACATATAGAGATCAACATAGGATCAACTAAGGACCCGAAAATGATAAAAGTTGGAAAGAACACCCCAAAAGAGGAAAGAGACTAAATAGTAAAATTATTGAAAGAATATAGGGATGTTTTACCCTTTTCATATGATGAACTAAAAGTCTATAGTGAGGATGTGCTTCAGCATACTATTCCATGGAAAGAAGGAGCTTGGCCCTTTAAACAAAAACTAAGGCAGATGAATCCTAAATTAGCTTCCTTAGTCCACCAGGAGCAACAAAAAATGTTGAAATCTGGAATAATTGTCCCAACAAGATATTCTTCTTGGTGCTTGTTACCTCTCAAAAATGCATCTACATTTTTAAGAGATTAAGGTCTTTGCTCTAGTAGCATGTGGCCCCACTATAGCGTTGTTAGCAGAGAACATATGAGACCCCAGTTTCATATGCATATAGTGACAGGTTCAGACTTGGACATCGAAGGAGTTTGGGATTATTTCTCATCGAAGTAATGCAAGGATTACAGAGGTGATACCTGGAAACGACATTCGTGTGATGAAGATGATGAATCGGATAGCAGGGATTGGTTCTACAATAATGATGGTTTGCAGAATGCTGACACTCAGTCACAGCCACGGCTAAAGGGAAGAATACATACTACAACTTGCTGCCTGTGGATTGACAAAGGAAAACTTACTCAAACACTGCAGAGTGCAGCACATGTGGCTTTAGCACATTGCCCTTTAAATGCTTCTGTGTATCATATACAGTTTAGTATTTCTAAAATACTGAGGAAGGTGGTGCAAAAGTATAACAATAGAAGGCCAGAAGTAGTTGTTATTTTAACTTGAGACACTGTTGAACATGCTGACAACAAAGTAAAGTTAAAATTGTCCAAGAAAGATCAACTTTCATGGTCACCTCAAAAGCCTTCGGTGGTTGTATCTGCACAAGATTTCTTGCAGAAGTACTTCACAAAAGTCAGAACTTCTTCAACTACTAATGTTGCTCATCGGTTTGCAAGCAGTGCTACAAGCACAGGTGATATCGAAGTTGTCAGTGATGAGGAATTAAGGTTAAGAAGGTACAAGTTGATCAGAGAGTGTATAACAGGCCAGATATATGATTCATGCCCAGTAGACTTCATTAGTGAAATGGGTACTAATTTTGTAGTCCACCCTACCATTCTGAAGCTAAGCCATCCACCAAGAGTGCTTAGATGGGGAGCTCGGGCTACATCTTGGGTTTTGGATGCTCTCTTTCTCAGCAAATTTGACGCAGAGCGTGCGGAATATTGGCAGACATTGTATTTGTCGGTGAACATGGGCCCAATCCTCTTGCTGTGCTCAGGGGGTGACGATCTTGCTCCTTTTGAGACAATTTGCAATTATGCTTCTCATTTACGTGAACTTGGGTGAGATGTGAAGCTAGTTTCATGGAAGAGTTCCCCTCATGTTGGTCATTATCGGCATCATCCTGAGGAGTACAAGAGCGTTGTAAAAATACCTCTCACTAAAGCAGCTTCTCTCTGTTCAGAAAGGATGGAAAGAATATCGTAGCAAGAAATTACGAATGGGCCTTACAGCATAATTTCCAATCCTGTTCGTGGTAAAGAAAAAGGTACAACAAATTCACTCGATAATTTAATGAGTGGGAAAACATATTTTTGCACAAGACACCTGGGAGTTACAAAAGAACATCATTTGGGATTTCATACAGATGAGAAAAAGAAAGAGTTAACGCAGATCCAGAATTCATCGAACCAAAGTGCCCAGGATATCATGGATAAGCTTCTCTTTTGTATAGACATGCCGAAAGATATTGAAGGTTGGGTCACTAATGGTCGAATTTGTGGAGACATATTTGTCTCACGTGCATTTGGGGATATGTGATTCAAGACAAAAAAGAAAGATATAGCCAAGAAGGGAGTCTCCACCAGCGTGTGCACAACAAATAATCAAAACCATGACTGGTGAAATGGTAAACGCCGAGTCGTGGAATCATGGGTATATCATTTATCAACAAATCACGATGAACCAAGGCCCATGTATCAGGGCAAATGGTGTGCTCGGAGTCATCTTCTCACACTTGCAGCCAATTGTTGGGGAAAATCAAGCAATTATGCAATTTCCTGAGATTAAAGCTGTAGTGATAGCTCTTTGCAATACCTAAGGACTGACATGGCCTGAAAACTGCCATAGGCCAGGAACAAATCAATATCTGCTTGATTGGCTTCAAGCTATGTTTGGATTTCAGAAGGACAATGTAGCTAATCAGAGAGATTCACGTTTTTTGTTTTGAAAGCCGTTTTTTCATCACCACGTGCAGCCATCGTGAGTCGTGGAGAATTGGGTTCCGTTTTGTTAGCTGCCGAGGAGTCCCATTGTTTCACGCTGAGCCACAAAGTGTTTTGGAATAGATCAGGGGCCAAATCGCGGAATAATCCAGGCTTATAATATTTTGTGGAGCGATTTGGCTTTACCCACGCATCCTAGCCACCGATGGAGGTTTTCTTCACGGTTCTATGGTTTGCAGCAGGCACACATTCTCGTCAACGTAGCACTCCATTGACAGCCGGTATGGAGTCATCGTGAGTCGGTGGGGCATTTTTCCTGTTTGGTATTACTTTTTTATTTAGATAGAAATCGACATTGGCAGCCAAGCGAATTATAAACCGCTGGGTATCTTCATTGTTACGTGGAATTTGGAGCAGCACGTCTCCAGGTGTCGCAGAGTTGGTTAGGATTCGATTGGGAGAAAAAGTGGATTCACCTTTTTCCATTTTTCTTTTTTTCCCTCTCAAGTATATATTTTTTTCATCTTTTTTGAAAAGAAATAAGAGCCTTTTGGCTTATAAAGAGCAAGTCTCTTTCTTTGTAAAAGATGGAAAAAATTGGCTGGGAGGATTTTTCCCTAGAGGTGAATAAAGTGAAGAACATGTTGGGGCTCTTTGGAATATTTGGGCATCTCGTTATAGTTCTTTGTCTGTTTTTTCATAAGTTGTAGACTAGACTTAGCATAGAGGGCTAACAATCTAGCACATTGGGAAAGCATTTGCAGTTGCCAAGTTGCTTGTCGTCGTTATGTTTTTAGAAGTCTAAGAGTAACGGATAGTAGTCAGTTATACTTCCGTTCTCCTCGCCTCTGATTATGGAACGGACCAGCTTAGTCTCCCTTCTGTGAAACGCAAGGCCTCCCCGAGTCCCCTTTTGACTCCATTCACCCTTCGGATATTGACACTGGTCTTCCCTCGAGGATTGATCCTCCCTTCCCTTCTTGTCAGAGTCGTGGAATCATGGGTATATCATTTATTAGCAAATCGCGATGAACCAAGGCCCACGTATCAGGGCAAATGGTGTGCTCGGAGTCATCTTCTCATGCTTGCAGCCAATTGTTGGGGAAAATCAAGCAATTATGCAATTTCCTGAGATTAAAGCTGTAGTGATAGCTCTCCGCAATACCCAAGGATTGACATGGCCTGAAAACAGCCACAGGCCAGGAACAAATCAAGATCTGCTTGATTGGCTTCAAGCTATGTTTGGATTTCAGAAGGACAATGTAGCTAATCAGAGAGATTCACGTTTTTTGTTTTGAAAGCCTGTTTTTCATCACCACGTGCAGCCACCGTGAGTCGTGAAGAATTGGGTTCCGTTTTGTTAGCTGTCGAGGAGTCCCATTGTTTCACGCTGAGCCACGAAGTGTTTTGGAACAGATCACGGGCCAAATCACGGAATAATCCAGGCTTATAATATTTTGTGGAGCGATTTGGCTTTACCCACGCATCCTAGCCATCGATGGAGGTTTTCTTCACGGTTCTATGGTCTGCAGCAGGCACACATTCTCGTCAACGTAGCACTCCATTGACAGCCGGTATGGAGTCATTGTGAGTCGGTGGGGCATTTTTCCTGTTTGGTATTATTTTTTTATTTAGATAGAAATCGACATTGGCAGCCAAGCGAATTATAAACCGCTGGATATCTTCATTGTTACGTGGAATTTGGAGCAACATGTGTCCAGGTGTCGTGTGTTTTGAGTGGCATTTGTATACTCGGAACCATTTTCTAAAGGAAACCAATTCCTACAGGAGATTTCGTGGATATGCAACAAATGGTGGAAGTGGAGTTACTTTGATATATCAGAGTTGGTTAGGATTCGATTAGGAGAAAAAGTGGATTCACCTTTTTTCCATTTTTCTTTTTTTCCCTCTCAAGTATTTTTTTTTTCATCTTTTTTGAAAAGAAATAAGAGCTTTTTGGCTTATAAAGAGCAAGGCTCTTTCTTTGTAAAAGATGGAAAAAATTGGCTGGGAGGATTTTTCCCCAGAGGTGAATAAAGTGAAGAACATGTTGGGGCTCTTTGGAATATTTGGGCATCTCTACTATAGTTCTTTGTGTGTTTTTTCATAAGTTGTAGACTAGATTTAGCATAGAGGGCTAACAATCTAGCACATTGGGAAAGCATTTGTAGTTGCCAAGTTGCTTGTCGTCGTTATGTTTTTAGAAGTCTAAGAGTAATGGATAGTAGTAAGCGATACTTCCGTTCTCTTCGCCTCTGATTATGGAACGGACTAGATTAGTCTCCCTTCTGTGAAATGCAAGGCCTCCCCGAGTCCCCTTTTGATTCCATTCACCCTTTGGATATTGACACTGGTCTTCCCTCGAGGACTGATCCTCCCTTCCCATTTCCCACATTAAAGAAGTCTCTCCAGTCCTTCCTTGGAAAAACAAATTTTGTGCACAGGTTCATTCCGAACTATGCAAAAGTAGCCAAGCCATTTTACAAATTGCTTAAGAAAGATGTCAAATTTGAATGGGATGATCAAGGTAGGAAAGCTTTTAAGGAATTAAAGGCATCCGTGTCTAAAGCTCCTGTCCTAGTAAGTCCAGATTATTCCAAGGATTTCAGGATATTTTCGTTTGCTTCGGAAGATACCATTGCAGGTGTCTTGCTCCAAACAAATGACCAAGGCCATGACCAACCCATTGCTTACATGAGTAGGGCCTTGCAAGACTCAGAGTTAAAATATCATATAGTTGAAAAGCAAGCATATGCATTGGTTAATTGCCTTAAGCATTTCAAAACTTTTATTGGGTATTCTAAAATAATTGGATATGTTCCTAACTCAACGGTCAAAGATGTATTATCTCAAATAGAAGGGTTAGGTGCAAGAGGGAGATGGATTGCTAAAATCCAAGAGTATGACTTAGAAATCAAACCCACAAAGTTAGTCAAAGGACAAGGCCTAGCCCAAATGTTGAATGAAGGCAATGAAAAAGTTTTGGACATAGTTTGCCAAAATGATGAGCCAGAATATTCCCCAAATCTTCAAAAGTTAGAACAAGTGGAATGGTATGCAGATATTATTTTCTATCTAAAGCATGGCACATGCCCTAGTCATCTTGAGGGTCATAAGAGAAGAGCCTTAAGGTTAAAAGCAACCAAATTTGTTATTACTCAAATAGGATTAGGATGGAAGAATCCAGATGGGTTGATAAAGATGAAGCCAAAAGTCTCATAAATGAATCTCAAGTTGGATTATGTGGTGGTCACTATGCAACTAGAACCACTACTCATAAGATTCTTAGAGCTGCTTACTATTGGCCTTATATCTTTTTTGATGTCCACAGGTTTGTGAGATGCTGTGAACTTTGTCATCTTTTCATTGGTAAAAAAAAGTTAGCCTCCATGCATTTACAACCAATTGTTGTAGAAGCTCCTTTTCAGCAGTGGGGTTTGGATTTCATAGGCAAATTTAAAGTTAATTCAAGCAATGGTTACTCATGGATCTTAACAACTACAGATTACTTCACTAAATGGGTGGAATCCATTCCTACCAAAGCAACAACTGAAAAGGTAGTTATGGATTTTCTTGAAGTTAAAATAATAACAAGATTTGGTGTGTGCCTGCAAAAATAACAACAGATAATGCTAAAGCCTTTAGTTCAACAAAAATGTCATTTTTTTGTTTTGATTATGGCATTATTCTGTTTCATTCATCAAATTACTATCCTCAAGAAAATGGTCAAGCAGAATCAAGTAATAAAAATCTAATGACCATTGTTAAGAAAATTGTTGGAGAAAACAAGAAGGCATGGGATAATACGATTAAGTATGCATTATGGGCTGACAGGATAACAAAGAAAGCTTCTACAGGGAAATGTCCATTTGAGTTGGTTTATGGTTTGGATGTTCAGTTGCCAGTGCATCTTAGGCTTCTGGTACATGGTCTACTTCAGAATTCAATTTTAGGTGAAAGTGCAATGGATAACAGGGTTAATTAGATAATGGAACTTGATGAAAATAGAAGGATGGCTTGTGAACAAAATTGCAAGAACCAAGAAAAGTTTAAAAGGGCATTTGACAAGACAACAAGGCAAAGGGTTTTCAGTATTGGGGATACAGTTTTGTTGTGGATTAAAGAAGGGAAAAGCCAGGAAAACACGGTAAATTTGACAGCTTATGGTTGGGTCCATTTATCATCAAGGATGAAGCAGGGCCAAATTCTTTCCACCTCAGCCACTTAGATGGTGAACCCATGAACTTGCCAGTGAATGGAAAACAACTCAAGTTATTTTTCAGATGAGGACTCATTGGTGCTTGTTGCCGCCTAATACACACTTTATGACACGGGGAAGTCTCCAACCCGCTTTGTGTGTCCTTGGGGGCAAGTTAGAGCTGGGGACCTGTTATCACCTGCCTTGTAGTTGCCTGCTTGAGGTGGATCCAGGATGGATGGTAGAGGGGCAAGCAACTAAGGGGTGGAACCACAACTGCCTAGACTTCCAAATGGATGGTTGTCATGCCAATCAAGGCAGCCTTCACTTTAGGTTATGCTAGTCCAAGACAACAATGGGGGAGACCCGGATCTGCTCCCGACAGGAGAGATCAGACGTAGACACCAGAAGAAGATCAGATGGGGATTCAGGGTACTTAAGGTGCAAGGTGAATGGAAACCCTAGCTCTAGGGTTTAGGTACTAGCAACTGGTGGAGGTGACCACTGTCTTGGGAAACATAACTATGACAGGGTAAACAAGGACAGAGTTGGGACTATCTAGTACCTAGAAATCAGACTCAATGAAAGGTGAATGTTGGTAAAGGGCAAAGGCTAAGAGCCTAAGAGCAGCGCTAGCTAGGAGATCAGTGCTTTGTGTGCATTAGCCAATGGAGTCAGTAGTAAGACAACGTTTCAGGAAACCCACTTGGGAAACACCTTGATCTACGAACCCAGAAAGCAATCGGTCTGGAAAAGCGAAGGTACCGGAAAACCTGCTCAGTAGATGGCTAGCGCTAGGGCCTAGGAAGACAAATCTGAAGTTTTAGGGGGTACCGGAAGGCTGATGGCTCAGCTTTGAGGATGAGAAGAGATCAGGGAGACCTGATCTACAAGCCCAAATCAGGAAAACAACAGAAAAATCAGATCTAGAAAAGTCAAAATCTGATGATGGGG
>LPNX010330523.1:153165-172840 GCA_001517045.1 Pseudotsuga menziesii
GAATACGATCGAAAAAGAAGAACCTACCTGTGGATCTTACCAAGATAAGCTTGTAGAAGTCTGTAACAGTGACGATCCTAGCTATCCCGATCAATCCTGGAAGATCCCTGTGATTTCTATGGCATATGCAAGCTCCAGGCCATCGAAGCGCCCCCTACCCTGCACGAGCAAACGTCAACCATATTAGATTTGCACATACAAAATAAAGAAACTGAATGCTACAAGACAGTAAAATGAAGTAATCATAGATCGCAATGAAACTAATGAAAACCCCCTGATCCAAGACAAAGAGAACCGAGCGAGTTGAGGTCCCCCATATAAAAACGCTCCAGCCAAAACGCCCTCCTGTAGACAAAATAATGATAGCCACAAAAAAATAGATCTCACGAGAATTTCCACGATGCTAGTAAGTTGAAGACAAGCTAATCACCATTTGAGCACATCAGATGCAAAGCAAATCCAGAAACATTTCCACAGAAAAAGTCTTTCTATTATTCAGACCCAAGAGCCAAAGACCCCTTACAAATGAGCAGCTCTCTCCTTTAAATAGAAATGAGAGAACCTCAATCATAACCAAATCCTAACCACTTTCAAAACGAGTGGCTAAGATTAAAAGATGAAATGTTCTAATCAATGGTTGAGATGAGCTCAACATACAATACATGGATCAATATAACCATAATTTATCAAAGTGGACTAACCCACCCAAAATAAGGTAACCCACTCAACAAGAAATAAATGAAAGCACATGGTGGGTCCAAGGAGTGTTTGACTAACTCCCTCTGGGTGTCCCCAGGGCACAATAAAATAATATAACAATTTAATTCTGCCTCCTTGAGGAAATCGTGAGCCTCCAAAAAGAGCTCCAGAAAATAATAAAAAATGTCCAAAAAATAGGTGTGGGCCTAATCAGGAGATGCAACTGCTGGAGAAGGTGTGGAGGACATCACTCTCATCATCATGACTCATCCCATGTCATTTCCTTGCCTCAGTAGCCCAAATCGATTTCTTCAATAGCCATTTAATCATTTTTTAATCTGCCTCGGGAAACGTGATCCTGCCAAAACAGCCTCCTCGAGTGCCTGCGTTGTCAAACTGAGCCCACCAGGATCTCTGGGATGGGGGTACTATGGTACAACAAGTGGCTGCACCCCCCTATGCCCCTACAACGCCCTAGGAGATCCAACTGAAACATCTCCCTGCTCAAATATATCAATTTGTGAAGAAAAACTGCATCAGAAAGGCAGAATGAGCCTGATCACATCTGTAAGTGCCCGGAACTGGAAATAAACTGTCTCATTGGACTCAGAGAGTCCAAATCCATCTAAGGTGTATACTCATACCCCTCATAGGTCTCTATCTGACCATCAACCACGTCAAATAAATAATATAACCATCTATAACTAATCAGATACCCATAATAACTCAGAATACATCCATCTGCTGCAAGTGTTAAAAGGTTAAGACATGCTCTACAACTCATTCAAGTAACTATCACAACAAGTATCATTCATTTCACTGGCGGTACATCAATCAATACATATATAAGGCTTTATTTATTACTACTTAGACTTAGACTTTCAAGACTATACTCACTTCATAGCTGTAGCCAATTTGCTAGGGAAGGGTGAAAGGTGAAAATGACAAGGCTAAGGCAAAGGATGACTTCCTACTCAACATCATGACACTTTGGATAAGGAAAGGGGAAACTCACTATAACCAATGTCGAACAAACAACAACACAAGGAATGGTAGTGCCTCACAGATGGATGAGTTGTTTAGAGAGTGCTTATTCAACTTAGGCACCATGTCTACATCAAGCTTGATCTAAATTCATTAGGATCACATTTTATTCCATGGCCTTTTTGGCCTATATGATCCTTTTGGGACTTCACCAGTGCTTAAAAGCACAGCTAATCGCAACTTTCATCCGGGGCATATTTATTTTAACAAGGTCAGCAATTTTTGGATATAGCACATTTTAAACCATTGCTTTTTTGGACCTTTTCTTATACTCTTCAAGGAGTATTTTAGCATTTCATTACTCTTGCCCTTTTTACATATTTTAAGAAACATAGTTTTACAATTTTTATTTTCCATGGGCGCATATTCAATATTTCAATACAAGTAGTATATGAGCTTTCAGTTTTAGCCAACAACATTTCAAGTGACTAGGGGGAGTTCTGCACAATGCCAAACATCGGGACAACCGACTAGAATGATTTAGGCATACAATCCAACTTACCAAGGCAAGTTCTGTCACCAACTCAGAGCCAAGACACAATATAAACAGGGAGGCTTGTCCAACAAAGGTTCTAGTGGGGAAAAGGATCCTCCATGCCATAAGTCAAGAAGTCAGTTGGGTTGAAAACTAAACTGGAAGATAATGGATGGGTGAAGACAATAAATGATGGAGCTAACACTAGTAAGCCAAAACAATGATGGGAATGACTACCTCTATTCTCCCTAAGGAGGGCAAAACCAATGAGTATAAATCAAGAACTTCCAAGTCTAAGCAAGGACATCAATACATAGTACAAGATACAACTAAGTCCATATAATTATGACTGCCAGATCATGATACCACAAGTTAATATATGTCACAAGAATCAGTATAAGAGCAATAATAACCATAACACAATATAAAATGTTGAGTCATAACCATGCAATAAAATCCATCTGAGACACCATCTGTCCAATGAGAAAGAACTAATATAACACTGGGCATCCATGACTGCTTTGAAATAACATAAATGGTTACATCGGTCCTCAAATCTGAGTGTCCTGAGACTCAGTCCTGACATGGGAGAGTACAATAGTCTATTGATACAAAAATGATCCATCAAAACCTCTCATCTCAGCATCTCATATGTAAGAGATCTGGCTGAAAAATGTACTGTGTCTGAAAAATAGAATATGGTAGCCTGGCTACTATATATGTGATAACAGGACCACTGTCACCACAGTCTACCAACTCCTCTGTTTAGGCTAAATCCCAACAGAGCCAAGTGGGGTAGCACCTACATGAAATTATTCCTAAGTTTATTAACTGTTAGTTAAAGGTATCTTTTATTAAGGTTGTAAGGCTATGAATTTATACTATCCCAAGAATGACAAGCAGCATGCAAATGTAGATATTTCTTTCAATGACAAGCAGATCTTGAGATACAGAAAGACTAGTGCCTATTAATATATGGAGTCAAATAAATGAGTCACGGCTTTATAGAAATTAAACTAGATTGATTTATCCACAGTTTAAGTGTTGTCTAAACTAAATAAGGTTACCATATAAGCAGTCAAAAGGATTATACAATATGAACAATATTTCACAGCTAAATCAAATGCTTATAGACAGACGAATAAATGGAACACTTATTAACAATCACCCAAAATGCTTGAAGAAAATGAATCAAATTATGTATGCAAGATCTACAAGTTATTAACAGTGTGATTATTACCCAATAGATTTAAAGATGCCACCAAATGAGATTAGGTGCTTGAAAGAAGATGCTTGCAGTAAACTGGAAAGTGAAAGTGCTTGTAAAACAAAGCCTTAAACAACAAGGCACGTATTTGAAAATTGCTTAGAAAAAGGAACCTTGAACAACAAGGCAACTTGAGCTAAAAACAGTAAGCAAATGTTGGTGGGACGTTTTGAAATGTCTCTTGGTTTGTTTTAGTTAATTTTATTTAAGGTTTAGCTCTTTGGTTATGTTTTCAAACCGGTGGTGTGACTACCCCAACTTTGTATCCTTCAAATCAAAGAGGGAGTGTTTGGCTCTCAACAAAGCGAAAACAAGTCCACCCATAGATCCACAGGTCAAACCCCAAGTGTCTGGTGCTCAACAAGGAGGACGCTAACGTCGTGAGACCCCCAACGGTCTCTCACTCCCCGTAGCCTCCAAATTCATCTGTGTTTAGTTGAAGAGAAAAATAGTGAAGTGGATGCCTATTACTAAAACTTATTCAACCACCTGTCGTTTCTCAGAAGACCCCGGAGGGTGATGACCAAGTAGAGGAGGGGCCAAATAAGTTGGTTAATTTCCAACTTGTAAAATACAGTACAGAATGTAAATTACAAATTGCTTTATAGTAAGTAAATTACAGTTAGAAATGTGAGCTAATTAGATTTCCTTAAGCCCCTAAGCTTTTCCGCTTTTCTTACCCTTGATCTGAGTTCCCTAAAGAGAGATAATGAAGGGCAGAGGATACACGGACAGTTTAGGTTGTATATTCCTTAAAAACAGTAAACTAGATGACAGAAAGTAAAGATCTAACTAAATGCATATTTTGGAAAAGAAATGCTTGAAAAGTAAACTAATCCAAACCAAATATATTAACCACACATTAATCTCCCTAAAAGAGAAGGTGGGTAAAAACTAAAAAAAATAATAGATCTGCTTGAAAATAAAAGCACAACTAGTGATCTACTCCCTACTTAGATACAATAAATTATGAATCACTTTGAAAGATTTTAGAGAATACCCATGAGGAGACTCTTCCAAAGCTTAAAAATAATGAAAAAAAATGAGAAAAGATGAGGGTTTGAACCCCTTTTGAAATGGCTGAAAGTTAAGGCTTTTTGGTTCGATTTGGGCAGCATTTCCTATGTAAAACCTGCTAAAACTAGCAAAAAAAAACTTGCTGGAAAATGACAAGAAACTCCAACAAACTAGTTAAAAAGTTTGTACCCAAAAAACTAGAAACTAGGGAAAAAATCTAGGTGAAAAAATGACTGAATAATGAAGTTTAGAGGGCTGCAAAATGCATTTTCAGCCACCTAAAACCTTGCAAAATATCATATTTATGATTGATAAATATAGATCTAGTGCTTAGTCTTGGAGGCCCTCCTTCAAACCCTCGAATTTGCAAAAAATGTGAGAAAAATCTACAAAATACAAGCAAGAGGTGAGTAACCCAAATGGATCTACAAAAACCTTTGTAGATCTAAAGTAAACTACTCACAAACAATAGAAAATAACCATTCACTATCAAGTCCCCTTTGCAAAAACCTTTACAAGGGGCATCTATGCATGTAAAAAATAAATAAATCTCACAAAAATGAACTATTTTTACCTCAAGCTTGAAGAGAAGAGACCAAACACCAAAAGAAGATAGAGATCCTCCAAAGATTTTCCTCTATTAGGCCCAACTAGGGAAAGATTCAATACAATGAGAGCCTTAAGGGCTTAAGCAAAGCTTGAGAAAAACGTGAGAGAAGAAGAGGGGAGAATTTGGTAGCATAATCTTAGCATGAGAAAATCGTGTGGAGTGAGGGAGAGGAGCCCTTCTTAAATAAGAAAAATACAAAACCCCTTGGATTGAAAACCCTCTTGAGAAACCACCTTGTATTAGGGTTTTAGTTTTTTTCCTTTGACTTGAGCTTGCGATCCTTCAATAAGAATCAAGGGCACCTCCCTTTGGTGGAGTTATAATAATTAAAAAAGAAAACTACGGTTGGAATCTCCCCTTGGTTGACTTTTTTAGGCTTGACGTTTTTCCTTTGGGAGTGGTTTCCTGCCAAACGTGGGCCCCTTCACACTAGCGACCCCCTTTTTAGGTGGGTTTCCACCTTGTGTGGACCCCCTTTGACTCAAATTTTGATTTTTCCTAAGTAAACTTAGAAAAAATAAGAGGGGCGCCTCACTTAAGAGATCAAAAAATTTATTTTAATTATGGGGGGGGTTTACTCAAAATAAAAATTGACTATGCTTAGCCAACCCCCAAACTTAATTACCATGGCATTATTTGATTTTTTTCTTCAAAATCAAATAATTTAATTTTTCACCGTAGGAAATTAAATTAATTTCCTAGGAAAAAAAACCTTGTCTTAACCAAAATTGGTCCAACTTCCTAACCCCTTGTCAGAATGACATGGGACTTGAACCTATGGCTTAAGGAGTGTCATAGCATCTTCATTTGCATTCATAACCCCTATTACAAAATGCCAAGGATCAAGAAAATAAATTATTACATCAAAACTTAATTAATTATCCGCCCAATGGTAAAGTTAATTAATTAGAAAAAAAAAAAAAAATCATAACGAAATTCCACAAGACTACAAGATATGGCTAGCATGGTCATGGACAACAACTTGAAACCTTATCCACCTCATGAGCTTGATCATCAGAACGCCAATTCACCACTTTGGAGGATTGGTGAGTGAAAAACCCAACCAATTAAATTTGTTAAATAACAAAATTCACTGGAAGGGGAAAAACACTCGGTGAAGAGGACTTCCCTGATAATAAAGTCCATGGTGACATCCTTAGAGGAATGATCCATGCTGACATATAAAATTACATTAGTTATCCCACGCAGGGGAGCGAACATTTCGTGTACAAAAGGGACAGAATTGCCTTGCTGAACGAAAAATCCCCAGGGTTTTTCCAAGGTAAAAATTGTACAATATGTACATCTGCAATGTACATAACATTGCCACCTAGTTGATATAGGTGGGCAACAGTGCCCAAAGGGGTACCCTCTGTAGCGTATCTCTGATCTTACTCCTTTTCTTTAATTTTGTTGTATTTTTATTTGCATATATTGACCTAGATGTATTTATGTATTATAGCATTTTTGGTTTTGTAACATATGCATTTGTTATCATATCGCACATGGTGCTTATGTTTGGCATGTTGAGCTTTCTTATCACAGGTTCTGAGGTTCTTGCATGCTTTCCGATGATCAAGCACACATCCCCAAGTTGGAGCCAGAATGTTGACCACCAAAACCAACTAGGTGGACAACGATGTACCATGCACATGTTGGATGTGCCTTGAAGATAAGAATGAAGTACTTAATGATTATATCAAGCGAGGCAACTCTTCCTCTCTTCTTTTCTCTATGAAATTTTTGCCCCCTGCGGAGGATTTTGTAAGGATATGTGAGTATTATTGCCCACCTATTTCGACTAGGTGGCAACCTCATGTACATTGGAGATGTACATTCTTATTTAGTTGTTCCATGAAAAAATCTTTGCGATTTTTCACTTTGCAGGGCAATTTGTCCCTTTGCACTCGAAATATCCGCTCCCCTGCATGGGATAATTATTGTAATTTTATGTTCTAAGTATGGATCATATGATATGGATGCCATGTCATGGACTTTATTATTAGGGAAGTCCCCTCATCGAGCGTTTTTCTTCTTCAAATAAATTTTGTTCTTTAACGATTTTTATTGGTTGGGTTTTCACTCAAAAAACCCTCCAAAGTGGTGACGGACATTCTAGTAATCGAGTCCATGGGGTGGTTAAGGGTTCAAAGTGTTATTCATGATCATACTAGACATATCCTAGAGTCTTGCGGAATTTCGTTGAGTCTAGTTAGTCTTTTTTAAAATTTTTAACCTCACCGTCAGGGGTTAATTAATTAAAGTTTTGATGTAATAAGGTCGTCACTTGGTCCTTGGAATTTTGTAATAGGGGTATGAGTGCAAAAAAGAAATGCCATATCAACCCCTAAGCCACATGATCAATTCCCATGTCATTCGGACATGTGGTTAGGATTTTAGCCCACTTTTGGTCCCACTTAGGCAAAAACCAAGATTAATTAAATTAATTGCCTAGAGTGAAAAATGCAAAATTCTTATTTTTGGGCCAAAAGTTAAAGTTAGGGGCTCTAATTTTTTCTAAAGTTCATTCCTATCAAGGTTAAGGAGAAATAAACCCAATGGGGCCCACTCAAAGTGGAAAAATGAATTATTTAAAAGAGGGGACGTTTTTTGCCTTATGTGGGTTTTTTCCATCTTAATATGGAGCCCCTCCCCCTCTTGGATGGGTGACACTTGGCCATCATCCAAGGGCCTTCTCTTTAGGTTTTTAACTATAAATAAGAGGCTTCTCCTCTCATTTTAGCATGCAGGTTCTTGGTAGCATGGTTATGCTGCCAAAATCTTTGCTTCTCTTCTCTTCTCTCTTTATTCTACCATTTTTCTCAAGCCATTCTTGGCTCATCTTTGTATTGAATGTTGCCCTAGTTGGGCCTATAATAGAAGAAATTATTTGGAGGAAATCTCTTCTATGGTGTGTTGGCTTCCTTCTTCAAGCATTGAGGTATTGTTGTTCCATTTGTGAGTATTTACTTTCATTTTGTTAAGCATAGATGCCCTTTGCAAAGGTCTTTGCAAAGGGATTGAATGGTAAATGGTTATTTTCTTTTCATTGTGAGTAGATTAATTTAACTCTACAAAGGTTTTTGTAGAGCTATTTATTTTGCTCATCTCCTTGCTTGCATTGTGTAGTCTTGCTCACTAATTTCTTGCAGATCCAAAGGCTTGAAGGAGTGCCTCCAAAGACAAGCTCCTAATCTCTTTGTGTTTGTCAATCTACTTCTTTTACTGTTTACATTTTCGCTCATAGAGTTACGGGTCTAATAAAACTTGGTTTTATTCATTGGTTAATGAATAAAACCCTTATTTTAGGGCCTTGACTCATTATATACATAGTTGCACGGGTACCGCTCCCGGAATTTTGGTAACCTGTACCCAACGTTTCCCCACTCCTGGGAGCTTGGGAGCTGGTACAAAACATCCCCTTTTTGATGGGAGCTTCCTTGGGAACTTCGGAGCTTTTCGGGAGCTTTTTGGGAACTTGCTTTTGCCGCTCCCTTTTTATTGGGAGCTTGTAGAAGCTCCCAAACAGACAGGGAGCTTCTATAAGCTCTCGACCATGCGGAGGCCAAAATCATAAGAAAAGTGTTGAAAATCAATTGAATGATTGAAGTTTATTGTATCAAGAAATCACCAATAACAAAAATTTCAATTGAATCTATCAATAATGCCATTTTTTTTATTTTCAAGGTTATATAAATAAAGAGGGCCCACACTTTTTAAATGTTTAAATCCGTTCACACTCAATATGTGTTGCAAGTGTACTTAAGTGAATATACATGAATTTTTTACAATACTTGAATATTGAACTACTTTAATTCATATCTCAAATGATGATAGCTAGCTTATGTTATTCATACCGACTGATATAGCAATTTAGGATCATAAACCATATCAAATTCAAGATACCAAAAGATTTGAAAGTTTGTTAGTTGAACTTAAAACAATCAAGTTCATTCAAATTAGAAGTAAGTAGTAGTTACCATAAAAAAAAATGCAAAGGCACCCAAATACTAAGAACTCTTAGGAGCAATGTGAGATTACAGTGAGATTTGTATAATGTGGACCTAAAGGAGGGAGCAAATTTAAAAAGAATGAATTTTATGACACTACTAGAGGATTAAGAGGATAAAATAGTTTAAGCTATGAAATTAATCAGTTATGTATTTTTTAACTTTATTTTTTTTAATATATTTTAAAAAAATTAATATATATTATTGCCGCTCCCAACCCTACGTTTCCTGCAAATTTGGGCGAAGCTTCTAGCCGTATCGGATACTCGTGTCTGCGTACCCGACATACCTGCGTTCCAGAAACTTGTGCAACATAGATTATATATTAGTATAGTAGCTTAAATATATTGTTTTTACATCATTTAGGTGACTGAAAATTACATTTTCAACCCTCTATACTTTATGTTTTCAATCATTTTCAAATTTGAAATTTTTTGTAAATATTTGTATTTCTATACTAACTTTAATAACATTGTTTTTTCTGAGTTTACTGTAAATTCCAGCAAGCTTTTGCTTGCTAGTTTTTGACAGGTTTTAACAGGTATTAAGGGGAGGTGCTGCCAAAAAATGATCAAAAACACCCCTCTTGTACCCGCTTCAAAGAGGGTCCATTTCTAACCTTTCTCCCTCATTTTTCATAGTGTTTTGAGGCTTGAAAAGTCTATTTTTGGTAGGTGTTTAGTTGCCGGTTTTTATTTCATTGTAAATCATAACATAGCATAACATAACGTAACAATCTAATCTAGCTTAGCTTTTACTTTTCAAGTTCACCCACCTTCTCCTTTGGGGATTGTTGTGAGGTAAGAGTAGTACTTGTTTATTAGCTTGCTTTACTTTCTCAAAGTTTTATCTATTTCAAGCATAAGCATTTGTTTTAATTGTATAAGAGTAATCATACAACTCAAGTCTTTCGGTGTATCCTCTTCCCTCCGTTATCTCCCTTCGGGGAACTCAGACCAAAGGGTATGAAAAGCAGAAAGATTTGGGGGCTTAGTTTAACTAGATAACTTACTTTCTGCTCTTTACTTTCTGCTACAAATCTTTCACACATTTTACTTTTTTCAGTCCGGGGTTCAAGTACCAGCATCTCCTATAAGGGATATCGCTTGGTTGACCCTGTTGATCGTTCTAAAATAAACCTTGCATGTTCAACAGTAACAAGATCTAAAAATAACCCTCTAAAATAAACCAACAACTTCTTTGGTCCCTGATCCTCTACTCGGTTATCACTCTGCGGAGTACTCATAAGATACGACAGGGAGTGGAAGAGGTTTTAGTAATAGGCATCCACCATAATATTGTCTGAACCAATTAAAAACCAATGACCGTTGGAAGCTACGGGGGGTGAGAGACCGAGGGGGGTCTCACGGCGTTCGCGTTCCACCTGATGGGCGCCTTAGCATTGGGGGTTTGATCTGCGAGCTACAGGTGGACTGGTTTCCCACATCCAAAGATCTCTCCCGATAGAAATTTGAGTAAAAACACAAGGAGATATGTCGAAAATACGAACAAAAAATGTAGTTTTTTTTATGACAAATATGTCAATTCAACCATTATGGTTGACTCATTTTATTGGAATTCTATTGGTTCTTGAATTCCAACTCACAAGAACTTATTGTTGGCATGTTTTTTTATAAGGCCCATTTTAGACCCTAAATTTCCTCAAATGATACTAAGCTACCCAAAGTGATTTGAGGCATATTACATCATTTTCTATTCGCTGGTTTTTAGCAGGTTTGTGACAAAACAGGGCAAATCTCTACCTAATTTCAGCCATAGAAGAGCTTCAAGGCCACCCCAAAGGAAGTGCTTCAAGGCCATCTCAAGAAAGGGGAAAACACGGTTTTTCTCACTCTTTTTACCTCTTTTTTTATGCTGAAATTTCAGCCTTTGTAACAAGTCCAAGAGAGTCTCTTGGACTTGATTTCTTACTTTGTATTTTCAGTTAAATCAAGTCTCATTTATTTTCAATCCATTGCTGGCAAAAGAAGTCGGGCTTGTCCACCTTTGCATGAGCAATTGTTGATTTGCGTGGGTTTAGATTAGTTAGAGTTTCATTTTGTTTTTATTTTATTTTTTATTTTTGCCCACACCTTGTAAGTGATTTGGCTAAGCCATCCTTGCAAAATCCTGCCGGCTAGTTTTTTTTTTGTTATTTTCATTTGCCCACACCTTGCAAGTGATTCGGCTTTGCCATCCTTGTGAAACTGTGCTGGCTTGTACGTTTTTTCTTTTATTTTTATTTGCCCACACCTTGCAAGTGATTCGGCTATGCCATCCTTGCAATATCGTGTTGGCTTGCATTGTTAATAATTGTTAAATTCTTCATTTCGTTTAAAATAAATCTTGCCGCAATCTTCACCTCGTATTCAGTCCCCTTGTCGGTTGGTCCAACCCTGGGTGACAAGAAAAGGAGAATATTTGAGTTGGATAGAATAATAGGCATTTCAATCCATTATTGCAAGATTGAGAAAAAGATGATTAGTGTGTGGAGCTAGAGGGGTAGAGGTCGTTGGGGGCCTCGTGGCACTCCGTGTCCTCCCGTTGAGCACCTGGCTAGTTCTTGGGATTGACTTATAGAGCTAGGAGGGAGCCTTGTGCTCTCTTGTTGAGCAACCAACAGTCTCTCTCAGTTGAGGAATAAGGGTTGGAGGTAGACACATTAGTTAGTTGGTTTATTTCTCATGCAAACACATTAATCCCCTAAGTTGAACAAAAACCTTAAAATCTATTTAAATATATTGGACCACTTGCACAACGTCACGATCTTTCATTTTATTCACTATTGCAGTCATCGTTTATTTGGTTCAGTTCTATTTCAAGCTCATCTCGTACACTTTAGTTCATTTGCTTAAAGTATTTTACATTTGATGAATGTGGTCTTTTGATTATTGTGGTGAACGAATGATTTAGATCAATTTGTGCATTTTGGCAGTTTCATTGTATTGTTTGTGACTCCATAGCCCAATTTAGATAGGCACTGGTTCAATAATACTATATTTCTCTTGCAATTATATTTAGTTTACAAATAAAGAAAGATTTGCCTGTCATTTGAAATTACTGCATTTCTGCATGATTGATTGCCATAAAGTTTAAATTAATTTATTCATCTTTTAACTCCTAAAACACAACTTTTGAAACATAGTAAATAGGGACTACCCCCCTGGACCTTTTAGGAGTTGGGTCTAAACGGAGGAGTTAGGAACCGAGGTGACATTGGGTTCTAAACTCACAGTTGCCCTTGGCAACACACCTACTGGTTGGAAGAGTTTTCCACGGGAAAGTGTTTTAGGCGGAAACAGTACTTACTAGCGAATCTATTCTGAAGAAGTTTTTGGGTTTTCTTCCCTTGTAGGGTTTCCCAGAGGAGAAATCTGTGTACTTTTGTTTCATTGTGCTTGTCTTTCTTTCAATGATCCTATTGTATATGGTTATTGTGATATAATGCAATTATTTTGAAGATCTAATATAACGATCATTGAAGCATAAAATTCTAACAAAGAGATGCAAACCTTTTGGAGGAGGATCTCTTTAATGTTAGACTTCAAAAGTGTTGAATTATTGTAACTTCGAAGAATATTCTAAATATATTTTATTGATCCCTAATGTTTCTATCCGGAGAATCATTTGTATTTTTTTGTACCCCGATGTTCCTAGTCAGGAGAATTAATAAGAGTCATGAGGAAGTCCCCTCCGTTGTAAGTCGGGTCATTAGTAACTTCCGGAATATGTTATTATATTAAGTTAATCTAGTTGTGGTTACTCGAGCCTACATAACTGAGTTAAGTTTACTCGAGCCTACATAACTGGGTTAAATGTCAAGTGAACGAAAGATTATAAATAGAGGTGAGGTGCTTCTCATTTGAACATACTCACACTAACTTGTGTAGCGCATAAGAGAGAGAGAGAAAGATCTGTAGCTGGAGAAAGAGGAGGATCAGTATTTTGGGTTTTACCTTTTATCTTTTGGGGTATCTATATTGAGGAAGCTTTTGCTAGGTTTTTCCCAGGATAAATCTGTGATGTTCTTGTGATACTATTTCTTTCAGTTATCCTGTCTATATGCTTTTGTTATGAAATTGAAATTAAATGCTGATAATCTAGCTTAGCATATGGAATTTTAACATGGTATCAGAGCTAACCTGAATAGGACAACTTTCACAAGAGAAAAAGCCCTCTCTTTCTCTACGACAAGAAATTAGGGTTTCAGGAAAAATTTGGAGTTTTGGAAAACTGCTTGCATGGAAAGTTGCGCCTACCCAGGACGCATCTTCTGAGCCAGGGATCAAAGTTTTTGAAGGAGTAGATCTCTCAGAAAGTCAAACCCTAGTTTGACAGTTGCGCCAGAAAACTGTTGGAAGCTGCAGTGCTGAATCTCACAAGTTAGATTTGAATGGTGAAGACTTGAGATCTCCAGAAACCAAGCACACCAATCAACTCGCCTCAGTCAAGCGCATCTCCTGGTAAGTTCAGTTTTTCATTTCGTAGAATTTCAATTTTTGTGACTTTCTGACAAGATGGCCCCAAGCACTAAGCTTGAGGATAAGCTAGAAGGCATAGAAAATTTCTGAGCATGGAAGTACAGGATTGGTCTCATTCTCAAGGAGAATGATCTTGAAAAATATATCAAGGATGAAATTCTTGAACCCGAAGAAGCTGAAGCTAAGGAGAAGCACAAGAAGGATCTGATTAGGGCACAAAGAATCATTGTTGATTCTATCAAGGATCACTTGATCCCTCAAGTGTCATCCAAGAAGACTTTGAAGGAAATGTATGATGCCCTATCCAGAATGTATGAAGGAAGGAACATCAACATAAAGATGAATCTAAGAACTCAATTGAAAAGCACCAAGATGAGTCATGGAGAATCCATCCAGGACTATTTCACAAGGGTCTCCCAGTTCAAGAAACAACTAGAAGCTATTGGAGATAACTTTGATGAAGATGAGTTAGTTATGACTGCTCTCAATGGTCTCACCAGACCCTGGGAGTCATTCATTCAGATGATGTGTGCCAGGAAGGAAAGCATGAAGTTTGATGTTGTATGGGAAGACTGTATTCAAGAAGAGACTAGAGTGGAAAATAGAGAAGCCCTACGGAAGGAGGATGATCAAGCCCTGGCCACTCATACCAAGACAAGAAGAAGTCAACCTAACTTCAAGAAGGGAAACCACAAGGAGCATCAACTTCCCAGAAAGTTCCAGAAGACAAGAGAAAGTCTCCCCGATAGGGACTACTATGGCTTTCAATGTTTTCACTGTGATAAGATAGGACACATTGCCAGAAATTGTCCTTTGAAGAAACAAGAGTACAAGAAGAGGATTAACAACAACAAAAGGCATCATGCTCATCTAGTTGAAGGTGAGGACGAAGAAGAAGAAGAGGAAGGACCTCCAAGAAAGAAAGCAAGAGAAGAAGATGCAGAAGAGTATGTGTTATTCTCTGCACTCTCTGGATCTATAACACCTGGAGAAGATACTTGGCTTATTGATAGTGGTGCTTCAAAGCACATGACGAGACAAAAGAAAACTCTGTCAAGACTTGAAGAAAAGAACTCTCCTCAGAAAGTATCTCTAGGAGATGACTATCAATATCCGATCAAAGGAATTGGGGAAGCAAGCTACAAGCTTGATTCAGGAAATCCCCTGAAGATGAAAGTACTATATGTACCAGGTCTAAAGAAGAGCTTACTTTCTATCTCAGCTTTAGATAAGAAAGGATTCAGAGTTGCATTCATAGATGGTCAAGTACTATGTGGCCCAAAGGAAAGAATATTGAAGATGCAGTTGTCATTAGTGAAGAAGAAGGAGGCCTGTATAAAATCAAGGGACATTCAGAAACAACCCTTGTTCATGAGTCCATTGATCCTAGTGAACTATGGCATAGAAGGCTTGTTCACATCAATTACAAAGCACTACCTCATGTGAACAAAGTAGCGACGGGATTACCAGACATGAAGATCAAACATGAAGGCATTTGCAAAGGATGTGTGAAAGGAAATAACATCAAGAATCCATTCCCGAAGAGTGAAACAAAAACATAAGGTACGTTGGAATTGATTCATTCAGATGTGTGTGGTCCAATGTCCTCCACATCTCTAAGTGGCTTTGAATATTATATTACATTTATTGATGACTATTCAAGGAAGACGTGGATATACTTCTTGAAAGCAAAGAGTGAAGTGTTTGAGAAGTTCAAAGAACTCAAAGCTGTGATAGAAAACCTTACAGACAAGAGAATCAAGACTCTCCGATCAGACAATAGCGGAGAGTATACTTCAAAAGAGTTTGAAGCTTTTTGCAAAGATGCCGGAATCAAGAGGGAACTAACTACTCCCTACAATCCTCAACAAAATGGTGTTGCAGAAAGAAAGAACAGAACCATCATGGAAGCAGTGAAGACAATGATATATGATCAAGATCTTCCAATGCATCTATGGGCAGAAGCAGCGAGAACTGCCGTACATGTATAGAACAAAATATCTCATAGTGCCCTTGGATTCAAGACTCCAGAAGAGATGTTCACGGGAAAGAAGCCTGAGGTAAGTCACCTCAAAATATTTGGTTGTCCAGTATATATTGATATACCAAAAGAGAAAAGAGCCAAGTTGGATCCTTCCGAAAAGAAGGGGATATTTGTTGGATACTGTGAAGTGTCCAAGGAATTCAGAATTTACATTCCTGGATTCCATCACATGGAAATCAGTAGAGATGTAACATTCGATGAAGAAGCAGCTCTCAAGAGATCCAGAAAATGCCAACGTGAAGAAGTGTATGAGGAAGACGTACCTCCCAGAAATATAGAGACTACATTCCTTCCTGAAGATGAATCTCTGGAAGAGCATGATATGACAGAACCACAAGAAACCTCCTACGATGGAGATATCACGAAAGAGAAAGCCTACTTGGGCAAGAGAAATTATACACGAAGCAGAAAGATATGGAGCTCCTGAAGGCTCCACAAGGATAAGCAAGAAGCCTAAGCCATTTTCCAGCTATGTGGCTTTGATGTGTGATATGGTGGATCAAGAACCTACAAACCACGAAGAAGCGATACAGAAGAAAGAATAGGTAGAAGCAATGACTGAAGAATACCAGTCAATAATGAAGAACGATGTATGGGATATAGTTCCCAAACTAGAAGGCAAGAGTGTAGTATCCTCCAAATGGATCTACAAGATAAAACATGTAGCTGATGGAAGTATTGAGAAGTATAAAGCAAGATTTGTGGCCAGAGGTTTCTCTCAGAAAGACGGAATTGATTATGAAGAGACATTTGCGCCAGTAGCACGGTATACTTCGATTAGAGCTATCATGGCACTTGCATCCATGATGAAGTGGGACTTACACCAGATGGATGTGAAGACAGCCTTCCTGAATGGTGTGATTGAAGAAGAAGTATACATAGAACAACCATAAGGATTTGAAGTTGAAGACAGAAGGACTCACGAATGCAAACTAAAGAAGGCCTTGTATGGCTTGAAGCAAGCTCCTAAAGCTTGGTATGGAAGGATAGATAGTTTCCTAACGAGCTTCGACTTTACTAAGAGTAAAGTCTATCCTAACCTTTACTACAAGGTTATAGAAGATGAACCTGTCATACTATTACTATATGTGGATGATTTATTTCTGACAGGGAATGAGAAACAGATTGTGGAAAGTAAGAAGAAGCTCGCTAAAGAATTTGAGATGAAAGACCTTGGGTTAATGCATTATTTCCGAGGTCTGGAAGTATGGAAAAGTTCAGAAGGAATCTTTCTCAACCAGGGAAAATATGCAGTAGAGATATTGAAAAGATTTGATATGTTGGAATGCAAAGCCATGGCCACACCCATGGATTCCAACCTGAAGTTGTTAGCTGATAACTCGTCAGAGTTAGTGGATGTGACTCAATACAGATAGATTATTGGGTCGTTGATGTATCTAACAAATAGCAGACTAGACATTTGTTTTGCTGTGAACACCTTGAGTCAATATCTAGACGTGTTCACCTGATAGCTGCAAAACATGTGATGAGATATCTGAAAGGTACTATAGACTTTGGTCTATACTATGATGGAAACCATGAGTACAGGTTGTATGGTTATATGGATGCATATTGGGCTGGAAGTGTATCAGACACGAAAAGCACATCAGGTGGATGTTATAGTTAGTCTGGGATCTGCTATGATTTCATGGTTTAGCAGGAAACAGTCCAGTGTTGCTCTTAGCACGGCTGAAGCAAAATATATAGTAGCTTGCTCTGTCAGTTGTGAAGCCATATGGCTTCGGAAGCTGATGTCAGGTTTATTCAACCCGGAGTTTGGATACTACCGTGATTCTATGTGATAACCGAAGTTGTATAAAGATGACATAGAACCTAGCGTTCCACGATAGGTCGAAGCACATAGAAATCCGGTATTTCTACATTCGAGATATGATGCAGAAGGGAGCTATAAAGCTCCAGTATGTGAGTACTGATGAACAAGTTGTTGATGTGTTGACGAAGCTTCTGTCCTGGGTAAAGTTCGAGTACTTTCGAGACAAGCTTGGTGTTGTTCGGAAAGACCTTCCTTGAAAGGGGGAGCAGTGATGTTGCAGTGGGAGTGTATCATCCTTGGACATCTGTCCTAAAGTGATCCGTAGACTTATGTCTCTGAGAAAGAAGGATTGTATCATCCCCGAACATTCGTTCTAAAGTGATCCGGTGACTTCGGTCCTCGAGAATGTACTAGGATTGTATCATCCTTAAACTTTTGTTCAGAATGGATGGGGTGACTTCGGTACTTGAGAACGTGGTAGGATTGTATCATCCTTGAAGTTTTGTTCACAATGGATCAGGTGACTTTGGTACTCGAGAATGTGGTAGGATTTTATCATCCTTGAACTTTTGTTCAGAATGGATCCGGTGACTTCGGTACTCGAGAACGTAGTAGGATTGTATCATCGAACTTTTGTTCAGAATGGATCCGGTGACTTCGGTACTCTAGAAGGTGGTAGGATTGTATCATCCTTGAACTTTTGTTCAGAATGGATGGGGTGATTTTGGTGTTCGAGAACGTGGTAGGATTGTATCATCCTTGAACTTTTGCTTAGAATGGATCCGGTGACTTCGGTACTCGAGAACGTGGTAGGATTGCATCATTCTTGGACTTAGTCCTAAAGTGATAGGGAGTGATTATCCCGTAATTGTATCCAGTGACTTCGGTTGTGGAGAATGTGTTGGGATTGTATCATCCCTGGACTTAAGTCCAAAAGTGATCCGAAGACTTTCGTCTTCGTATTGTGGATTGCAAATTATTGATGATGATGATGATGATGTTGCTGATCAAAAGATCAGAGTGTGATGATGATGTTGCTCAGATTGTTGTTGATGATGATGTTGCTGATCGAAAGATCAGAGTGTGATGATGCTGCTGCTCAGATTGTTGCTGATGATGATGTTGTTGATCAGAAGATCAGAGTCTGATGATGATGTTGCTCAAAGTGTTGCTGATGATGATGTTGCTGATCGAAAGGTCAAAGTACTATTGATGATGAGGTTGCTGAAGACCAAAATGCTGACAATGATGTTGTCAAAGAAATACTACTGCTGAAATTAAAGATGAAGATTATGTGTCAAAGATGTTGAAAAAGCTTCCAATGATCTATAGACATGCCACCCTGATGATGTTGATGATGTCCTCTCTCTCCTACTGTTGTTGTTGTTGTTGTTGTAGAATACCCTTCTCGTTAAGGGGGAGTGTTGAATTATTGTAACTTCGAAGAATATTCTATATATATTTTATTGATCCCCGATGTTTCTATTGGGAGAATCATTTGTATTTATTTGTACCCTGATGTTCCTAATTGGGAGAATTCATGAGTCATGAGGAAGTCCCCTCCGTTGTAAGTCGAGTCATTAGTACCCTCCGGAATATGTTATTATATTAAGTTAATCTAGTTGTGGTTACTCGAGCCTACATAACTGAGTTAAGTTTACTTGAGCCTACATAACTAGGTTAAATGTCAAGTGAACTAAAGAATATAAATAGAGGTGAGGTGCTTCTCATTTGAACATATTCACACTCACTTGTGTAACGCATAAGAGAGAGAGAGAGAAAGAGCTGTAGCTGGAGAAAGAGGAGGATCAGTCTTTCGGGTTTTACCTTTTATCTTTTGGGGCATCTATATTGAGGAAGATTTTGCTGGGTTTTTTCTATTAGGGTTTTCCCAGGATAAATCTATGTTGTTCTTGTGATATTGTTTCTTTTAGTGATCCTATCTATATGCTTTTGTTATGAAATTGAAATTAAATGCTGATAATCTAGCTTAGCATATGGAATTTTAACAAAAAGGAGGTTGGTAAGTTGGAGCATTTGATTTTATGTAGAGGATTATAGAGAAAGGGATACAAGAGTATGAGCTTTCCCACCATAGATTAAGGAGGGTAATAGACCCTCCAAGTTCTATTTTGAATTTCCATAAAGGAATGTGTTGCACCTGCAACAATTTCCCAAAATTCTAAAAAATTTTGGGGCCCTCCTTTACTTCAAGTTAGTGAGTTCTTTTCTTGATTTCATCTTTTGATTTTAG
>LPNX010330523.1:177300-200918 GCA_001517045.1 Pseudotsuga menziesii
ACCAAGGTCCAATGTATCAGAGCCCTTGATGAGCCGATCTTGAGAAATGAAATTGGACACACAGCCATTAGTGTACAGCTCTTGGAGGAACAGGTGCGTCTGAACACGGCCAGGATAGAGGCTATTCAGAAACAAACAGATAAGTTCGAGCTGAATATACAATTCTTAGAACCCCACTCGTTTGAAGGACTCGCTGCTGAGGCAGTAGCGTGGAGGAAATTTTTGGAAAACCAAGCGGGACCCTCCTCCTGAGAAGGACCGATCAACTTTTGTGTAAATTATTATTTTGTAAAAGGTTGTAGGAAAATGAAGCGTTGGGAAGCCCAAAGGTCACTTTGGGCAGCCCAACCACTTTTTGCTTTTTGTATAAAACTAGGGAAGAGAGACAAGAAAAGGGCTTTTTCCCAGTTACACTGGATGACCTATTGTAAGAAGAACTATTTCCTTTTGCAATAAAGATTTTAGTTTGCCTGTTGGAGAAAGAGCTGTGGAATTTTCCAAATGGTGTGCAATGGATGGCAGGAAGATGAACTATTTTGTTTTTCAGCTTATGTCCATGAATTGTGAGATCGTTCTAACTCTGTGACTTATGTCTTGTTGAATGATTTCTGGTTTATTTTGTGGAGAATTCACTTTTAGTAATGCTGGTGCTTCACATAACAGTTAGCTATCTGATTGTTGGAATAATTTCTCTTTCATGTGCTGTAAATACAAGTATCAGCTACCTGTAATTGTGTTTATCATACATGGAGTTAATGCATTACTAAATAATAATCATTTTCTGGCTCCCCGGGGATAGGTAGTTAGTTGTTTAGATAGTTAGTTGTTTGTTTCCTGGTCGCACATGTGGTTTAGATGTTGTGAACATAAGACGAGAGGTAAGAACCTGCGCAGCACATTGTGTGGTTCCCGGCATCCTTATCACCCTGCATGGTTTAGATAGGCATATGCATTGCATTTTAAGTCAAATCACAAATTCCGGTGGACCGGGCCGCAACCGGTAAAACCTTTTTGTTACTTTGACCTACGGTAGCCGGACCGTAAACCGGACGGATTCCCTATACCAAACAGTCAACGAGCTAGTTGGGAACGTTGATTGGGGAGAATCCTTTACTGTTGCCGCCTGCGAATTTCCAGGCCTCAACAGAATGCTTCCTATGAGAAATTTTTGGGGCTATAAAAATTAGATAGGGTCATGGAAGAAGATTTGAGTGTGATAAAAAACATGTTTTTCATTCACTTTCAAAATATCTTTGTTCCTTATCTTGTCTTGAACTAGAAAGAAGAGAATGTGGTAAGGTGTTCCCCACTAAGGTAACTGTGCTTGAAAGAGGAGGGAATCTTAAATGAGGAGCTTGTATGTGCTCTCTCTAGAATGGACAATAGGGCTAGCTCGTCTGCCTTGTGATTTGTTCAAAGTCATCATGTAGAATATTGATTTGTTTCACAATGATTCTCAATTCATTGGTTTTTAAATGTGTTCCAATGCCAAATATCATATGCATTTTCTAGATACAAATCATTCCTAGGCTAGCATGCCATGCGTCTTAACAAAGGTTCTCTACTTACATGAAAAAAGGTAGTTCAATAGAGTTAAATGTAGAAAATAAATAAAATATGAGAAAATATTATTATAGTATGAGATACATTACAAAGCTTAGCTTAACCATAGATTTTGGTCTTTTTATAAGAAGAGTTGGAATTATAAGGAATTCCAAATATCACTTGTTGGATTTCCTAAGTTCCAAACTTAGTTTTTTTTATCTTCATTTATAAATTGAGAGAACCCTTATTGTAAGCTCATTAATCTCTTGCTATGATGCAATATATTTCACTGGGAAATATTTGTTACTTCATATAACTAGTAGGCATCATGACAATTTATTTTTCCATTGGTTGAAGTTGTATGGTCTATACCAAGGTAAATTGGTTGACTCATTGTTGAGGTTGATTGGGAAACTCTTTGATGAGTTAAAAAGGTTGATGCCAAACCAAGATGAATCATTCTTCATCAATTGATGGTATTGATGTTTTGTGAGTATCCCCAACTTGATATGTCTAGTTGTTTGATTGATTAGGACTTATTATTTGGAGCAATTGAGCTACGTTCGTCCAAGTTATTTATGGATTGTTGGGATATGTAGATTAAGTATTGTTGTGTGTCACAACTAGTATCTACTTTATAATTTCTTTGACAGAGACTATTTCATGGACATAAATTTATTATTGTTAATGCAGTATTGTTTAGTCAACTTGTCAATTGGGTCTGTGTTGTCTTGTTTGTCTAGTTGACTCATCAACGAAGATTATTTTGGACAACAATTTGGAAACCTTGTTTTTGATCTCATCTTATTTGCACATGCTTGTGTCTATTAGCATGGTGAATAGATTGTTTCATTGATTTCATAGTAGATTTGGTGAAGGATCTTGTTGGTGACAATTGTTTAGACATTACTTTGGGAAGCATTGCTACACCATAGATTGATTAGTATGATAGTTGTTTATAGGTTATTCTTTGGAGGTGGTAGTGTTTCTTACTGTACTTTGCTAGCTCAATTTTCTTTGGTTATCAATATTTGTCATTCATATCAAATTAAGGGGGGAAGTTATGCAATTTGATTTTTCTCTTCAAGTTGAGTTTATCGAGGGGGAGAAAGGGGGGGGGGGCGGACGTCAACAAGGGATGTTGGAACTGACAATTCTAGAGTAACCTCACGCTGTTAGAATATGAAGTAGACTACTAGAGGGGTGTCAATTGATCGACTAAACATGGACTTGGCTAAATTGTCCACTTGATCATTTCAGATCCACTTTTTATGCACAATGATGGGTATCTGGCCTTGTACATCTAGGGCTTGGTCATCTACCCAAACCTATATATATAGATGATCTGTTTGATCTGTCTATCATACTATCATTGCATCTTATGGATCTTTGCTCATTGTGCTTAAATGCTAACGATGTCTATTGACACCACCACTGCTCTTGGAATCTCTGTTGTTCACTTCTGTTATTCTTCATGTTCCAACAGTTTTTGTAAGGGCTTGAGGTAAGGGAATTGAGGATTAGTCATGAGCCTTAGGCTTGGATCATTTTTGGATAGTCGTATCCCTTTCTACTGACCCAACTTGGGATGAGCCTTAGGGAGTGCCATTCAAGGTTAGTGTTTCTTCGTTGGTGTTTGAAGACTTTGTAATCTTAGTGTATAGATTATGGAACCTAGTCCTATGCCCACATAGAGATTAGGGCTTTATTCTTTAGTGGGAGGCTACAATCCGTAGAACTATAAAATTTATTTGAGGCAAGGCTAGATGGTTTCTTGCAATATGAAGTATACAAAAGAAACAAGTACAAGATAATCTTAAAGAGATGCAAACCTTTTGGAGAAGGATTTTTTCAACGCCAAACTTTAAGAGGAGGTTGCTAGGTTGGAGCATTTGATTTGACGTGAAGAGAATTATAGAGAAAGAGATACGAGAGTTTGAGCTTGCCAACTGTAGATTAAGGAGGGCAATGGACCCTCCAAGTTCTATTTTGACTTTCCGTAAATGAATAATTCCTATGAGAAAATTTTACGGTTGTGACAATTAGATGGCGTTATGGAAGAAGATTTGAGTGCTATAAAAAAAAGAAATTCGCTTTCAAAATAACTTTGTTCCTTATCTTGGCTCGAACTAGAAGTTGGAAGCAAAAAGAGAATGCAGTAAGGTGGCCCTCACCAAGTTAGTTGCGCTTGAAGGAGAAATATTCCGGAAGGAAATCTCGAAAAAGGAGCTTTTATGTGCTCTATCCAGAATGAACCATGGTAAGTCAATAGGGCTAGTTGGTCTTCCTTGTGAATTGTTCAAAGTCATATTGTAGAATAGTGATTTGTTTCATAATGTTTCTTAATTCATAGGTTTTGAAATGTGTAGCACGGGCATTTGTCAAATATCATATTCATTTTCCAGATACAAATCATTCCGAGGGTAGCACGGGCATTTGTCTTAACAAATATTCTCTACTTGCATCAAACAAGGGAGTTCAATAGAGTTAAATGTAAAAAACAAAGAGAAAACATATGAGAAAATATTATTATAATATGATATAAATTACAATTCTTAACCATAGTTTTTGGCTTCTTATAAGAAGAGTTAGATTTTTTGGATTTCCTAAGTTCCAAACTTATTTTTTCTTTATTTATGAATCGAGATAACCCTTTTCGCAGGCTCATTTGTCCTTTTCTACAATGTGGTAGATGCCATTGACAAGTATTTGTTACTTCATAACCAGAAGGTATCATGACAATTTATCTTCCTATTGGTTTTGGCTTAAGTTGTATGATCTAATACCTAGGTAAATTGGTTGACTCGTTGTTGACAAGTTAAAAAAGGTTGATGCTAAACCAAGATGAATTATTCTTCTATGATGTGGTGAATCTTAATTTTTATTGTTTTAGTAGAACCTGAGGGGGCCAAACAATTAAGAACATGTATTTCTCCTAAGATCTCATGTTCAAATCTAGAGGGGTGTAGGGTATGTACACTTCCATAGATTTTAGCAGCCAAATTACTGTACGGAGGGGTTCCTTCTCCCACAAACAATCAGGTCTCATACACCAATTTGTTGTGTGGCTTAGACATAACCTTAATTATATTATTATTTTATAAAATCCAACTTATAGAAAAATAAGCCTTTTAATTTTCATAACGTTTTTTATTTGACAATTGAAAACATCATATCTTAATTATTTACATATGTTAATTATTTAGATCATGAAAAGGGTAAGTCAAAAGGTCAAGTTACCTAAACTTTTCCAGCTCCTCTCATCGCGGGGAACCTGCTCTACTTTCCCTATTACTACTTTGTAGGATTCAACTATAAATACATTTATTTGGACAACTTTTCAATTTTCATGTTGTTCAAAATCTATCTGTGCTTTTCATTGGTATATGCGTTACGGACATTGTTTTCGTTTATAAAATTTGCTAGGATATTTTACAAACCAAGAAAAAATTGTATATCCTTTAAAACCTTCAATTCCCCAAACATCTTAGATTAGGTTGCAATAGCTTTGACAACCTTTTTTCCATTTCTTTGTTCCCATTGGCCATTTGGTTTTTCTTAGACGTGATCAGAACATATTGTTCTCATGTGATCTTGAATGGCCCATTTTATGCCCTATATGGATTTTGTATCTCTACTTTACACTTTTAAGTACTAATAAAATCAAAGTCTCTTTAACTCATATAAATTCATCTATAATATAATATTCTAGTGGGAGTTTGGCGTTTTAACTTACGGATAAATTAACTTTTTACTATTCAAAGAATTGTGTTTGGACTATAATGTTAAGGCTTTGCCATTCTTGTCATCCCAGTCCATGTCACATTCCAGTCCATGTCACATTCCGATGATTTCAGTGGGAGTTTTCCCTTTTTAGCTTATGGATAAATTAACTTTTTACTATTCAAAGAATTGTGTTTGGACTATAATGTTAAGGCTTTACCATTCTTGTCATCCCAGTCCATGTCACATTCCGATGATTTCAGTGAATGGATAAATTTTCTTCATTTGAAAACATTTTTTAACAAAGGAGACTTTAGGCACTACTTGATAAATTCTTTTACCTTTTGAAATAATTTACCAAGAATCAAGATATTCGTCCTAAAAAAAAGTTTTATTTAGAAGTTTACAGATCAATACCTATTAAATTTTTGAAAATTTACAAAATGTTTTTGTGAATATATATCCTCTTATCATTAATAGTTACATGCAACCAAATTAACAAAACTCCTTCCATCAACACAAACACAATTGTGACAAGTTCACTTTCAAATCTAGTTATAGTAAAAGTTATAGCAAAATATCTGAACCCAACAGTACAGCAATCTAAAGTTAGATTTTTTTGATACCAATATTAGAGCAGTCTAAAGTTAGATAATCTATTCATAATAGAGGAATACTAAACTTAGTTGTTGAGAACAAGATTGTATATTGAATCACAATCATAATGTACAGAAGAGGCCTATATATATAGGCTAATAATACAGACAATATATGTACATAACCAATGTGGGACAATACTACATAGATAATCTAACAGCCCCCCTTAAGCTCAAGGTGGAGTGCGAGAGACCATCTTGAGTTTGGACACAAGATCACGAAAACGCCCTAAAGGATGTGACTTTATAAAGATGTCCACGAGCTAATCACGGGACGTGACATAATGAAGCTGTATTGAGCTCTGAAGAAGATGATGGCGGACAAAATGACAATCAATCTCAATATGTTTGGTCCGTTCATGAAAAACATGATTATGAGCAATCTGAATAGCACTCCTGTTGTCACAGTATACAGGAGTAGCAGAAGAAAGAGAGACACCCATATCCTGCAACAGCCATCGTAACCAAAGAAGCTCCGAGGTAGTGTCAGCTAGAGCACGATATTCTACCTCGGTGCTAGAGTGAGCAACAACAGTTTGTTTCTTACTTTGCCAAGAGATAACTGAAGTGCCAAGTAGGAAACAATAACCAGTGGTAGAGCGACGATCTGTTGGATCACCTGCCCAATCAGCATCAGTATAAGCAGGCAGCTAAAGAGAAGACTGAGAAGAGAAATAGAGCCCATGAAATAATGTTCCCTTCAGGTAGCGAAGAATGCGGAGGACAGTTGAGAAATGAGTGGAGCGAGGAGCAGCCATAAACTGACTCACCTGATGGATAGCATACGAGATATCAGGCCGAGTGATAGTAAGGTAGACAAGACTGCCAACTAAATGCCGATATAAGGTAAAATCACGAAGAGGCTTGCCATCACCAGGAGTGAGATGAGTATTAAGCTCAGTTGGAGTGTCGACAATCTTACTGTCTGTGAGATTGGCCCGGGAAAGCAGATCAGAGATATACTTGGCCTGTGTCAAGTAATAACCATCAGAAGAAGAGGAGATCTCAAGACCAAGAAAATAGCTGAGAGGGCCAAGATCTTTCATCTCAAAGTGTTGACTGAGGAACTGTTTAAGTTCCTGAATACCAGTGATATCATCTCCAGTGATGATCATGTCATCAACATATAGTAGAAGAAGTATGGTACCTCGGTCTGTGCGGCGAATAAACAAGGCTGAATCATATGAGCTGATGGAGTAGCCAAGGCTAGAGACAGTAGTGCTAAACTTAGCAAACCATGCTCGAGGAGCCTACTTAAGTCCATATAGAGCTCGACGAAGATGACAAACCTTGTTTGTAGAATGAGATAATCCAGGAGGTGGCTGCATATAGACTTCCTCACTTAAATCACCATTAAGAAAGGCATTCTAGACATCCATCTGACAAAGTGACCAATGTTGAGAGGCTGCAACAGCCAGCAGAGCACGCACAGAAGAGAGGCGAGCAACTGGAGCAAAAGTTTCCTCATAATCCACACCGTACTCCTGAGTAAAACCTCTAGCCACAAGTCGAGCCTTGTACCTGTCAATAGTACCATCGGAACAAGTCTTGATTTTGTAAACCCACTTACACCCAACCACAGACTTTCCAGGAGGCAAGTCAACCAGATCCCATGTATTGTTCTTGTGTAAAGCATCAAGTTCCTCTTTCATCGCAGCCTGCCAAAGAGGATTAGTGGAGGCCTCACGAAAGGAGTGAGGCTCATGCAAGGTAGCTAAGGCATGAAAGCAATGAAAATCCTGTAAATGGGATGGGAGGGATCTTACTCGGGTGGATCGGCGAAGGTCAGGTAGTGGAGTGCAGATTGGATCCTCAGATGGAACAGAACCTGGGGACGCAGGCGCAGCGGCGTTGAGAGCATCAGATGACTGCTATTCGAGCGAGGTAGACTCTGGGAAGACATTGCTAGTGGGAGTTGGAGAAAGAGGAATCTCAAGAAGTGTAGTAAAGGGAGGGAAGGATGGCATGCTGAATTTGCCGACTTCGTTGAATAGTTGATGCTCCCAAAAAACTACATGACAGGAGATGCGAAGACGACGAGAGACAGGATCATAACACCGGTAGCCTTTTTGTTCTACTCCATATCCAAGAAAACAACACAACCGAGAGCGAGGCTCGAGTTTTGGTGCGCTCATGAGGTTGGAGTAAAACAAAACATGCAGAACCAAAAACACGAAGATGATGATATGAGGGGACAGAGCCAAACAACCTCTCGTGAGGAGTGCAATTATCAAGGATATGGGTAGGCAACCTATTGATTGTGTAGACAGCCGTGAGAGTAGCTTCACCCCAAAACGGGGTAGGAAGAGATGTGGAAAGAAGCAGAGCACGAACAATGTCTAAAATGTGCCTAAGTTTGCGTTCAGCTCGACCATTTTGTTGTGAGCTGCCAAGACACGACAAGTGAGAAACAATGCCATAATGCTTGAGGATGGCTTGTAAATCATGTTGAGTATACTCTAAAGCATTATCAAAACGAAAAGCTTTGATGGGTTTTGAAAATTGGGTTTCAACCATTTTTGCAAAAGTGCGATAAATATCCAATAATTCAGAATGAGATTTCATTAAAAACACCCAAGTGTAACGAGAGAAATCATCAACAAAGATAACAAAATAATGTGAACCACTCATACTAGCAACAGGAGAAGGTCCCCAAACATCAGAATGAATTAGATCAAAAGAAGCAGTAGCATGAGACTCACTATTATTAAAAGGCAAAGCCGGTTGTTTCCCAAGTTGACATGAAATACAATCAAAAGGACTATTGGACACTGAACCTAACAAACCCTTTGATGCTAAAAGTTGAACGCGAGATGTAGATGCATGACCAAGACGCGAATGCCAAAGTGTAAGAGATGGTGATGACGAAGGGGCAGCAGCAGAGATGCTTGTGATGGGGAGGTGTAAGGATGAGAGTTCGAACATGCACCCAATTCTACGCCCGGTCCCAAGGGTCTGGCTCGTACGAGGATCCTGCACATGCACAATAGAAAAGTAAAAAACAAGTCTATATCCAAGTTCACACAGTTGGCCAACAGAGAGGAGATTGAAGGACAATTCAGGCACGTGAAAAACTTCAGAAAGAGAAAGGGAAGGTGTACTGATAGTGCCTATATTCTTAACATTCATAGTGGATCCATTAGCTGTGCGAATCAATGAGGAATGAGGTGAAGGTGTAGATGTGGTAAATGAAGTAGGGTGAGGTGTCATGTGATTGCAACAAGTAGAGTCAAAGAGCCAAGGGGAAGAGGTACCTGGCAAGACTGAGAGGACAGAGGAAGATGCATTACCAGAACGAGATAGGACGACCTGGTTGACTATTGCCTCAAAGTCAGCTACAGATAAGGTGACACTGGATCCTGATGCCTGGCCAGAGGAAGCAACTGAAGAGGGAGCAGCAGGAGATGAAGCAGCTGGAGATGAACCACTCTCAGTATGAGCAATTGCTGCTGTTGGTGTAGTAGATCTCCCCTTACGCCAACACTTGTCAATAGTGTGCCCTCGACGTCGACCTGTCATAATGCTCTCACTGAAATGACGAAGAACCGGAGGATGGTGCAGCCAACATTGTATGACTAGGCTAAGAGTGCATAGTCTGCGATCTAGTCTCGGCACGGACAAGTTTGAAGATGGCAGTGTCCAAAGTGGGAAGAGGAGAACGATGTAAAAGTTGCACACGGACAGGCTCAAAATCATCACGCAAGGCCATCAAAAATTGGTGAAGGCGATGTTGATCTCTACGTGTAACATACATCTTAGCATAAGTGGGATCCTTCCAAATAGGATTAGAAACATCAATTTGGTTCCACAAGAATTGCATGCGAGCAAGAAAATCATTTATACTTTGACTAGGTTCCTGCCTCAGATGGAAAAGCTCAAACAGAAGCTGATACTTGTGAGCACCATCCACATAAGAATAATGAGAAGCAAGCATATCCCAAGCACCCTTTGCTTCATCAAAGCTACCAAAGAGCGCAGAAATAGATGGGATAGTAGCATTACGGAACCATGTAAGAATCTGATGATGCTTGCTATCCCAATCAATAAGACGAGTGGTGAAAGCCTCATCTGATTCAGAAGCCTCTTTAACTGGCTTTTGATCTCCCCAGTCACATAAAGCCAAAGCTTGCGGCCTTTAAGAAGGCTACGCATAGATTGGGACCACACCATATAGTTTGTGCCATCCAATACAGTCTGAACATGATGAAGAATCTCGTTTTGTGTCATCGAGAAGGCGCAAATGCAAAAACTGCTGACGTGGCTAGCGCTGACGTGTGCTGAGCGTGCGTGAAAACTCCGATGAGGCTGTGTGTAGTGGCTCTGGAATGGTCGTCTTCCGAGGTTTCTAGCGGTATATTGAGCCATTGAAAACTATAAGAGGAAGAGAGAGAGCCGAAAAGGACAGAGCGAGATATTCGTCGGAGAACACTAGCGGCGTTGGAAAGAAAATAAGATGTAGAAGAAAAAAAAATTTAAGATGATTCAAAACCTGTGCTTTGATACCATGTTGAGAACAAGATTGTATATTGAATCACAATCATAATGGATAGAAGAGGCCTATATATATAGGCTAATAATACAGACAATATATGTACATAATCAATGTGGGACAATACTATATATATAATCTAACATTAGTAAACGCACAAGAAAAATTGGTACATTTAAATTTAGTGAAATGTTTTAACAAAAATTATAAAACTTTATGATTGTCTTATCTCCCTCTATCCTTGCTCTAAGGCACATCAATCATAATGAAATCTAGATGTTATGTTGGTAGGGCCATCTATATAATGTGGCAATGAATACGTTTTAATATTTATTGATCGAGGTGCCTGGGCGCCAAGATTTATTTACTCTCTTAATGCCTTCTTGTTTAACATTTTCTTAAGAACACTGATTATGTTCCTAGGTGTATTCCTAGATGCAGGAACTCTATCCAATATCACAAACTTGTTAATTTAGACGTCAATGCTTATTTTTTATTTCATTGACAATCAAGCAATACCCATGGTTAGGTTTCCTTTATATTATTGCCAATATCCTATGACAAGATTATCTAGTAACTCAATTTGATTTACGAATTTATCCTCGTATACATTTTAGCATAGACACTTGATAGCTTATGCTAATTGAGTGTCTTTTAGAATCAAATTAATTGAAAACACCCATTTGTAGCATTGGTGGAAATTTACAGAAATAATGATATCATAATGGCTTTGCTTTAAACATTACTATTAGTTGTTAAGTGTTCTTGTGTATGACATAAAACATGTGTAATTCATTCAAGGATTTTGGGCTGAAAAATGATTATATTTGTGAGGTTATAAAATATGCAACTCTACAATTCATTAAATCTAATTGTTGTAGTTTTTTGTACTTTGAATTGATAAAACGTATCATTGTATCGCAGGTAGTTGTGATGTCTGTAATGGGATTTTCCCTGGTCATGTTATGGAAGGAGCAAGGATCATAGCAAACCAAAATTCAATTCTAAGAGATGTACTATATATTTTTGTTATGAACGTAAATCAATGTTGGATCTTTCATTCCTAGCAATCAATTATTTTGGATATCATTTAATATATTATTGGTCCCTAGAGAGATAAGTACATTATTTTTCTTTTTTAATCCATGGGTAGCTCTGAACCACATCCAAATTATCATGGCTCATTTCAATGTGAGGAGCCACCTACACAAATTGTTTTGTTTCTAGGCAAATATTGAAATTAAGGGAATTTTGAGGACAAAAATGGGCCTCAAAGCAAAAAATATATTATCAAAATCAACTTTACAAGTACCAATCAAATTCTACAAAATGACATCATCTCTTAGGGTTGAGGTGGCATTGTTTGAATTAAAGTTGCTTACTTGTCAAATTCTAAATGGTGAATGCATATCCATAGTTAACCATTCTCATAATAGAAGAAGTGTTAGTCTTTAGTAGCTTGACAGGTACTTCTATGTTGAGGGTGTCTAGCAACTTAGAAGGGGCTGAGGAAACTCTCTAGAAAGCCTTGTAAAAGTGTCTTTTGTAATATTTTATGGTCAATGGTATTGGAGGGCCCATGGTATTGGATGTCCCATGATACCGGGTGCCCATGGTATCTCCCATGGTATTGACATAAAATGAATGTTATAAAAGAGTTTATGGAGAGTTGTATAGGCATCATAGTGACAAGAGTGAGTCACATCTCTTGTGTGTTCGACAGGAGGGAGTTATATCTCTTGTGGTGGTAAAGTGTGTGTTGTACCATTGATAGTGAGTGATCAAATCCGAGTGAGGGAGTCTCTCAGAGCCTTAGGAGTGAAGGATTCACTCAAGCTAGGGTTTGTTGATATTGTTGAGGGTTTGGGCATAGTTGTAGCAAAAGAGACTCGAGAGTTGGCTGAGATCCAGTGTGTCATATCTGAAAGCTTGGTATTGCAAGTGTTGTTTAACAAATCTGCAATAAAGACAAACTGTTTGCTAGTTTTCTCCATTGGGGTTTCCAGGTACTTCTTACGTTCAGTTTTCTTTGTGTATGTTTATTGAAAATTCAGTGTAATATTAAAGTTATTAATTAGTAGCCTAATTATTTGAGATTAATAACCATATATAAACTTAGTAAATTTCACATGGTATCAAAGTGACTTTGAGGAAACCTCGACACATGATCGAGAAAAAAAAAGAGGGTCTCAAAAGTACCATACGACCATGGTACGGGCTATATGTGGTCCTTAATTGTACAAGTGTATGGTTTCACAAGAACAGGTCGAGTACGAAATCAACGTAGAAGCTGCAGATTCTGGCGGCTCAGGCTATTGAGGGCTAGCCTCGTGGGGTTCAGTTCGTGGGTGCTGCAGACTTCGAGCAACTGCATGGTCGTGGGAAATCCTGGAATTTGACGTTGTACAGAACGTATTTAACAATTCAGAATGTATTTGATAGCTAACTTCACAATTTAAACGTCAACCTTGACAGGTATGTAAAATTAAAACTCGTAGATTTTAGTCCATTGTATTTATTTATCGGTCATAATTACTAATACATACCCATCATAAATACGGGTACACTCTGGTCGAGTTCTGATTTGGTAACATTGTATTTATTTACAGGTCATAATTACTAATACGTACCCATCATAATTAACGATAGACTCTGGTCGAGCTTTGATTTGGTAACTTGGTGGTTACGTTTGTTTTGGAAAGTGATTAATACACCAGTCATGTTCATTAAATTTGGTATTAAACTTCAGAGAATCGGACAGGTTATGAGAATCAGACATATTCTTTAAAATCTCTGGGAAAAATAAGCAGGTTAACTTATTTACTATCCCATCGGCTGCCCACACAAATCAAACTCCATTGACACTTCATAATATGCGAATTTGTTGTTTTTAATATTGAAAAATGGAAACTTCATATTGTTTCTGAGACAACAATTGAGGTAACAAGAAAGAGCATACTCATTTCCAATCCTAAACCGTACTCAGAACTCGAATACCTAGGGCTTGTACAGAGCTTGTAACTCATGGAACAACAAACAATTCACCCCATTACCAGCGAGATGCGAAGGATATGGTCTACTTCAATAAGTTACATAGTAATCATTTTAATATATTTGAGCATTGTAATTTCTTAAATATGTTTTAATATTGTATTTTTTTATTTTTTTAATATAATTCAATAGATTATTGGTTGGTATAACAGTCCAGGTTTGCTAGCACAAAATCTCGTCCGCCCCATTCGAGCTAGATGCGAAGGATATGGTCTACTTCAATAAGTTACATAGTAATCATTTTAATATATTTCAGCATTGTAATTTTTTAAATATGTTTTAATATTGTATTTTTTTATTTTTTTTAATATAATTCAATAGATTATTGGTTGGCAAAAGAGCATTCAACGAAATTGCAACGGTTCCAGAGCATCAAATGACTCCTTATGTTCCTATTTGGGTATTTTTTTTTATAGATTTAAGTCTTTGTTTTTTGTTTTTTTATTTATTTTTATTATTTTAAAATATTTCAAGGTGTATTTATCTAAGTGTTTTTAGGTAAACATTAATTTGATTTTAGATAAACATTAATTTTGGTTTGGTAGAATTAGGATAATTAATATCCTAAACCTATTTTATTCAAGAAAATGATCAATAAACCATAGATTTTCAAGGGTGGTCTGCTGGCCTATAAGACAGCTCGTTTGTTAGATAAAATGAGAAATACTTGCCTATAAAAACAGCTTGTTTGTTAGATAAAATGAGAAATAGATAACTTTATTTTCTATTTTTGAATGACTTTCAGGAATATAGGTAGACTCTACCTTCTTGTTCAATAGGGAAGTTCCATAGCTTTCTATTTCCAAATACTTGACAAATCATTTGAGTTTAGCGGTACCGATTCGTACCATAATACCATAATGGACTGTTAATATAATATTTAAAAAAATAATTAAATTAATATTAAATTTGACTTTTATAAATGTGGTTAAAACCTAAAGTGATAGGTAATGAAATTGAAACCGTCAACAAATTTCCATTTGACATGCCTGGTCGTGGGTTGCGTGGTGAAGTGTGGCGGGCTCGGACGTGGTCGTCCGTGAGGAGTCCGCAGAAGAACATCTGCGAATGTGTTNAGCTAGTGGGGAAGTCACAACAGTGAGGCCTGCGAGCTAGTAGCGAACACGTTGGAGGATTCGGTATAGCCATGCGCAGGTGAAACGGAAGCAGAGTTGACTGCAGGTTGTGCTGGGATCATACGAATCCGGACAATGTAGCAGCGTGGGTGGAGATCGGGCCATCGAGTAGCAGTGAGATCGAATGCAGAAACCGAAAGCAGAGATTCGTCGAGTGACGAATGTGGAGAGCGACCGCACGCAGAGGACGTTGGGACGAAGCTACATATCTAATGCAGTGAGAGGCGTTGACACTGTCTAGATGCGGGCACAGAGGCAGAAGACCAAGACGTGGGCGCTGAGAGAAGCGAGCTCTGCGTGGAACAGGTCGCGTTCTAGCAGCTGCGAGCTCGATCGGGCCCGTCAGGTGTAGATTCCGTAGGGAAGGCCGGGTCGACAGGCCACCAGTACGCGGTTGTGAGGAGAGACGGCTACGGGGAGAGCCGCCATTTTGCTGGTAGGATTGGACTGGTGACTGCAGTGTGGTGGGATGTTGGACGCGGTGGTAAGACGCAGGATCTGGAGGCAACACGAGCTGCATAGTAGATCGGGTTGTTGAACGCTGAGTTATCAGGCGACAGCAGCCAGGTCAAGAATGTTGAGACAGTGGATTGACTGTCGAGATGAATGTCGGAGTGGATGGCGTCACAGTCACGGGAGTGTAGGGCGCGTTGTGTTTTTAGAGATCAACGTATGCTGACGAGATGTCGAGCTGTAAGGCTAAAAATATTTTACATGAAGCAGAGTAATAAACTAAAATTATTTTACATGCAGATGAGTAATAAATTTTGTGGTGGCAGCATTGTGGGTCCTTGAATCTCAAATAAGTTGGTCGTTGAATCTCAAACGAGTTGAGATCCAATGGTCCACAATGCTGCTGCAGCATTTGCAAAGGTTGCAGATGTCGAAATGAGAGGCGGCTGAGTACAGCAAGCCGTCGACACTACAGAAGCTGTGGCTGATAGCTGCCATAAGTTTGTAAGTTGCCAGTAAAGAAAAAAAGCAACTAGTAGCCGCCAATAAAGAAAGGCGACTCGTAGCCTCCAGGTAGAGAAGCTGGCAGCCAACCAACAAAACAAAATAGAAATTGGGTAACCATCTAGAAAGGTGAGTGCAGACTCCAAGGAAGGTTTCATGCAGCCCGAGGCAGGTGGCAACAATTTTTTTTGGCACCTGCTCTGGACACATGGACACTAGCAGAGGTGTTGAGCGTAGTAGTGTTGATGAATCCGACAGCACAGGCTCGTGATTGGCTAAGTTGCGTGGTATTTTCTGCAGGGTTTGCAGTGATGGTATCCATCTTGTTTGAGACGACATTTTTGGAGAATAGATTTCTAGATCAAAGTCCAGCACATGTAGTAGGATGATCTTCTAGTTTAAAGGGAGTAGCTATAACAACAGAGGATGTGTTTTATCTTGGTGGAGGTTTATGCAACAGTACATTCTTTGCTAAGAATGAGCGTTAGTTTTTAGTAGCTTGGTAGGTATTTCTACGTTGGGGGTGTCTAGCAACGAAGAAGGGGCTATGACAAAAGGTGCTCAAAACATGTCTAAAGTGCTTCGAATGTGATTTGATTGTTCTTTTTAATGAGAGGAACAAAGATATCTTAGAGAACACATAATTCCGAGAAATAATAACAAGAGTGACTTAATCATGACGGGTTTCTTGAAAGGAGAGTGCCATGTCCCAACATACATTCATTCATCAAATCATTGAAAGGCCTTGTGTAAAATTGTATTCAAGACATGTAGAAAATCAAGTAGGCACATAAAATGTAGATCTATTGATTTAATAAACAAAATAATGACATAGCTATCACTAGAAAGAGCATTCAATAACACATATGAGACAACATTTTCAAGAAAACCAAAGGAAGATCGCCTTGATACTAGCTTCAAGCCAATTGCATTCACATTTCTTCAATTACAATAAGAGGATTCAAGGGGGATTATTGATCTCTTTCTTAAGCTTATAGTGTTGTTTTAGTAGATAGAACTTCTCTAATCTAATTTACAAAAAAATAAAAAGAGAAGTGAACGTAATTATGGCTAATGTTGCAGATTCTTGAGTGTTTTTCCCCAAAATTTTCAATAGACTCTAGGATGAAAAATGAATGAACCTCCTTTTTTTTTCTATTTTCCTCTCTTTATACTCCTACTGCTTGGAATGTTGTCTATGCCCCTTATTGGGAATCTTTTGATCATGTTGTTCTTTTTAGGAACTGAACGTGTTTTGCTGAATTGGCTTGACACCTCATCACTTTGGTGGGTCCAAGACTGGTGTAGATTTGTATCTCCTGGTACCTTGACCTTATCACTTCATTTCTTCATATTCCCATGCATGTCTCTTTTTGGGAGCTGAGAGGACCCTCCTTGTGTTGGCTTTTGTTGTTGTTCATCTTCAATATAATCCTTCAAAGCCTGCATATGAGGCCATCCTTGTGGAGACAAACTTCTTCCCCCTTTCAAGATCTTGAATTATTTGTCCTATTCAGACTGTGGGATGTAGTTAACCTCTCCCAAAGTTTCAATCATGTTCTTCAATAGACCTACAGTTTCAATGGAAGGTTGGAACTGATTCAAAATTTCATCTGCAGTGGGTGTTGTTACTTTATCATCTAAAAAAATTATGCACAGGCATTCATCTATGAATGATTTAACTGTAGGACTTCTCCATATACAACTTTAACGTTTTCATTCCATGGACATAGAATTCCATTCTTACTATACTATTAACAACTTTGAAAAAGGGATTTATTAAGATTGTTGATTATATCATTTTTCCCTTGATAATCTCAAGGCTTGTGAATTTATTTATGCAACTTTCAATATCTATATGAGACCCTGTTCTATCATAAAGTTTTAGTGCTTGTAATTTCTCTTAGGTCAATTTATTTATCATTATCTTGGCCACATTGGTAGTTTGATATCTAGCTTATATAACCTCTTGATGTTTGTCTAGATAGGTCTCAACATCCGTCTAAATTGTATGAAACTCCAAGACGAACCTAAGATGAACCCTTGTTTTAGGTAGATCATTAACTACTCGTGTCCAAAAATTTCCTTGGTTAAAGACAAATTTCTCACCATTGTGGTCTATATTAGATATCCTTCATGTCTAGCTCGCCAGTCATTTATCTCCCTTTGTAGTGAAACTATGTTTTTATTCAATTAGTGGATCTTGTGTTCATCTTTACTCAGCTTTTCCCCTTGGCTTTTAAGATCATCTTTCCTTTTTTTCCAAACTCCTCCATTTCAAGTGCTTTTCTTAGATTTTCTCAGATGGCATTGTCTTCCATTCGAAACGTTCCCTCTCTGTTTGTTCTACCTTTGCTTCAAATTTGATATTGTTTCTTCTTGAATTGTGGGTAGATTAACAAGAGGGTGCAACTTTTTCTCTTCTATTTCCTTGGCAAGTTTTTTTTAGAGAATCAATTTTTACATGGGCTTCATCTTGCTCATAGCTTAAATATCTTGCATTGGCTTTTGTTTCTTTCAGTTATTTAATTCTCCTTTTGTTCACACCTTTCTCAACAATTAAGGATGCATTTTCTCTTCTGAGGAAATTAAACTCTTCATTGAGCCTTAGCTGCTCTTCTTGCATCTATTGAGTGACTGGGAAGGCTTGAGCAACTCAAGCATCCTTTAGCTCCCTCATCTTTTTGATCTTTATTAGCTAGTAGAGCCATCACTTTAGTGGAGCCTTGGGTTCCATGTCCTACTTTACCACTGAGTCCTGTAGTTTGCAATTTTCATTCTATAACTTTTCACTCTAGCATTCAAAAAATGGTTCTTAACATTTAGGGCTTTATTCTTCCCTTTATGCTTGTTTACCATGGATATTGTTTGGATGTACTTATTATAAACAATGTTGTTGGAACCTTGGGCCATTGATATATCATCTTCTAGTGGCATATGTGTTGTATCCAAGGTGACATGCATGGTATTCCAATCATGAGGCTATGAATATCTATGGGCCTTTTCTACCAGAGGCTCCATACTAGTTATTATGTACTTGTTGATTACATGATCAAGTTTTGGTATCATCCTCGATCGAACCCGTGATTCTAAAGACTCGATGTCCTGGAACCCTTCTTGAAGTTGGGATCTTCTTTGTTGTTCTTGTTCCAAAATTTGCAGAGGGTTTGTGATTTCTATTGGATGGATCACCTCCTTCCAAGAGGTTTGTTGCATCACCTATGGAACTATAGTAGTGGAATGAATATTAGTAGTGTCTTCAGCTACTACAACATAAAGAATTTTATTAGAATAAAAAATATTAGAAAAGAATCAAGAGAAGTTTCACCTCCTTCATGTTGAGGTTTCGACTGTTGGTCAAAAATATGTTTGAGACTTGGCATAGATGGTAGTTTTTCATTATTTTCCTCTTCATTTTCATCCTCATCCATTTTATTCTTCTTGCTATCTAGCTCCTCCTAAGCACTGTCGCTTGCTTTTTTTTTCTCTTGGTCCCTGAATATTTTCTAGAGTCTCTCACCACTTCCATATTGACTTTCCATTTGTCTCCTAGAAGTGTTTCTCCCATAGGAAAGGATTTAGTCCCTTCAAGTTTTTCTAACATCACTTTTGCAAATTGACCCTCTTCCCTTACCGGGGATTGAATAGTAATGTGAACTGGGGTTGAAAGTGTTGTAATTTAATTACCTTCCTCAATGAGTAGAGGCTCAATTTCCATGCCTTTGGTTAATGGCGTGTTCTTGTTTCAAACCCCTAAATAATTTCCACTTTTGGTTCTTCAGAGGGTTTTCTTTGTTTGAAGCCCGGGGGTACCTCTGAGTGATGTGACTTTGTAACTGTGGACTCTTGCAGAGATGTCTTAGGAGGTAATTGATGACTAATCTCAATGGGATTTGTTCCCTCTTCCATAGGTGAATTTACATCAGCTCTTAGTCCCGGCTTGTGAGGTCTTCTTTCTTATTGAATAAAATCTTTGTTTCCTTGGCCATCTTTTCCAAGGCCTTTCCTTGGATGATAACCCATTGAGTGCAATATAGGAAGTGCTTTTTGAAAGGGTATCACCTCCTCGGGAGGTGGAGAAATGTGTCTTTCAGGTAATATTTGCACTTCCACCTCACCACCTTGTTTGACTTCTGACATTGGTTCCACTTCCCCTGTTCCTTTATATACCTCCTCATATAGTCTGTCAAACTCCGTGTCTTCGAGGATGCTGAGATAAGGGGTTGTTTCTTTCCAAGATACTTGCGCATTCTCCATCATACCCCTCTCTTGTGTATGCTAGACTCTAGTGTGATTTTGGGAATACTCCTCACATCTCTGTTGTGTAGGGGCCGTAAAATCCATGTATTCCTTGGTTACTATGGCTCCCTCAAGCCTGCAAAAAGTATAATAAGGATGAATGTTTGATGACTCAAGAGTTGGAGTTGGAAACACTTGGCTAGATTCCCCTGATGGATATACCCATCCTTTGAGAATTCTCGTGACCTTATATGTCTCCTTATTGGCCAATTTCTCAATATCAGGCTTAGACTCATGGCCCCGAGGGTTTGGAAGTTTCCTTCCTTCCTCTTTTCCTGTTAACAAGTGAGGATTGTACCATGAAGGGTAATCCGTGGGAAAGTACAAGAATTTCAATACCTCCATTATTTCCTCCAAGACTCTTTTATCATTCACAACGTATCCTCCCATAGACATGGGAAAAGGTGTTCTACCTTTCTTCCTGGATTTGACTAAGTGTAAGTGGTCTACTTTTATCATTTGCCTAGTGTATTCAAGTATAGACGTCACAGGTGTGGGTAACAAAAGTAACCTATACAGTTCTTGCTTTGTTCCATAGAATATGATCATAGTATAATTAGGTATTAAATACCAATCACCTCTCGTGAAAATTGAAAGTGAAAATTGAAAGAGTCAACCAGGGATACCATCCCTTTGTCAATCTCCTCATTAGATTCCCAACCTAAAATTAGTGTGAACATTGTGAAATACTCGTGTGTCGACCACAAAATTATTGAAATTCCATGGTGTCTCGGGGACCTCTTCTATTCCTTGGTTATACTTAAGGCGATGAAACACCTTGGCTTGATTAGCTTGATTCATTTTTCTATATCTTGTTGCTTGATTTTTAAGAGAAATGATATCATTACCGAGGGTGTTGCCAAGCATATGCACAATATATGGCCTAGTTATATAGAAAAAAATGATTTGGCCATCACTAGTAGTAACAACAACTATGGAAGGGTTAAAATTATTTGCACATAGTTGCATGAATTTAGGAAAAAGGAATGTGTCAGGAACTAGGTGTTGGGCTACGACTAAGGACTAGAGTTTGGCTAGGGGTTTGCCGGATAGGAATTTGTCGAGTGCAACACCTATAAATTGTTTAGAGGTGTTTGTGGTTGTGTGAGGAGAGGCCAATGCGACCCATTCATGAACAAAATGTGGAAACTAGCACTAGTACAAGTGATCAATTTTGCCACGGCAAAACGTGGCAATATCCACGGAAAAGTGTGGATATTGCCACGTCTAAGTGTTTTTTTTCCCGTGGCAACAATTCCGTCGCAATAGAGACGACCCCTAATTTGCGTCGCAAGATCGACAATGTTCTATATTTCATTACATGACTAAGCCGTCGCTATATCCACGCCTGGCCGTCTTTGTATCCATGCCTGGCCGTCTCTGTATCCACGCCTGGCCGTCTCTGTATCCACGCCGAGCCGTCGCTGTATCCACGCAGAGCCGTCGCTGTATCCACACCAAGACATTGTTGTATCCACGGCTGTGAAATTTAAAAAAAAATTGCCGTCGCTGTATCCACGGCTATAATTGTTTAAAAAAAAATACAAATGCCATAAGACCAATTCCATGTGGAAGTAGGTCATAATCCTTTAATCAAGCCACTGTCGATATTACTGTCATCCCTGCTGAATAGTTGGACCAAACATGATTCATTTAAGATCTGTTTGAGATATGTTACCATTACTGAAAATGTCTAACCATATAATGGTTGTCTATACTATATCATCTATGGCTTGTAAGTATAGTATTGATTCTTGAACACACATGTTTGATAAAACATCCCATCTACATTAATATCAATTGATTTAACTGACTAAAGTCCTCTACGCAGAACATATCTAATCTGTGGGGTGCTCGTGCAATTGCCCCAGAGGGCTAGGAGGTAACACAATGGGAAGTTGCATATAAAAATCAAGCTGTCTATGGCTTCAAAAACATATAGCCACAGCTACCAATGATAAAATCGTTATGCTTACTTAACAACCTGCCCATCTCAATAGATTGAAACTTGTGGCACGTGATAATCCTACCATATCATTGAACCAGGATTAAGACAACAGAAGAACTGTTTTACTATAATCTACCTGATAAATAGTTCTCAGAATAGTAGTGGCAAAAAAATATCTACATTTTCTTGACTGTGAGAAACACAAAACTAAAGTAGGTAGATCATCCTATACCATACTGTACTTGTAGTTGGATGCCTAAAATGATGTAAGGTCAGGAAACATGCTATTACATCCATATGGATTGTAAAGAGGGGCTATCAAATGCACTTATTCACTCATATGTTGTACTTAGAAAGCATAACCCTCAAACTAATCATTTGAAGTTGATCCAAACAGCCACAGTTGTAATTGAGGATTGCTGTCTAAATCATTAGAGTTCCCTAAGCAATGCAATTGATCCATTTGATTGGCATTACAGCTTGCATGTAAATAAAGAGAAATCTAGTCTGTTGCAACCTAATTCTTAAGCTGATCATTCATATGTATGTTTTTAATAGAATCAATAGCCTATGGGCCAACAAGCTTAACAGTATAAGCATATCCATATGAGACCTCACATATCCAAAAGATTGCAGATTTTCATTTATTAACCATTTTATAAAGGGGCAAAATAGGATGGCCATCACCTTATGAACAACTGCACCCTTATAGTTTGTTTTCTTTGGGAATTCAAAACCATGGACCAAACCATAGCAAGAAAATGATGGATCCAGAGACCTCTTGCCAGAGGTGGAAAGTAATTCAAAAAGCACCACTCCATAACTATAAACATGAGACCTTATCAGACACACTACATGTCACAGCATACTCTGAAGCACCTCAATACATTAGCACCTTGACACACTTGACAGAAAATGAAATATAAGTCCATTCACAATATTCAGTTAGAAATCAAGGGAAAGTATATTTCACCAACAGTTATTGCCAAACCAAGACTCCTTGTTTTTTCTTTCCAGCCTGTGAAGGCAAGGCACTCTTAAAGAGAGGCATCCATCAGTTAAACCTGCAATTCTAAGCTGTAGATTTAGATCATAAACATATTCTTGCAATGTTTCTTGTGTGTTTAACACCAGGAAATCACAAAAGGGCTTTCATTGCCTACCCAAACCCCCTTACACCTATGAACATGATTTATTTCAGTCCAGCAGTAAAGAATGAAGGCTGCTATCTCTCATAAAATTCCCATGTTATGAAATTGTCTTCTCAAGTGAGTATTTTGCACAAGAAGAAATTTTAGACAGAAATTTAAAAAATTAACCTAGGCCCTAAACAATTGCTGAGCAGGGCCATTTTTTTAACTCGTGCACTTTACTTCAAACATTTTAACACTAACACAAACTAAATTCTTTGGAGTTCTTCAATTCAGCCAGAATAGCAGCCTATCTTCAGTGTGCTCTGATTTACAATTATCTACAAAAACATAATAGAAAAAGTAAAAAGCTTCACAAACTGATATGCCACTCTCAATTCAGCCAGAATAGCATGATGTTTGAAGTTTGAACCCTAAAAATACCAAGAACAGACTATGGTTGAGCCTAATACATGGACGATTTAACCTCTTAAGACTCGAAACCCTATCAAGGTAAGAACAGAAGACATTTGACCTTAACCTGATCCTGCAGTGTAGGTCCTTGTTTGATCCATCAAGATTTCATTGTCATTTTGTAGTGTATGCCAATGCAATAATGTTATGCAATAATGTTATGAGGGAATTCTTAATTGGACAAGTTTCATTAATAGGATTGGTGGTATT
>LPNX010330523.1:209445-280927 GCA_001517045.1 Pseudotsuga menziesii
TTGGATCCTTCTGAACATAGTTTGGAGAATGTTGTTTCTCACCAACAAGCCTTGCTTTCTTAAGGGCATCAAGTCTACTTTTGTGTCTACTACCGCCCCAAGAAACACTGTCCCCATATGTCGGGGAAGATCCTTGCGGATGAGGATGAAAGCCATCTGTACCATCACCTAGGTCATCACCATTTACAAAATGCCAGGAAGAATGTGACTGTTGATTGACAGAAGATGGTAAGCACTCTCCTTCCATAAACCCTGTAGTAAAATGCCTTGGCAGAAGAGTAGGATTTGTTGCATCTTCTGGAACTGAAGACTGTGAAGATGGAGGGAAATCGCAAGCCTCTGCCCGCACTGAATGCATAGCAAAGTTCAAGAAAAGTGATTGATCTACACCCTTTGATTGGTTTTTCTTCTCACCCGTTTTGCATAAACTCTGTGAGAATGCTGTCATCGACTTCTAGTAAGCTGAGATCCTGGTGTGCGCCAAAGAATCTGCCATACTTTATTGAGATGGATGAATTGGGTTCCAACCCCAGCAGCCCCTCCGCTCCTCCTGTAGCCATACTAGTCCGTCCGACCTTGTTGGAAAATTAGGTTTAATTTTCGACATGAATGAACAAGTCTACTTCACATTTTCCTTGATGGCTTAACTTCCTTGCACGGGCGGGTTTGCTTGGCCCCCTGTGATTTTGGCGCCAAGACGATATATGTATCCCCTAACACCATGTTGAAATTGGATCCCATTACTGACAACTTATGTTCAATATGTCAAATATTTTAATTATAGAGTAGAAAAGCCTCATGCATATCGGGATTCCTCTATGTCAAGGTTGCCAACCCCCTCATTTTGAAGACAGAGTTATACTAAACAGCATATTTCTACATACTTTTTAAATCATATATTTTGTGGTTTGAGGCCTTTATCATGGCCTATTAGCTTGCTAGTCATAATTTAGAGCATAAATGCATCAATTTCCCTCCCAACCATGGTTTGAGACTCATTCATAGTGCACAAAACCTCATATTAACACTCTCATACCACTACGAGGACAATGATGTCCAACACATACCATGTTGTATGGTTTGTGTCCTTATTCATGGACCTTGGTCCTTAGAAGCTTCATATAGGGTCTAATAGTTTTATTTTCCTCCAACGCCTATTGGGAGCTTTAGCATGGACTTTGGCAATCCCCTCATGTTGGGTACAAGACATCATGTCCAAGGCCCTATCAATCTTGTTGTAAAATAAAATGTTGACATTGGTTTATAAGCATCAATCCTTTGTAAATCATTTCACATTCTAAATTGAATGTTTGAGGATGTTAATCCCCATAACCAAGGTCCTAAGAAAAAGTTAAGATTTAGAGAATATTTTTAGGGTCCAAGACATGGTTAAGCTACAATGTCATGACACCAACACTCTATTCTCCTCTCACACACCTTCCCCTCTCATGAATTTATAGTCCTCCATCTCTTCTCAATGTTCTCTCCCCGTTTGTAGCTAGCTTCATATTTTATTACTAATTGTTTAGTTGCAATTACATATACTTGGCCCTCATCCATATCAAATTTACAATTATATTACAATATGGGGGATTTAACATGAGTGTTACATTCTCCTACCCTTTAATTTCAATACCTTCCTTGATGTTAATTTATTTATGCATACATACCCCATGGCTTGTTGACTCTAGTTTCTTTTCCAAAGATTTTGATTTTCAGGCTAGGAGTCCAGGCGTGGATACAGCGACGGCTGAGCGTGGATACAGCGACGGCTAGGAGTCCAGGCGTGGATACAGCGACGGCTGAGCGTGGATACAGCGATGGCTAGGAGTCCAGGCGTGGATATAGCGACGGCTAGGAGTCCAGGCGTGGATACAGCGACGGCTAGGCGTGGATACAGCGACGCCTCGTTCCTGTTACATCGGATTTTACACCAAAAGGTAAGAAACGTGGAAAACCTTCGTGGAAAGATCCGCGCTTTTGTACTAGTGTAGGATGACATAAAATCAGAGGTGTTGGAATGATTAGAAATGGCTTGAGAAGAAGTACCATAGGCTTCTTTCTTCTTGGTAATTTTGAATTTTGGGGTGGTGAGTGCTAGGAGACTTTCAAAAATTTATACAAGGAGAAAGTAGAAGGGACATTAGGATCTTTTGCAAGTTGAGGGCATGATGGACTTAGCAAAACTCTTATAAAAAACACACAGGGAGGGGAAATGGATTCAATCACTCCTTTCACCCGTGAAAAGGCTGATTAATTCTCTATAGGACAATAACAATATGTGAATTAAGTCCCCAAATCTTGCGTTGCTTGATGTTGTCTTCTTGGGAGAAAGTATAAGCACTGGTTGAATAATGCACTTGTGAAAACGTTCTGAAGAGTTGATTTTGAGATTTTATGGAGGAAAACCATTTAATTCCACTCTCAAGGATGCATTAATATTGAATTCATGATGATTCAAATGGCACCATTGGGTTTTTGAATTAATGGCATAGGGGAATCTCTTTTGTGATTGGTGGTATAAATTTCAATGGGCCCATATCTTTCCTTAGGCTTCGTTTCTGGGTTAGAAAAATGAATGAATTAGTGAATCCGACAGTATATTTTGTTAATGTTTTAAAAGTTGTTATATCAAAACAAAAGGTTTTATGAAAGAATAACAAGCACAACATAACAAAAGAGAACACAAAGATTTATCCCGGGAAACCCTCGTGGGGAAAAAAACCCAACAAAACTTCCTCTATATATACTTCAAGAATAGGACTAGATTGCTTCCTCTCCTCTAGATGGACTACTCCTCTCTCTAGCGCAACTGCTTGAGTGCTTTGCTTGTCCAAAAGAGGGAGGCACCTCCTATTTATACTAATCAGGCGATAGGCCTAATAAACCAATAGTGTCGACTTCTCCTTGTTTCTAGGGCCAACTTTCTTTGGAAGACTCAAAAATGCATTTCAATAATACTTTTATGGGTACTACTGACCCGACTTACAACGAAGGTTTTACCTCAAGACTTTACATGTCCAAATACATCAATGACATCCCTAATCGGAGAAACAACATCTCCAGAAGGGGTAATAATAATAATACAAAATAGAATATCTTCCGCAGTTACATTTCTTGAACACTTCCTTTTTAACAAGGAAGGTATTCTACAATAATACATCTGTACAACTGACTGGTGAATCTATATGTCATAGGAAGTTTTCACAATTTCATCTGTGGGACATCATCATCATCTGTGGAATATCATCATCATGAACATCTCTGGCATCATCATCTATGGCATCATCTCGAGCATCATCATCTCTTGCGTCGTCTCGAGCATCACCTGCACTATCATCAATATACAAATACTGAGCTAAATCACCCACATCATAAACAAATGCTGGAGCATCATCATCTGCAACTGAATGCAGGAACTTGTTCTCAAGTGAATGTAGGACCACTCTCCATATGAGAGTACTATCGTCCACAGGACCATCCTCCGCTGGCAAGTGCTAGGACCACTCTCAACAAGAGAGTGTTCTTATCTGCAGGACAATCCTCAACTAGGATACTATCATTCGCAAATGAATGCAGGACCACTCTCCATATGAGAGTACTATCGTCCGCAGGACCATCCTTAGCCGACAAGTGCTAGGACCACTCTCAACAAGAGTGTTCTTGTTCGCAGGACCATCCTCAACTAGTATATTGTTGTCTGTAAATGAATGCAGGATCTCGTCCGCAAATGGATGCAGGACCACTCTCCATATGAGAGTACTATCGTCCATAGGACCATCCTCAACCGACAAGTGCTAGGACCACTCTCAACAAGAGAGTGTTCTTGTCCGCAGGACCATCCTCAGCTAACAAATGCTAGGACCACTCTCAATAAGAGAGTGTTCTTGTTTGCAGGACCATCCTCAGCAAATGAATGCTACGATACACTCAACAATAAATAAATGTCGGACCTCATCAATATCTATAATCATACTGATAAACTCGAATGACCTTCTCTGTATTGGTATACCATTACCATCTCATTCTTAATATTAATCTTATCATCACTCCCTCTTTCCAGGGAGGTCCTTTCGGACTACACCAAGCTTGTCTTGAAAGTGCTCAAACTTTACACAAGATAGAGTTGTAGTCAACACATCAACAACTTGTTCCTCTATAGGAACATAATGGATCTTCACGACTCCTCCCTACACCATATCTCGGATGTAGCGATACTTTATCTCTATATGCTTTGAATTATCATGAAACATCGGGTTCTTTGTTAGCTTGATGCAACTTTGGTTGTCACAATAAATATCAGTTGCATCTATCTCAGCATCAATCAATCTTGCCAATAGTTTGTGAAGCCATATTGCTTTGCTACAGGCTGAGCATGCTGCAATCTACTCAGCCTCTGCTGTACTGAGGGAAACACTAGTTTTCTTTCTGTTAATCCATGAGATCACACTCGATCCCAAACTAAAAAAACCTCCTAAGGTGCTCTTTCTGTATTCAATACTTTTTGCCTAATCTGAATTAGTATAGCCATATAATCTGAACTCACTGTCAACTGCATATTTGAGGCCACAATCCAATGTACCTTTTAGGTACCTTATCACATGTTTTGTTGCAACTAGATGAACATGTCGGGGCTTCACCATACACTGACTTAAGTTGTTCACAACAAAACATATATATGGTCTTGTATTTGTCAAATACATCAATGAACCAATATTTTGTCTGTATAATCTGACATCTACTCTTTCTGAAGAATAATCATTCAGGAGCTTCAAGTTTATCACCATCGAAGTGTTCATTTCCTTGCAATCTAACATCCCAAATCTCTTTAGGATCTCAACTGTATATTTTCCTTGGTTTAGGAAAATCTTATCTAGAAATTGCCATACTTCAAGAACTAGGAAATAATGCATTGTGCCAAGGTCTTTCATCTCAAATTTTGCTGCAAGTTTCTTCTTACATTCCCTGATGAGATTCTCCTTCTCTCCTTTCTTGACAAAAATAGATCATCTACATACAACAATAATATCATGATCCCATCATTTCAACCTTATAGTAAAGGTTGGAATCAACTTTACTTTAGGTAAATCCCAAGTTCATTAGGAATCCATTAATTCTTCCATACCATGCTCTAGCTGCTTGTTTTAACCCATATAGAGATTTCTTTAATCTGCATACATGTGTCCCCTTGTCGTGAGTCTCAAATCTTGGTGGTTGTTCAATATATACTTCTTCTTCTATGACACCATCTAGGAAGGATGTTTTTACATTTATTTGATGCAGTTTCGATTTCATCTTGGATGCCAAGGCAATGATAGTTCCGATAGAAGTATATGTTGCTACTAGTGCAAAGGTTTCTTCATAATCAATTCCTTCTTTTTGTGAAAATCCTCGTGCGACAAATCTTGATTTAAACTTTTCAATACTTCCATCTATTGAATGCTTTGTCTTGAAAATCCATTTTGAAGAAACTATTGGCTTATCCTTTGGTCTTGGCACCACATCCGAAACATCATTCTTTATTATAGATGGGTATTCTTCGATCACGGACTTCAACCATTCCTTCTTATTTGAAGCTTTTTCAAAACATGTGGGTTCTTCATCAACAAGGTTTCCCATTAATGTCACATAGTTTGAGAGGTTCTTTGTCTCTTGCTTGCTTCTGGTGCACCATATCTTTCTGCTTCTTTGATTATATCACGAGCCCAAGTTGGTCTTCTTTTTGTTGAGATCATCTCCTTGGGTATTTCCATGGGTTCTTGGGGTTCTTCTGGGTCATGATCTTCTGGTATAGTATCTTCTTCAATGTCTCTAACTGGTGGTATGGTAGTTATTAGCACTCAAAATTGTAGCCAAGGTTGTAGGAGGTAAATCCAAAGGTAACAACAGAACCAATTTAAGAAAGGAAGCTGACCTCTTCCTTTTTAGAGAGGGATCTCACAGACTTTTAACAGGACCAGATATAAAAATAAAACAAAATTAAGATTAAGTTTATGGTTGAAACAAAGCAAGCATACATTGGGCTATGGAGTCATAAATATTCATGAATCATAGAACAGTTTGCAGACGATATTCTACAAAGGAAGGGTAGCACTTAGTTACATTCAAAATGTTGTTGGTCTGGTGATAAAGAAGAAAGAATGACAGTCCATCAATACAGAGCATTGAGAAGATGAATTTTGCATAAACTTTGGTAAGAAATATGGGTGAATATCTGAAACAATAGCAAGAGCATAACAATATGAATTATGAAACTATTACAAACTCAGTCCAGATATGAAAGAAAACATAATTAAAAGTTTAACATGAAGACATGCACATAAGAAGGGAAGCTACAGACTATAACTACGAAATAAACAATAATCTTTACAGCAATAGGCCAAGATTTGGCTCTGCAATTTTTATTAAACACAAATCTCAAAATACATAACCCTGAGCCTCACAGGTTCCAACCTCATCTTCCTCTATTTAGGGTATATTTATAGTATCATGGGCTCTTGAGACCAACCTCGAAACATAGCCAAAATTAGTTACAAAATCAGGAATCAATCCTAACAAATTATGATCTGGCAGATTTGCCATGATCATAAACAGAACAGGAAAACATGTTGGGATGGGCATGGTGGATCAAATAGGAAATTTTGACATCTGGAAACCACGTCTATTGGGTGAAAATGATGGTTCAAAACACCTTCAATGGTTTGCAACAATTTCCTTCATCCTTTCATCTTCCACCTGTGAAATTCCACTTTGACCGTGGATTTACACGAGATTCATCCTGCACTGTCGATTTGGGATTCAAGGATGCGAAGGCTTTTCTGGACCGTCGATCCCGCGGGTCGCGGAAAGCAGACTTGCGCCTTTCCACGACCAAATTTATGTCTTTTATGTCTTCCTCCTTTCCGCTTCTGCCCTTTCGCTTCTTCCTTTAACGAAAAGTGGAACGCGAATCCTCCAACTTTCTTCATCGAGATTTCTCCTCTTCCACTTCTACCCTTCCGCTTCTGCCTTTCGCGGAAAGCGGAACACAGGAAGTTGATTTTCAATTTTCTTGAAGCTCGATTTGGATCTTTCCGCTCCCACCTTTCTGCTTTCACCCCTTTTCTTTCCACATCGCTGATCTGCACAAGAGATTTTTAGATCGTTGATATGTGCGGGAGGTTTTCGGATCTTCGATCTAGCGGATCGCGAAAGGAGGAACTTCAGCTTTTTACGACCAAAATCTTATGTTTTCCGCTTTTTGCCTTTTCGCTCTTTAGCGAAAAGCGGAAGGCAGAAATGCCAACTTTATGACCAAATTTTGTCCCTTTCCGCTTTCGCACTTTCGACTTCCCGCTATTTTTGGGTCGTTGATTTGTGCAGAAACTTTTCTGAACTGTCGGATCTCGGATTCCGGGAAGCGAAAGTCAGGTTTACCACTTTTTATAACTAATTTTTTACCTCTTCCACTCTTCCACTCCCGACTTTCCTTTGGCGGAAATGATTTTTGGCCTTTGATCTTGTTTGCTATGTATCCAGGCCGTCCACTCCCTGTTATCATTCAACGAGGAGCGGATTTGTTAATTTACATGCACTTTCAAGGTAAAAAATCAGAATCTTTTAAGTATTTGACATTTCTAATTTAGAAATGTCCCTTCAAACATTTGCAGACCCTCATCAACATTCTTTAAGGTATTATGATATGAAAGTTTTCAGACCTTGTTTCTCCATTTACTGGCCAAAATCCCTTGTCAACTATTTAGCCCAAAATGGTGCTAAAAACTGGCTCCAACTAGGGATGCTATCCTCCTTGGTAATATTGTTTGTGTGAAGTGAATAAATATTCGCTTCACACAAACAATTAACGTTATTAACCTTATTTAATTATTATCCTATTTACATTCGTTACAGCATGCTGAAATCTTCTTTAAAAACATCACTAACAGAAACTTCAACATCCCGATTAAACTCTTCATAAGGAAAATTAGGATGACTATCTTCATGTACATCACTAGGATGATTATCTTCTTGCTCATCAAAAGAATGATTGGAATGCAGAGCAGGTTCTAGTTGTTCACCCTTCCCATCTTCTTCTTTGTGATTTAACCCCTCATGGCAAAATGTTTCCTCTTCCATAGGCTGGGATTGATGGCATGACTATTTTCCCTTTTCATTATTTATTTATGAAGATGTCATATCATCAAGTTTTTGTGCTTGCTTAGAAATTTTACATATATATATCAGCAATTCAAAATAAGCATAACACAAAGGCAAACTGTCACTTTCAACACACTTACTATCTTCTTTGTTTTCAGCCTTTTGACCTTTTGGATTGCAATGGAATTCTCTTCATTAACAGGCCTTGAACTTACAAAATCTATAGTTGGTTTTTTGGGCATAACATCCAAGTAATCCTCCTCATACTCATCAGATATAGGTGGACTAAAATCCCTTTTAAAACCATCACTAATAGGGATTGTGATAGGCTGATGATATCCTTCGTAAGGCATATGTTGTTTTTGAAGAAATTCCTGTTGTAAAAGGGGGATTTTTGATTGCACAGGGGCATCCTCTTCTTGTGACAAACTTTCAGGAGATGAATAGTATGAGGAAAGATTTCATTTATAGTCCCAACTTCTAGGCTTGGTCACACAGAGAATGACAAGAATGCTGCAAACTATCATCAGTTTTAGGAAAAGAGATATAGCTAGTTGAGACAGAGCTTTGGCTTATGTCAACTTTAGTCAAGGAAGACATTACCAACTGCTGGGAATTTTCTTGCATATTATGGCAACTGGTTTGTCTTTCTTTTTTAGCCGAGTATTCACATAAGATTTCTAAAACCGTGTCATCCATATATTGATCATCGCTGTCTATTTCTTTCAAATTTTCAATGAACTCTCTATCATGTGTGCAACAATCTTGAAGTAACAACAAAGAAGGATATTGATCTTTGAAATGTTCATGAAATGTTGTATGAAAGTCTTTAAGGGAGGATAAACTTCTTGCTGGAAATCTCTCATACCATGACCTTGCATTTCCTTCTAAACTAATCATGGATATTCTCATTAAAGAATCCTCATGCCATACCACCCCCAGCTTATGTATATGCTTATGAAATCTAAACAAATGAATGACAACAACATCACTCTTTTGATCTTTGAATTTTGGAAGATATGCTTGTCGACCTACATGAGGTATTCGATTTGGAAAACTAGGAATGTGAGAAAGATTCATAGGAGCATACCTTACAGCCCAAGAACTCATTTTGATGATGGAGAAACTGAATCAGCTCCTCAAACTTTGCAACCCCTGTTCACAATGGAGCTGCCATAGAACATTATGAAGACTGAATTCTTTACAGATGGAGTCGCTAGGTGAAAAAGGTATGACCTTCTTAATGTTTGACGATTGTTCGCCATCAACTGTCAGATCTAAAACTTTGTCGTTCATACCCAGGGAAGATTTGAACCCTCCTCCCCGTATCGGTCCTTCTGGCCGCTAGTCTCCCCAGTGGAGTCACCTTCCAGAAGCTTTGAGTGGAGTCGCCGGAGCATATACAACCTATATGCGTCTATGATCGGTTGCTCAACCAGGTCATAGAACTAAGACAATGTTGTTTTCCCAGGGATGATTTGCACTTTCATCCCCGGCAACGACGCTAATTTGTTAGCACTCAGAGTTGTACCCAAGGTTGTAGGAGGTAAATCCCAAGGCAACAGCATAACCACTTTAAGAAAGGAAGATGGCCTCTTCCTTTCTAGAGAGGAATCTCTTATGTATTTTTAACAGGGCCAGATATAAAAATAAAACAAAATTTAGAATAAGCTCGTGGTTGAAACAAAGCAAGCATACATTGGGCTATGGAGTCACAAATATTCACGAATCACAGAACAATTTGCAGGTGAAATTCTACAAATGCAAGGTAGCACTCGGTTACAGTAAAAATGTTGTTAGTCTAGCAATAAAGAAGAAAGAATGACCGTCTATCAATGCAGAGCACCGAGAAGATGAATTCTGCATCAACTTTGGTAAGAAATATGGGTGAATATCTGAAACAATAGCCAGAGCATAACAATATGAATTATGAAACTATTACACCGTCATTCCAGATATGAAATAAAACATAATGACAAGTTTAACAAGAAGACATGCACATAAGAAGGGAAATTACAAACTGTAACTACGAAATACACAAGAATCTTTGTAGCAACAGGCCAACATTTGGCTCTGCAATTTTTATTAAAGGAAAATCTCAAAATACGTAACCCTGAACCTCATAGGTAGCCACCTCGTCTTCCTCTATTGAGGGTATATTTATAGTATCATGGGCTCTCGAGACCAACCTCGAAACATAGCCAAAATTAGTTACAAAATCGGGAATCAATCCTAGCAAATTCTAATTTGGCAGATTAGTCATGATCATAAAAAAAAAAGGAAAGCATGATAGGATGGGTGTGGTGGATCAAACATAAAATTTTGACATCTGGAAACCACGCTTGCTGGGTGAAAACGATGGCTTAAAACACCTTCGACGGTATGCAATAGTTTCCTTCATCCTTTATTCTTCCACTTGCGAAATTCCATTTTGACCGTGGATTTCTGCGAGATTCATCCTGCACCGTCGATCTGGGATTCAGGGATGTGAAGGATTTTTTGGACCATCGATCCTGCGGATCGCGAAAAGCGGACTTGTGCCTTTCCACAACCAAATTTTTGTCTTTTCCATCTTCCTCCTTTCCACTTTCGCCCTTCCTCTTTTGCCTTTAGTGGAAAGCGGAACGCGGATCCTCCAAATTTCTTCACCGAGATTTCTCCTCTTCCACTTCCGCCTTTTGCGGAAAGCGGAACGCGGGAAGTAGATTTTCAATTTTCTCGAAGCGCGATTTGGATCTTTCTATTCCCACCTTTTCGCTTCTGCCCCTTTTCTTTCTGCACCGTCAATCTGTGCAGGAGCTTTCAAGATCGTCGATTTGTGCGGGAGATTTTCGGATCATCGATCTAGTAGATCGCGGAAGGTGGAACTTCAACTTTTTACGACCAAAATCTTATGTTTTATGCTCTCTGCCTTTCCATTCTTTAGCGAAAAGAGGAAGGTGAAAATACCAACTTTATGACCAAATTTTGGCCCTTTCCGCTTCTGCTCTTTCGAATTCCCTCTTTTTCTGGGTCGTTGATTTATGTAGAAACCTTTCTGAACCGTTGGATCTTGGATTCTGGGAAGCGAAAGTCGGGTTTACCACTTTTATAACTAATTTTTTACCTCTTCCGCTCTTCTGCTCCCGAATTTCCTTTAGCGAAAATGATTTTTTGCCTTTGATTTTGTTCACTGTGTATCTAGGCCGTCCATTCCTTGTCATCATTCAACTAGGAGCATATTTGTTCGTTTACATGCATTTTCAAGGTAAAAAATCAGAATATTTTAAGTATTTGACATTTCTAATCTAGAAATGTCCCTCCAAACATTTACAGACTCTCATCAACATTCTTTAAGGTATTATGATATGAAAGTTTTCAGACCTTGTTTCTCCATTTACTGGCCAAAATCCCTTGCCAACTCTTTAGCCCAAAAATGGTGCTAACAATAGCTTTTGTGGTTCTAGGAGCCTCCTCCTCTTCTTCATGATCTTCATCTTTGCATAAATCTTCTTGGATTTTGTGAAGGTTGTATCTTCATCAAATATAACATCTCCACTGATCTCAATTTGATGGAAACCTGGAATGTAGATTCTATAAGCTTTTGAATGTTCAATGTATCCAACAAATATTCCCTTCTTTCCTAAAGAGTCCAATTTTGATCTTTTCTCCTTTGGAACATGTAAGTACACAGGACAAGTGAATATATTTAGGTGGCTTACTTCGGGATTTTCACTAGTGAACATTTCTTCTGGGGTTTTGTTTCCAAGAGCATTGTGAGATATTCTATTTTGGACTTAGACTGTAGTTCTTGCTGCTTTGACCCATAAATGCATAGGTATATCTTGACCATGGATCATTTCTTTGACTGCTTCCATGATGGATCGATTCTTTCTTTCTGACACTCCATTTTGTTGGGGATTATAGGGTGTGGTAAGCTCCCTTTTAATCCCAACTTCCTTACAGAAGTCCTTGAATTCATTTGAAGTGAATTCTCCTCCATTATCTGATCTTAAAGTCTTGATCTTCTTTTTGGATAGATTTTCAACAAGAGCCTTAAATTCCTTGAATTTTCCAAATACTTCATCTTTTCCTTTCAATAAATATATCCAAGTTTTATGAGAGTAGTCATCAATAAAAGAGATATAGTACACATACCCGCTTAAGGAAGTGGCGGGCATCGATCTGTACACATTTGAGTGTACAATATCCAAGATCCCTTTTGTTTTGTTGTTACTACTGGGGAATGGGTTTTGGATGTTCTTTCCTTGGGCACATCCTTTACATACTCCATGATTGATCTAGATCTCTAGTATACTATCACTACCTTGCTCACAATTGGTAATGCTTAGTAGTTCTCACGAGAAAGTATTCTATGCCAAAGTTCACATGGGATTATGGTACTAGTTGTAAGGGCTAATTTTGCGTGTCCTTCCAATTTGTAGAGGCCTCCTTCTTCAACACCAATTACATTAGCATCATCTATTGTCTTTCCTTTCAGCCACATAATAACTTCACCATCTACTAAGGATAGCTCTAAAACCTTTCTTATCTAGAGTCGAGATATAAAGTAGATTCTTCTTCAAATCTGGAAAATATAAGACTGTTTTCATCTTCATGAACTTTCTAGATTTTAATTTGTAAGAGGCTTCTCCCATTCATTTGATGGGGTGCTCATAATCATCTCCAAGTTGTACCTTGTGTGAATAGTCTTTTTGGGTAAGACAAGAGAGTGAATCTTTGCGACCTGCCATATGTTTGGAATCACCACTGTCTACAAGCCAAGTGTTACTTCCATGAGAGATTGATCCTGTGAGAGTTGAAATTAGGACATACTCTTCACTAGAGTCTTCATTTTCTCTAGCCCTCTCCTTATTTGATTCATTTTATTCAACTGCATGGGCATGGTACTTTCGATTCTTCTTCTTGAACCGATATTTCTTAAGAGGGAAATTTATAACAATGTGTCACATCTTATGACATGAATAGAATTCAATGGATGAGTAATCCTTTCTGGGTCTCTTACTCCTTTTGAAGTTTGGTGGTCTTCTGGTAGGTGATCCTCGATTCTTCCTTTTGTTTCTTCCATTCTTGGTGTGAGTATCTAGAGCTTGATATTCATTATCATTTAACTTATCTTCTCTTCTCTATTGGCTATCCTTCCTTCTTCTTGTATACATTCCTCCCATAGTTTGTTGAAATTGGTTAACCTTCTTCTAGCACATATTCCTCTAATATAGGAATGACATTCTCTCAAAAGACCATTTAGGGTGGTCATCACCACTTCTTCTTCTTCCACCATGTCACCAATGGCTTCTAACTGTTCTTTGATCTGAGATACTCTTGAGAAGTATGATTGCATAGTTTCTGTCTTTTGTACCTTCACACCCTTGAGTTGGTTTCTCAAGGTCATTCTTTAGTTGTTGTTCCTTCCTTCAAATATTTCCTTTGGATTATTATTTGAAGGCACATGGGGGATCAACTGATCCTTGATGGAATTATCTATGATCCTCTTGACTTTGATCATATCCTTCTTGTGCTTGGCCTTTGCCTCCTCTCCCTTGGGTTCCTTGGCCTCATCTTTGATATAGCCTTCTAGGTCATGTTCTTCAAGGATGAGCATGAATCAGTACATCCATGCTCTGAAATTTTTCTCTCCCTCAAGATTTTCATAAATCTTGGTGTTGTTTTACATCTTTAATGAATGAGAACTTCAAATGGAATTGTAGGGGATATAACTTACCAATTTGAGGATTGCTTCTGGAATCTTCTTTAGGATGACTTAGGTGTTATCTCCCAAAATAAATTTATTTTGATAGTATGAAGAATTCGAGTCATGTTATGAAAGATTTAAAGATGACTAACAAATTGAAGGTCTCTGGTTTTGCTATGGTTGAAAAAATTAGAAATTTTATGTTTTGGTGGCTTAGGCGAGGGTCTTAACAGCTCATTAGCCACCGAAAGGATTTGTTTCGGCAACTAACAGTTTAATGTTGGATAAAGGTTAACCATCGAAAGCGGGCCCGAGCGAGTAAATGGTGAAAGCACTTTTGGTGGCTTAGGCGAGACTTTAGACATCTCATTAGCCACCAAAAAGTGTTGCTTTCGACAGCTGAGTGAATAGTTCAAGAAGGGCGTTAACCATCGAAAGCAGGAAAAAAGCGTTGGAGAAAAAGTGGTTTCAGTGGCTTAGGCGAAAGCTCTGACGTTTCATTAGCCACCGAAAGGATAGGTTTTCGGCGGTTAAAAAGAATATTCAGCAAGACCACTATCTGTCGAAAGCTGAGTTTCATTGTGACATTGGGAAAACAGTTTCGGTGGCTTGGGTGAAAGGGTCGACATTTCATTAGCCACTGAAAGCCTTGTTTTCGGGGCTAGCAGACAAATTCCTGAAGGCCTTTAACCACCGAAAAGGTAAAAAGAGAGAAATGGTTAGGAACCCATCAAATCAGGGCTCGTCAGCAGAATGGCGATCATCAAAGGGCATGATAAACCAACGAAAGGACAGGAGGCTGCGTCAAGGCATGAGAAAATGAGTGAGGAGGTCGTTATTGAAAACTGATAAGGACTGATGTAATTTGAAACCCTCCTTCTCCCTCCATCTGTCCACAGAACTGTAGAAAATCCCACTGAGTAGCCTGGATTGATTTTAACATGATTGCTGGGAAAGGGGTCTCAAAAAGATCAACTGAATCCATCACCCTTTGACCTAAGCATCATTCATGCAGTTGAAATCCCTCATAATCAGTGCCAAAGCTTCAGTACACTCCACCCTCGACTTTAGCATTTCTCTCTACCAGAAAGCCATCTCTGAGAAGCAGCCTGCTAAAACATTATCCTACAGAATTTGAATTTATTGTTGTGGGTACCCAGGAGTGGCATTCAACAAGATGAAGAAGGCAGGACTTGCTCTCAAGCAAGAGTTGGGAGACATCAGCTACCTAGAGGCACATCCAAAAGTCTGTACAACAAGATCCCCACTGAAATCAAGCCCATTGATACCTCAGCCAGGATAACTTATGCAAATTCCTTTGACTTTGATTTTTTCCTGCTTCTTAGAGAAAGGAGGTTTGCCTCCTTATCACTCATGCAGGATGCTGCCCTAGAGGTAGAATCTAAAATTGTGGCATCTCAGAAGGTGAAAGGAAAGATGGATAGGAAGAAGCAGCAAACAGACCGTATTGGGGCTTCTTCATCAGAGAACAAGATTGAAAAAATGACCAAACTATTAGATAACTTGACTGCTGAAATGTCTAAGCTAAAGGATTGAGGACAGATACCTGTGAGAGGTAAAGGGCCAAGTGATTTTGTTCCTCGAAACCCTAATTTTGTCCTTTACAGAAGAGGCAACCCCCCAGTTCAAATCCTTAGAAGGGAAAGGAATCAAGGGGAAGATCAGAGGATCAGAGCTCCTTTTCAGAATGTTGTACTAGAAGAAGAACCAGAGTTCATTGAGGAAGAAGGAGAGGTTGAAGAAAACATCCACTGCATGGAAGATGAAGTAGACTATTCTTTTCTAACACAGGCAGAATATGAGGAAGCCCTAATTGATGAGCAGATCAGTGAAGGAGTAGTATATCAGGCTGATGGTCAAGGAGGATATAACCTGAGGTCCAGGCTGGTTGCTCCCCTTAAGAAGAATGTTGTTCCTGCTAAACAGCCTGCTGCACCAGCTAAAAAGGCTACTGTTTTACCAAAAAAAATGGCTATCATTTCCAAACCATTGCAAAAACTAGCACCTTCATCAAGCCCTGATCAGATCCAACTCAAAGATCCAGTACATGAGGTAAGGTTTCTTGATAGACTGCATTATTCTTTCAACCTCGAGTTAGAGATTCAAAAATTGAAGATCCCTTTCCCATTAATCGAGCTAATGAAAAATGATGCATTCAAAACTTCCATACTGAATTCTCTTCCACCAAACGTACATATTGATACTGACTTTGTAAATCTGCAAGATGATAAACTTATTGTAACCCTAGGCCCTATGATCGAAGACCTAAAGGATTCATGCCCACCTTTCTACATATCCTTGAATATTCATCATAAAGTCTTCAGTAACTGTCTGCTGGACTTGGGAGCATCTCATAACCTAATACCAAAAGCTGTGATGGATGAGCTTGGTCCCAGCATTACAAAGCCCTACCATGATGTGTTCTCCTTTGACTCCAGAAAGGTCAAGTGCTTGGGCCTCATTAAATACGTTGTTGTAAACCTATCTCAGCTACCTTCAAAAAGCATCATGATGGACATTATAGTGGCTGATATCCCTCCCAAATTTGGTCTCTTGCTGTCTTGATCATAGAGTAAAAGGCTAGGTGACACCCTTCAGATGGACCTTACATATGCTACAATCCCCATGTTTGGAGGGGAGACCAAGAGGCTTTACAGAGAGAATCAGCTTGCCTACATCATAAGCAATGAAAGGAATTCAGTGAACCAACCCATCTATGCAGTAGACACTGACTTTGGATCATGCATTCTGCAAATAGATGATTCTCAACAAACACCAGTCTAGCTTACCAAGCCCACCTGTCAGCAGCCCGAAGAAGTGACCACATCAGTATGGAACATGTATTTTGATGGGGCTAGCACTCAAAACTCAGCAGGTGCAGGTGTAGTATTGATCTCTCCATCCAAAGAGAATATTCATATGTCTTATAAGCTTGACTTTAAAACCACTAAAAATATAGCAGAATAAGAAGCCTTGCTGCTAGGAGTTAAAGCTGCCAAGGAGATGGGGATCATGTGCATGAGAATCTTTGGAGATGCAGACCTTATTATACAACAGGTCAACAGCACCTTTCAAGCAAAAAGTGTCAGACTAAAGGCCTACAGGGACGAAGTATGGAAACTCAGAGACTCCTTTATGTTTTTTGAACTGTCATATATACCTAGGGCTTTGAATCACCTGGCTGATTCCCTGACTGTCTCTGCAAGTTTGTTTGTTCCTCCTTTACCTCCGAAACTGAGCTATGATGTTCAGGTCAAGTACAGACCTTCCCTTCCAGATAATGTAAAATTTTGGAAGGTGTTTGAGAATGGTGATGAGCTTAGTACATTGCTTCAGCTAGTAGATGAATTCTCTGATATACATATAGATCAGGAAAACCTAAACATGGAAGAATCCCAACAGCTCAAGTTGAAAGATAAAGTAGCTGATCAGAATATTGTCCATTTACCCAGCAATTATATACCTCGGGGTCTAGTACCTCTAGAAGAGCTTTTTGATGATAATGACATCCCTTTCAAGCCTGCCAAAAAGGAGCAAAACCCTAATGTCCAAGAGCAAAACATAGGTAGCCAAAGCCATCCAAAACTGATAAATCTGTCCACTAAGTTGACTGCTGATCAGAGGTCCAAATTTTGTAGCCTGATAAAAGAATTTGCTGATATCTTTTCCTGGGAGTACAGTGACCTGAAAACCTATGACGCTAATATCATCCAGCACAGGATCCCTTTGGAGAAGGACACCATCCCTTTCAAACAGAAGCTGAGATCCATCAGCCCTCTCCTACTATTGGTAATTGAAAAAGAAATCCACAAGCTCCTTAAAGCCAAAATCATAATCCCCCTTAGGTATTCCAAGTGGATTGCAAACTTAGTGGTGGTAAGGAAGAATAACGGGGAGATCAGGTTGTGTGTGGATTTTAGAAACCTGAAGAAATGTACCAAAAAAGACAACTATCCACTGCCCAAGATGGAACACCTGTTGCAAAGAGTCTCAGGGGCTAGTGTCATGTCATTTATGGATGGCTTCTCTGGATACAACCAAGTTGCTGTGCACCCTGATGACCAAGAGAAGGCTGCTTTTACCACCCCTTGGGGCACTTTCATGTATGCTAAAATGCCATTTGGGCTGATGAATGATGGGGCTACTTTTTAGAGAGCCATGGACCTAGCTTTTGTAGGGTTGAAAAATAATTTTTTGCTTATATACCTGGATGACCTATCTATTTACTCTCACAGCCATCATGACCATTTGCAGCACTTGAGGAGGGTATTTTTGAAGTGCAGGAGGTTTGGAATATCACTCAACCTTGAGAAGTCCCAATTTGCACTTAGTGAGGGGAAACTCCTAGGTCACATAGTCTTAGTTGAAGGTGTAAATATTGATCCGATAAGGGTGGAAGCAATCCAGAAGCTTTCCATGCCGAGGTCAAAAAGGGATATTTAGTCCTTTTTGGGTAAGATAAACTTTGTCAGGAGGTTCATACCTAATTTCTCTGAGCTGGTAAAGCACATAATAGCCATGCTGAAAAAGGATACAGAAATAAAATGGACTGATCAGGCAGGAATCTCTTTCGAAGACATCTTGAAGGCTATCATGGAAGCCCCAACCCTGATTAGTCCGGACTATACCAAGAGTTTCTATATCTTCTCCTTTGCATCCTATGACACGGTGGCAGTTGTGTTGTTACAAAAAGATGATGAGGGTCTCGATCATCCAATTGCATTCTTCAGCAAAGCCTTGAGAGATGTTGGGCTGAAGTATGATCCAATTGAGAAACAGGCTTATGCTCTCATCAAGTCATTGAAGACCTTCAGGATTTACATCCTCCATGCAAAATTTCTTGCCTATGTCCCTTCAGCTGCTGTGAAGGATGTTTTGACTCAGCCTGACATTGATGGAAAGAGAGCTAAATAAATTGCCAAGCTCATTGAGTTTGATATAGAGGTGAAGCCCACTAAGCTAGTAAAGGGACTAGGTCTGGCCAAACTCATGGCTAAAGAAAACTGTGAACTAAAGGGATAAACTTCACTTGTGTCAATTCAGCAAAATTGCAAACTGTAGTAGCAGCAGAAGTAGTTCAGGATCAGAATGACATTCAACCAGTGGTTGAAAACTTGTCTTAATGTGAGTGGTACTCAGGTATTATTCATTTTCTGCAGAAATTAGAAGTTCCTCCTGGTCTCACTCCAAATCAAGCACGAGCTCTTAAACTAAATTCTGTTAAATTTTGCATAGTTGACAAACTGTTGTACTGGAAAGATCTGTTTGGGATTTTGTTGAGATGTCTAAATAAAGAAGAATCAAATCAGGTCATGCATCACTTTCATTCCAGTACATGTGGGGGCTATCATTATTGGAAGACCACAGCCCACAAGATCCTGAGGGTAGGATACTATTGGCCAGTCCTTTTTGCTGATGTGTGTACCTTTGTAAGGGCCTGTGACCAGTGCCAAAGATTTATAGGGAAGCAACAGCTCAAATCCTTGCCCCTTAGTCCTATTGAAGTGAATGGGCCTTTTCAGCAATGGGTTCTGGATTTCATAGGTGAAATAAATCCATCTTCCAGTGGGCAGCATAAATGGATCCTAGTAGCCACAAACTACTTTACCAAGTGGATAGAGGCAGTACCCACCAGGAATGCAACTCATCAAGTCATCATGAAGTTTTTATATGAGAATATCTTTGACAGGTTCACATCAGGTTTTGTTGTCCAGCAAGGTTAGTGACTGATAATGCACCAGCTTTCAAAGTTGGGGCATTGTTTAAAATGTGTGAGTCAATGGGCATTCAACTAGTGCATTCCACATCCTATTATCCTCAAGGAAATGGCCTGGTTGAGTCATCTAACAAAATCCTAGTCAGGATCATCAGAAAACTATTGGAGACAAATAAGAAACGCTGGGATTCTAAGCTAAAGTTTGCTTTATGGGCTGATAGGGTAACAAACAAAATATCTATAGGGACTTCTCCATTCAAATTAGTTTATGGTACTGAGGCCATTTTTCCCATTCAACTCATTTTGCCAGTGGAAAAATTATTTCAGGAAGAGGAAGATGAACCAAATGATATTGTTAGGAGGATGATGGATTTGGTGGAGTTGCAGCAAGTCAAGGAACAAGTGATAAGAAAATCAGAAGCCCATCAACAGAGGATAAAGGTCATGTTTGACAAAAGGGAAAAAGTGGACAACTTTCTGGTTGGAGATTGGGTCCTCAAGTGGGATACTGTCAGGCAGGACAAGGGAAAACATGGAAAGTTTGAATCTTTGTGGATTGGCCCTTTTGTGATAGCACAGGTACAGAAGAACAACACCTTCAAATTGCAGAATCTGGAAGGGGAAGAGGTGTTTGATGGCTTAGTGAATGGGCGTTTTCTAAAACTTTACTTTATTTGAGGCTTTGAGGCCTTGTTATTGTAAATTAGTAGTTAGTAGGTTGTTTTTGCTTACAGAATAAACTTCATGCCCAATGGAGCAATAAAATGATAGTGTTAAGTTTTTAGTTATTTTCAAGGAAAGGCATTTTGGTCTAGGGTTCTTGGGACCTCACAGGGAGGTTCCCATCCCCAAGTAGGAGCCAGATGTTATCTCCCAAAATAAATTTATTTTGATAGTATGAAGAATTCGACTCATGTTATGAAAGATTTAAAGATGACTAACAAATTGAAGGTCTCTGGTTTTGCTATGGTTGAAAAATTAGAAGTTTTAGCTTTCGGTGGCTTAGGCGGGGGTCTTAACAGCTCATTAGCCACTGAAAGGATTTGTTTCGGCAACTAACAGTTTAACGAAGGATAAAGGTTTACCACCGAAAGCAGGCCCGAGCGAGTAAATGGTGAAAGCACTTTTGGTGGCTTAGGGGAGACTTCAGACATCTCATTAGCCACCGAAAAGTGTTGCTTTCGGCAGCTTAGTGAACAGTTCAAGAAGGGCATTAACCACTGAAAGTAGGCAAAAAGCGTTGGGGAAAAAGCAGTTTCGGTGGCTTAGGCGAAAGCTCTGACGTTTCATTAGCCACCGAAAGGACGAGTTTTCGGTGGTTAAAAGGAATATTTGGCGAGACCACTATCTGTCGAAAGCTGAGTTTCACTGTGACATTGGGAAAACAGTTTCGGTGGCTTGGGCGAAAGGGTCAGGATTTCATTAGCCACCAAAAGCCTTGTTTTCGGCGGCTAGCAGACAAATTCCTGAAGGCCTTTAACCACCGAAAAGGTAAAAAGAGAGAAACGGCTAGGAACCCATCAAATCATGGCCCGTCAGCAGAATGGCGATCATCAAAGGGCATGATAAACCATCGAAAGGATAGGAGGTTGCGTCAAGTTGTGAGAAAATGAGTGAGGAGGTCATTATTAAAAACTGATAAGGACTGATGTAATTTGAAACCCTCCTTTTCCCTCCATCTGTCCACAGAACTGCAGAAAAGCCCATTGAGTATCCAGGATTGATTTTAACATGATTGCTGGGAAAGGGGTCTCGAAAAGATCAACTGAAGCCATCACCCTCTGAACTAAGCATCAATCATGCAGTTGAAATCCCTCATAATCAGTGCCAAAGCTTCAGTACACTCCACCCTTGACTTTAGCATTTCTCTCTACCAGAAAGCCATCTTTGAGAAGCATCCTGCGAAAACATTATCCTACAGAATTTTAATTTATTGCTGCAGGTACCTAAGAGTGGCATTCAGCAAGATGAAGAAGGGAGGACCTACTCTCACGCAGGAGTTGGGAGACATCAGCTACCTGGAGGCACATCCAGAAGTCTGTCAATTTTTCAAGGATGCTGGCTACTATAGGTTTTGTGAGAAGATTCCAGGATCACACCAGCATGTGGCTGATGCATTTTCCCTCTCTTTCGATGGCTCCAAGGCAGTCATAGGTAAAGAAGAATTCTTGATAGATGAAACCCTAATTACTAAAGTGACTGAACTCCCTAGCATAGGAGAGAAGTGGTTTAAGACCACCATACCAAAGGATATAGAGTTCAGATCTTACCTGAAGCCTGAACATAGGGAGGTGGTGTGGAAGAAAAGTGTATCATCCTCCTGGTTAGAAGATAAGTGGTAGCAACTGCTGAAGGCCATTGTAGTCTACATAACATGTGAAGGGAGATACAACAGAGCCATGATTTACCATTTTAAATTGATGAACCACTTCACAGGGAAAAGCCCACTGAATTTGTCTTTTTACTTACACAGATTTTTGGCAAAAATGGCACACCAAGTGAAGGCCCAGCCAACCAATATTGCTGGCAGACTGTCTCATCATGGTCTTATCCAACTTCTGATACAATAATTGCTGAAAATGAGGAATATGGCATGGCCTTATTTCTTATTTTGGAATGGTTTTGAAACAGGCCTTCAGCTAGGAGAAAAGGGGAAGTCTCTTGCTAAAAAGTCCAGCACACCAAGAAGTGGGAAAAGGAAGAGAAGGGCTATATCCCTAGCAATAGTAGAACATCCTCCTTCCTCTTCCAAAGCCAAGAAGGTGAAAAGAAACTTGGATTTCAGTGAAAAGGGCCAAGAAGTTACAACACACAGTGAGAACATTTTGAACCTACCCTACTCAGATTCAAAAGAGGAACAAGAGGAAGTTGCAGACCTAGCATTGCAAGTTGTAGCAGAGGTTGAAGAACTCCCATCACCTACACCAAAAGAGCAAGATGAACTAGCAGAGAAGGCTTCCTCTAGCAAGCTTAAGACTCAAAAGATAAATCAGTTGCTGAGGCAAGTGTATGAGATGAATATTTTAGAAAGGGAGATAAAGAAAAATAATGCTGCATTGACCAACAGGAACAAGCTGCTGCATAAATATTACCTAGAGCTGAGAGAAAAGTATGATTTCCTAAAAAGACTAAATAAAAGGTACCTGAAAGACAACACAAGATTATATAGGATGATAAGTCTTCAGAGACTGCAGATGCAGGAGGCCAAGCTAAACCCTAGCACTCACCTCACATTGGAAACCCTAGTTGAAGCTGCAGTAAGCCTTCAGCCTCCAGAAGCAAGCCGGGTTGTTGTTAACCTTCCTAACATAGAGCCTGCTAAAGAAGAAAGTTGAGCATACAAACTTGAAAGAACAATTTTGGAGGTGGATTAAGAATTTTTGAAGAACAGGGCTTTCAGTGGCTTAGGCGGACGCTAAGGCAGTTCATTAGCCACCGAAAGCACCGCTTTCGGCAGCTAACCGTTTCGATATTTTGGCCTCTTAACCACTGAAAATAGAAAGAGGCATAGGATCGAATTTTGACACGTAGGACCAGTTTTGGGCGAACATGGATAGCTTAGAGATGAAGTATAAAGATAAAGGACCCTGAAGAAAACATCAGGGAAGGTATGCTTCAGTTTTGCTGTGACATAATAGTAGAAAATGTCACCAACACTCAACTGTCAAAGTGAAACAGTGACTTTACTAATAGAGGACTAGTGGCAGTGATTTCCATTACTTACTTTAGTTATTAGAAGGTTCAAACAGTGAACGAATTCTACAGTTAGTTAGACTAGTAGTTAATTAGGGTTTTTAACCTAATTATGCAAAAAACAATTATTTTGTCTATTTTTATTAAATCAAATCCAAGTTTTTAGGATCTGAGTATTTTTGTAAAGGATATAAAGCTTAAAACTTATTTTATTGAAAGGGTTCGACTTCGGGGACTTGTAGACCATTGCTATTGTCAAGCTTCTCATATTACTCATGACCTAATATAAACTCTTTTGTTATCATATGTTCAGCTTCCATTTTCTATCTATTATGTGCTTATGCTTGAATGTGTTATTCAGGTTTTATTCAGATTAATTAATGTCTGATAGCTGTCACCTTATTGGCATATTAATGTGATTTGAATTATAAGTGCTTTCCTTGTCATGATTAGCCATTTATATATATTTGTTTTATGTATGGATCTGCCAGCATGATAAGTTCTCCATCTCTGCACCATATTGTCAACCTCTGAACAATGGTAATTAGAAGCTTTATCCCTGATTGAGTTTTATGCATGTCTTGAGAGTGTAAGGTCTTATAGGTCACCTGACTTGATCCACTTAGAAAACCATAAAAATATTTAAGTTACCAGGCATCCTCGAGCTGCAACCTAGAGGAGTTTCCTGGAGTGATAACAAATTGGCGCCATTGCCGAGGAGAGGAGACTAAAGCTCAGCTTCCCTGGGAGATGACATAGATCCTTGCTTTGATGATAGACAAAGCTTGGACACTATTTTGGTTGTAATCATCTATCTGGCGACTCCATTGAAATAAAGTGGCTTCAAGAAGACCAAGTACTAGAGAAAACCCTCAAGGGCCACCAGCAACACCGGTTTCAGATCCATAAGAGATTATGAGAAGAGCTAGGGCTTCACTAAGGCAGACTAACAGTGCTGCAAAGGAAGCTACATTAGGTATTTCAAGAAATATTTCTGCTATTATTTCCTTTGCTAAAACACTTAATTCTCAGGAATTTATAAATACATCAAAAAAATTTAGGGTTTGGGCATCTTCAAGCACTGTTGCTTGTGAAGATCCAATCCCTGGTGACTCCACTGGGATAAGTTTATCACCACCACCTTCTCAACTACTACCTACATCAGTACTACCTTCCTCTACCCTTTCCATACCCATTTCCAATATGGCTGCCCCTCAATTGACCAAAATGGAAAGGATCCTGGTAGCTAGGTATGCCCCCTAAATTTGCCTAACCCTCTCTCGGCCATGCCCACTGGAGACTACCTCAAGTACATGCCTAAGTTCACAGGAGAGGGATATTTCACAGTTGAACAACATCTAGAGGCATTTTATAGTTATGTTGAGAACATTAATATAAAACATGAAGATGTGTGGACTAGGGTTTTTGTACAAAGCCTAGATGGCCAGGCTAGGAAATGGTTCAAAGAACTGCCTGTTGGACTAGTAGCAGGCATTGAATCCCTAGATGACATCTTTCTAAAACATTGTGGAGAGAGGAGAGACCACCTCTATTATATCACAGAGTTCAACAACTTGAAAAGAGAGAATGGGGCCGTCTGTCTCCAACTTCACCAAGAGGTTCAACAATATGTACAGCAAGATCCCCACTGAAGTCAAGCCCAGTGATACCTCAACTAGGATAACTTATGCAAATGCCTTTGACTCTGATTTTTTCCTGCTTCTCAGAGAAAGGAGGTCTACCTCCTTATCACTCATGCACGATGCTGCCCTAGAGGTAGAAGTTAACATTGTGGCATCTCAGAAGGTCAAAGGAAAGATATATAGGAAGAAGCAGCCATCATACCCTATTGGGGTTTCTTTATCAGAGAACAAGATTGACAAAATGACTAAACTATTAGATAACCTGACTGTTGAAATGTCTAAGCTAAAGGACTGAGGACAGATACCTGTGAGAGGTAAAGGGCCAAGTGATTTTGTTCCTCGAAACCCTAATTTTGTCCCTTACAGAAGAGGCAACCCCCCAGTTCAGATCCTCAAAAGGGAAAGGAATCGAGGGGAAGATCAGAGGATCAGATATCCTTTACAGAATGTTGTACTAGAAGAAAAACCAGAGTTCATTGAGGAAGAAGGAGAGGCTGAAGAAAACATCCACTGCATGGAAGATGAAGTTGACTATTCTTTTCTGACACAGGCAGAATATGAGGAAGCCCTAATTGATGAGCATATTAGTGAAAAAGCAGTATATCAGGCTGATGGTCAAGGAGGATATAACCTGAGGTCCATGCTGGTTGCTACCCTTAAGAAGAATGTTGTTTCTGCCAAACAGCCTGCTGCACCAGCTAAAAAGGCTACTGTTTTACCAAAGAAAATGGCTGTCATTTCCAAACCATTGCAAAAACCAACACCTTCATCAAGCCTTGATCAGATCCAACTCAAAGCTCCAGTACATGAGGTAAGGTTTCCTGATAGACTGCATTATTCTTTCAGCCTTGAGTCAGAGATTCAGAAATTGAAGATCCCTTTCCCATTAATCGAGCTAATGAAAAATGATGCATTCAAAACATCCATATTGAATTCTCTTCAGCCAAAGGTACATATTGATACTAACTTTGTAAATCTGCAAGATGACAAACCTATTGTAACCCTAGGCCCTATGATCTAAGATCTAAAGGATTCATGCCCACCTTTCTACATATCCTTGAATATTCATCATAAAGTCCTTTATAACTGTCTGCTAGACTCAGGAGCTTCTCATAACCTAATGCCAAAAGCTGTGATGGATGAGCTTGGTCTCAGTATTAGAAAGCCCTACCATGATGTGTTCTCCTTTGACTCCAGAAAGGTCAAGTGCTTGGGCCTCATTAAAGACCTTGTTGTAAACCTATCTCAGCTACCTTCAAAAAGCATCATGATGGACATTGTAGTGGCTGATATCCCTCCCAAATTCGGTCTCTTGCTGTCTCGATCATGGAGTAAAAGGCTAGGTGGCATCCTTCAGATGGACCTTACATATGCTACAATCCCCATGTTTCGAGGGGAGACCAAGAGGCTTTACAGAGAGAATCAACTTGCCTACATCATAAGCAATGAAAGGAAAGTGAACCACCCCATCTATGCAGTAGACACTGATTTTGGATCATGCATTCTGCAAATAAATAATTCTCAGCAAACACCAGTCCAGCTTACCAAGCCCACCTGTCAGCAGCCCAAAGAAGTGACCACATCAGTCTGGAACATGTATTTTGATGGGGCTAGCACTCAAACTCAGCAGGTGCAGGTGTAGTATTGATCTCTCCATCCAAAGAGAGTATTCGTCTGTCTTACAAGCTTGACTTTAAAACCACTAACAATATAGCAGAATATGAAGCCTTGCTGCTAGGAGTTAAAGCTGCCAAGGAGATGGGGATCATGTGCATGAGAATATTTGGAGATGCAGACTTTATTATACAGTAGGTCAACAACACCTTTCAAGCAAAAAGTGTCAGGCTAAAGGCCTACAGGGATGAGGTATGGAAACTCAGAGACTCCTTTATGTTTTTTGAACTGTCATATATACCTAGGGATTTGAATCACCTGGTTGTTTCCCTGGCTGTCTCTGCAAGTCTGTTTGTTCCACCTTTACCTCCTAAGCTTAGCTATGATGTTCAGGTCAAGTACAGACCTTCCCTACCAGATAATGTAAACTTTTGGAAGGTGTTTGAGAATGATGATGAGATTAGTACATTCCTTCAGCTAGTAGATGAATTCTCTGATATACATATAGATCAGAAAAACCTAAACATGGAAGAATCCCAACAGCTCAAGTTGAAAGATAAAGTAGCTGATCAGAATATTGTCCAATTACCCAACAATTATATACCTCGAGGTCTAGTACCTCTAAAAGAGCTTTTTGATCATAATGACATCCCTTTCAAGCTTGCCAAAAAGGATCAATACCCTGATGTCCAAGAGCAAAACATAGGTAGCCAAAGCCATCCAAAACTGATAAATATGTCCACCGAGTTGACTACTGATCAGAGGTCCAAATTTTGCAGCATGATAAAAGAATTTGTTGATATCTTTGCCTGAGAGTACAGTGACCTGAAAACCTATGACACTAATATCATCCAGCACAGGATCCCTTTGGAGAAGGACACCATCCCTTTCAAACAGAAGCTGAGATCCATCAGTCCTCTCCTACTACCTGTAATTGAAAAAGAAATCCACAATCTCCTCAAAGCCAAAATCATAATCCCCCTTAGGTATTCCAAGTGGATTGGAAAATTAGTGGTGGTAAGGAAGAAGAACGGGGAGATCAGGTTGTGTGTGGATTTTAGAAACCTGAACAAATGTTCCAAAAAAGACAACTATCCACTTTCCAAGATGGAACAACTATTGGAAAGAGTCTTAGGGGATAGTGTCATGTCATTTCTGGATGGTTTCTCTGGATACAACCAAGTTGCTGTGCACCCTGATGACCAAGAGAAGACTGCTTTTACCACCCCCTGGGGCACTTTCATGTATGCTAAAATGCCATTTGGGCTGATGAATGCTGGGGCTACTTTTCAGAGAGCCGTGGACCTAGCTTTTGTAGGGTTGAAAGATAAATTTGTGCTTATATACCTGTATGACCTAACTCTTTACTCTCACAGCCATCATGACCATTTGTAGCACTTGAGGAGGGTATTTCTGAAGTGCAGGAGGTTTGGAATATCACTCAACACTAAGAAGTCCCAATTTGCACTTAGTGAGGGGAAGCTCCTAGGTCACATAGTCTCAACTGAGGGTGTAAAGATTGATCCAGTAAGGGTGGAAGCATAGTCTCAACTGAGGGTGTAAAGATTGATCCAGTAAGGGTGGAAGCAATCTAGAAGTTGTCCATACCGAGGTCAAAAAGGGATATTCAGTCCTTTTTGGGTAAGATAAACTTTGTTAGGAGGTTCATACCTAATTTCTCTGAGCTGGTAAAGCACATAACAACCATGCTGAAAAAGGATGCAGAAATAAAATGGACTGATCAGACAAGAAGCTCTTTCAAAGACATCAAGAAGGCTATCATGGAAGCCTCAACCCTGATTAGTCCGGACTATACCAAGAGTTTTTATATCTTCTCCTTTGCATCCTATGACATAGTGGCAGCTGTGTTGTTACAAAAATATGATGATGGTCTCGATCATCCAATTGCATTCTTCAGCAAAACCTTGAGAGATGCTGAGCTGAAGTATGATCCAATTGATAAATAGGCCCTTATGGTCTCATCAAGTCATTGAAGACCTTCAGGATTTACATCCTCCATGCAAAAGTTCTTTCCTATTTCCCTTCAGCTGCTGTGAAGGATGTTTTGACTCAGTTTGACATTGATGGAAAGAGAGATAAATGGATTTCCAAGCTCATTGAGTTTGATATATAGGTGAAGCCCACTAAGCTAGTAAAGCGACTAGGTATGGCCAAAATCATGGCTAAAGAAAACTGTGAACTAATGGGGATAAACTTCACTTGTGTCAATTCAGCAAAATTGCAAACTGTAGTAGTAGCAGAAGTAGTTCAGGATCGGAATGACATTCAACCAGTGGTTGAAAACTTGTCTTCATGTGAGTGGTACTCAGGTATTATTCATTTTCTATAGAAATTAGAAGTTCCTCCTAGTCTCACTCCAAATCAAGCACAAGGTCTTAAACTAAAGTCTGTTAAATTTTGCATAGTTGACAAATTGCTGTACTGGAAAGATCTGTCTAGTATTTTGTTGAGATGTCTAGATAAAGAAGAATCAGATCAGGTCATGCATCACTTTCATTCCAGCACATGTCGGGGCCATCATTATTGGAAGACCACAGCCCACAAGATCCTGAGGGCAGGATACTATTGGCCAGTCGTTTTTGCTGATGTGTGTACCTTTGTAAGGGCCTATGACCAATGCCAAAGATTTATAGGGAAGCAGCAACTCAAATCCTTTCCCCTTAGGTCTATTGCAGTGAATGGGCCTTTCCAGCAATGGGGTCTGGATTTCATAGTTGAAATAAATCCATCTTCTAGTGGGCAGCATAAATGGATCCTAGTAGCCACAGACTATTTACCAAGTGGATAGAGGTAGTACCCACCAGGAATGTAACTCATCAGGTCATCATGAAGTTTTTATATGAGAATATAATTATCAGGTTGGTTGTCCAACAAGGTTAGTGACTGATAATGCACCAGCTTTCAAAACCAGGGAATTGGTTAAAATATGTGAGTCAATGGGCATTTAGCTAGAGCATTCCACATCCTATTATCCTCAAGGCAATGGCCTGGCTGAGTCATCTAACAAAATCCTAGCCAGGATCATCAAAAAACTATTGGAGACAAATCAGAAAGCTTGGATTCTAAGCTAAAGTTTGCTTTATGGGATGATAGGGTAATAGACAAAAGATCTATAGGGACTTCTCCATTCAAAGTAGTTTATGGTACTGAGGCCATTTTTCCCATTCTGCTCATTCTGCCAGTGGAAAAATTCTTTCAGGAAGAGGAAGATGAACCAAATGACATGGTTAGGAGGATGATGGATTTGGTGGAGTTGTAGTAAGTCAGGGAACAAGTGATAGGAAAATCAGAAGCCCATCAACAGAGGATAAAGGTCATGTTTGACAAAAGGGAAAAAGTGGACAACTTTCAGGTTGGAGATTGGGTCCTCAAGTGGGATACTGTCAGGAAGGACAAGGGAAAACATGGAAAGTTTGAATCTTTGTTGATTGGCCCTTTTGTGATAGCACAGGTATAGAAGAACAACACCTTCAAATTGCAGAATATGGAAGGGGAAGAGGTGTTTGATGGCCTAGTGAATGGGCGTTTTCTGAAACTTTACTTTATTTGAGGCTCTGAGGCCTTGTTATTGTAAATTAGTAGTTAGTAGGTTGTTTTTGCTTACAGAATAAACTTCATGCCCAATGGAACAGTAAAATGATAGTGTTATGTTTTTAGTTATTTTCAAGGAAAGGCATTTTGGTCTGGGGTTCTTGGGACCTCACATGGAGGTTTCCATCCCCAAGTAGAAGCCATATGTTATCTCCCAAAATAAATTTATTTTGATAGTATGAAGAATTTGACTCATGTTATGAAAGATTTAAAAATGACTAACAAATTGAAGGTATCTGGTTTTGCTATGGTTGAAAAAATTAGAAGTTTTAGCTTTCGATGGCTTAGGCAGGGGTATTAACAGCTCATTAGCCACCAAAAGGATTTGTTTCGGCAGCTAACAGTTTAACGCAGGATAAAGGTTAACCACCGAAAGCGGGCCTGAGCAAGTAAATGGTGAAAGCACTTTCGGTGGCTTAGGCGAGACTTTAGACATCTCATTAGCCACCGAAAAGTGTTGCTTTCGGCAGCTTAGCGAACAATTCAATAAGGGAGTTAACCACCGAAAGGAGGCAGAAAGCGTTGGGGAAAAAGTGGTTTCGGTGGCTTAGGCGAAAGCTCTGACGTTTCATTAACCATCGAAAGGACGGGTTTTTGGCGATTAAAAGGAATATTCGGTGAGACCACTATCCACCGAAAGCTGGGTTTCACCGTGACATTGGCAAAACGGTTTCGGTGATCTAGAAAACGGTTTTGGAGGAAACGATGTGCCTCCCTAAGGTGATCTAGAATGTATGATTGTTTTTCTGTAATCCGTGGATGGAACTTTGAGAATTTTGGTGCCCTATTGTCTCTTGACAGAAGTGGTAGGTCAAAAAATGAAAATCTACAGAATTGAAAACTACTTCGACAAGAAAGATGCGCCCTCCTAGGGAGAGCTCAATGGTTCTTCTTTTCCAACGGACTTGTGGAAGGAGATGTTTGTAATAGTGTTCCCTAGCTTCTTGAACCGTGGGGAAACTACTTCGCAATGTCTTATTTCAGGTTAGCCTTGATACCATGTTAAGATTTTAAAAGTTGTTATACCAAAACAAAAGGATCTCTGAAATAATAACAAGCACAACATAACAAAAGAGAACACAAATATTTATCCTGGGAAACCCTCGTGAGGAAGAAAACCCAACAAAAATTCCTCTATATACACTTCAACCAAGTACAGTGTAAGACCCAAAGAATACGGCTAGATTGCTTCCTCTCCTCCAGATGGATTGCTCCTTCTCTCTCTAGCGCAACTACTTCAATGCTCTGCTTGTCCAAATGAGGGAGGCGCCTTTCCTATTTATACTAGTCATCTAAGAGGACTAATAACCCAACATGGCCAACTTCTCCTTGTTTCCGAGGATGACTTTCCTGGGAAGACTCAAAAATACATTTCAATAATACTTTTTGTGGGCACTGCTGACCCGACTTATAACAGAGGTTTTACCTCAAGAATTTACATGTCCAAATACATTAATGAAATCCCTAATCGAAGGAACAACATCTTCAAAAGGGGTAATAATAATAATAATAATAATACAAAATAGAATAGATTCCGCAAATACATTTCTTTAACATATTTGAAAGTATCTCCCCTTTCATGGTGAATCGACCTAGATTATCTAGTGGATATCTGGGAATCCTACTTGGATATGGAGAAACCCCATAGAAGGAATGGCCAAGATAGTTTTCCCAAGATATACGTGGAATTAATGTTTGTCCTTGGCACCCGGGTGCCTCCATTTATTCCTTGAGTTGATATACTCATGTGAATGTTCTTGATGATGGGGTGATTAAAGTTCCTGTTGAATATCAACTGTTCACACTCGAGCCCCCTTCTTTATGTTCTGTGCATGTATTCAAGTGCAGATGGTCCTGATGATAGAGAAATTAAAGGTGTGTTTAGTATAATCCATTCATGCACACCCCCCATATTATTTTTTCGGGAAAAATGTCAAGCGTGAATGGTTGAGATTAGGGGCTCACCCCATACGTGATAGATATGTCCCATTCACACTCCTTCCTCCCCTTTTAACCCCTGTTATTCTCTATAGTCGTGAATGGTTAGGATAAAGTGTTAGGAACAATCCTTCATCAATCGTGCCCATTCGTGCTGAGACTCCCAATTCTCTTTACTTTAATCCTGATGGGTCCTCCGTTTCTAAGAACACATGGACCCATATCCCTGTTGTACCAATTTTATCTGATGACCCCTTTGGCATACTAAGATGGTAGGGGTTTTTGGTATAATAACATCGACTCCTTTTGTGGGATGAATCCTCCTTGTGAGGTGTCAAGAATCTAGGTGAGATATCTTAGGTGATCATATTAGTGCCTTATTTATTAGGCCATGGAGTCAATTTAAAATTTAGGACAAAACTTCAAGGGCTTGTTGAAGCAACCTCTTGGGGAAAAAATGCCAATTGTGGACTTAGGTTTATTTTCTCGATGCAGTAGACGGAATCTCCAATACGACGCCTTAGGGAAAAAAAAACAAATAGAGAGGGAAACTATGATACATGATATATTAATTTATTGTCAGGCTGTGAAGAAGAGTTTCAAATACCTTTCATTTATAGGGAATTCAGGAAGTTGCGCTTCCAGATATGTAAGATGGAAAGTGGTGGAGAGAGACCTATCCTTTCTCAATCATAAAAGGACCAAGCCGAAGATTATCAAACTTTCCATGTTTTCTAGGGTATTTATGTCTCTTATCCTATATTAGAACTAGATCCCCTTTGATCATTTTTCTGCATCTGGCCCTCTTATCAAAGAAAACATGCATCTTTTCTTGATATCCTTTTCAATCTTAATACACCATGCCTCTTTTTTCATGTAGTTCCACCAGTTGGTTCACTTCCCTATTAATCTTGTTAAGCTCTTCTTTTAAATCCCGTAGCATCTTCATGGCTGGTAGTTCCACATTTATGGGAAAGACCACTTATAACCCATGGACTAGCTGAACAAGAGCTTTACCTATGGCCCTTTTTGTAGATATTCTATGAGCCCATAAAGCATATCTGAGATGAGAATCCCATGAATTTTATTTTCAGAAAGTGTCATCTTTATGATATTCATGTTATCTTATTGGAAGATTCAACCTAACCATTTCCTTGAGGGTAATAGTTGGCATAATGACTCAAGCTTATATTGAATTTTTAATAGAAGGAAATCATCCTAATGGAGCTGAAGTCTTTGGTATTATCAATGATAATCTTCTTGGGGTAACCAAACCTAGACATGATGTTTTCTTTAAGCAATTTGATTACTATGAGGCCATTGGCTTATCTAGTATGTATAGAATCTATCCATTTGTAAAGTAGTCAGTTGCAGTCAAGATCCACCTATGTTGATTACTAGATGGAGGGTGAAAATAGGGGACCTCGGGAAATGATATTTTCCTTGACACATTGAACTATCAATATATGAGTTGACAAACGTTTCCAAAGAGGTTGATAACAAAGAGAAAGGATATTCAAACCGCAGAAAGGAGGTAGTTCTTTCTATCCAACCAATGTGTGAGAGAAGCTTTGTAACCTTGATAACAAAAGTGGAGAGGCCTGTAAATCTAGTTATTTTCTTATGGTCTAGATATATGCCCCTTTCTTCATCTTCCAGGATTGGTTAGGATCTACTAAGTGGGAGATAAGTTTTCTCTTAGTTTGGGATCGAGTTATTATGGATCTAGGACCCAAATTTTCAACGAATAGGCATGGTTCCATAGTGGAGTATACTTGGGGAATGGAATTTCTAGTCAGAGATTGTTTCTTAGTATTCCTTTTGTACATAAGGCTTTCTCATCTTGAGATTCGAAAATATAGAAAATACTTGAGTAGTATGTCCTCCAAAAACACATGGAGTACTTCACAAAATATAATGAAGGTGGATATTTCTCTCTTATGACCCCTTTCTCCTCTGACCAAGAAAAGGTGGTGGTTGTGATTATTCAATATCAACATTTCATCCTCCGCAACGACACCAGATCACCCTATTGTCCCTTAGGTTGTGCCCTTACAACAAATAACTCTTTCTCTATCTATGGTATGAGTCAGATAGGTCTATGGAGCACAATGATTCCCTTGAAGGGTTAAAAGGCCGAGGAGGGTGTGGAGGATGCACCTTTCTACACCACTTTATGCCATCAATCCAGTCCTTGAGATAAGGGAGGGTACCCTATCTATGAGAGGAAATATTGCCAAACTGTCACTTTAGGTTCCCATGAGTCTTCTTTAAAACCTTGACTAGATTTACAAATGAGACCAAGGGTGCTCAAGACATGTCTAAACTGCTTAGAATGTGATTTGAGTGTTATTTTTTAAGGGGAGGAACACACAAATATTACAACACACATAACTCATAGAAATAATGATGAGCACCTTAATCATGAATGACTTCTTGAAAGGAGAGCACAATGTCCCAACATACATTCAATCATCAAAGAATTGAAAGGAATTGTGTTAAATTTCAATCAAGACATCTAAAAAATCATGCAAAAACAAAAAATGTAGATCTACTAATTTAATAAACAAAATAAAGACACGTCTATCACCCGAAAGAGCATTCCATGACACACATGAGACACTATTTTTAAGAAAACTAGTGACAAATCGCCTCAGTCTTGGTTTGAAGCCAATTGCATTCTCATTTTTCAATTACAATAAGAGGACTGCAAGGGGGATTATTGATCTCTTCCTTGAGATTATTTTCCTTTTATAGTAGATAGCGTGAACTTTTTCACAGTAGATCTTAGAAACAAAATTAATCCACACTTAGTTTTATAGAGATGCACATAAAATTGAGAAGAAAAAATGAGAGAATTCACCAGAGAGGATATCCAGTGGGATAAATTTTATTCATCTATTATCCAACAGTCCATGGACCATCCAAATATGTCACAAATCCAAGGAAATTCGTGATCCTTGGGAGTAATTCGAAATCCATACATGTGGCAAGCTTATTTTGGTAGATTCCATCACTAGACATGAGTAACTCTTCAGACATGTCCAATTAATTGATGATAATTGATGGTAGGTGAACCTAAATGGCGAATGAGGGAGTTACAGGCTAAAACATAGCAAAGAGAATATTTAAAGGGTGCATGAGGGATTTTAGTTCACTGTTAGTGGTCATTAGTTATCATATCATCCCATAATGATGAAATCAATAAAAGTGCTTCAAGTCCCTAATTTTAAGGAGGCTTCTTAAATTTAGGATACAAACTCAACTTGTCCTAAAGTCATGGAATAGGGAACATATGTGGACAATGAAGGAAAAATGAAAAAACCAAAGTCCAATATAATCAGAATGATGAGGACTATGCACTAGGAAGTCAACAAGCATGATCTATGCACTAGGGAAAATAAATAATGCTTTATGCCTAATTTCTATATGGGTAATATATCCCAACACTAGCCCTTAAACCTGACTTATGAGAATAAAATCAAAATAGGGCCCTGGTAACAAAGACCAAAGTTCACCCTTTACATAAAAAATGACTTTACTTTCCCATATCAATTGAGGAAAGAGGGAAAACCTAGTGGGAACAGCGCCCCCCCCCCCCCCCCCCCCCCCCCCCCCCCCCNGAATAAAATTCTTTTTCATAAAAGTCTTGGTGAAGATGTTTGTAACATGATATGTAGAAGGACAATGCTGCAGTGAAATGATGTGATCATGCACCAATCCTCTAATGTAGTGCATATGGATCTCAATATGCTTGGTCCTTTTCCTATGAATTGAATTTGTTGAGATCTTGATAGCGATATGGTTTTTGCAAAAAATTATAGTAGGAGAACTAGATCAAATCCAAAACTTAGACACAATTCCTGACTGCTTCTTGCTCGACCAACATATAGGACTAGAACCAATAATGAACACAACTAGAAGTGGAATTCTGGTTTGAGCTATCACTATCCCAATGAAAATCAATATACCCAACAAGATCAAGTGGAGATTCGAAAACATAGTGAGTACCATAATCCTTGGTTCCTTGCACATAGTGAATGATCCTTGTTGTTGCTTTACAGTAGAGTTCATGGGGCTCCTGCATGTATATCGAAACATAACTGAATTCCTAGGATATGTCAGGGCGACTATGTGTGAGGAATAAGAGACTCCCAATCAAGTTTCTATACAGTGTACCGATCCCTGAAGGTGAAGAACCACGATCCTCAAGACTGATATCGAAGAGGAAGGGGATTGGTGTTGGCTTGTACTATGACATATGAAACTTGTTAAGCAAATTTGATGCATACTTGGATTGTGAGATTTTGATACTTTAAATAGACTGTGTTAGCTCAATTCCAAGAAATTGCTTTACCAAACCCAAGTCTGTCATGGAAAATGAACTATGCAAAGCAGACTTAATGGAAGCAATGCCTATAGATGAACTCCCTGTGATCAACAAATCATCTACATATAAGAAAAATGAGTAAGAGAGAGTCACCATCATGCTTCTGTTGAACATGGATTGTCATTGATGTCAAAGGCCAAAATAATTGATGTCAAAGGATAAAATATTAGATGTAAAAGGATAAGATGGCAGAAGTTAAAGAATCAAATGTCAAGGAACTGATGTCAAAGACATTGAATTGGATGTCAAGGGGATTGCTAAAAGAACATCAGAAGAAGCTAAAGACTTCCTCGCACACAACCAACTTGAAGAAATACATATGGGGGAATGTGGGTCACATGAAAGAAAAAATCCCACCATGACATTGGCTGCAAATGTGCATATCATAATACTTAAAGAAGAACATCAAAAATGCATATATGTGCAAATACCATGTGTGTGACTTATGAATAAAGAGAAACAAACTTGTGTGTGAAAGTCTCACAAAAAAAATAGTATGTTGGACGAAGACTTATAAAGGAAAACATAAGTTATGAACCTATGTGTAGAAGTTCCACAAAGACGTTGGCATATGTGTGCCATACACCACAAAAAGATGAATTGTGATAAATGGCACACCAGCATAGATTCTATGTTGTTGAAAACACAAACCAATGGGGAATTATCCAAGATTGAGGAATTTCACTAAGTGGGTACATCTCTTGAGCCAAGAAGACTGTAAATAAGTAAGATATGGATGTGGTGAAGTAAGATTATGAAAAATGAAGATATGAGATAATTGTTTGGACAAGCTTCATAATTCTTTGGGGTATCATTGGCTTGTTGATCACAATATATTTACACAGTTGAGACAAAGTGTGCAAATTGGTCATTGATGAACAATGAATAAGTGCTCTAGAAGAAAATGATACCCGTATTCTGAATATGTGATGACCTTTCCCAATAAAAGATGTAGACAACAGAACAACAAATGTGACTAAGATGGAAACTCTATTCACACATAGAGCACAGATTAAAGTAATTATCGCACATCATGTTTTTGGGAAACAATATGTTCAGATGCGGAACAAGAAAGTTACAATAGTTGTGGATTGTGAAGACATTCAAAAGGATAAGGTATTTTTAGATTTGCAATTTTTCAATACAATCCTATTTCATATCAGGGAGGTCGAATGTGGCAAAGAGAAGGGGGTTGTAGCCTCCTTCCATTTGGTACTGGAGCATATAATAAAGGTGTTGTAACATCATTTCTTTTGGTGCTGATAAAAATCAGGGGGTCTTAGCCTCCTTCCAGTTGGTGTTGGAGAACACAAAAGAAATTTGGTGCTTCCACAACCGAAGAGCGTAGTTATCCATAAATCAGATCTTGAAGCAATAAGTCAGAGTTTGCATAGCCAGACATATATCTATTCAGGTCGATGCCGAAATATTATGAGTTGGTGCTCGCACAGATTGAATTTGTTGTATGTCGGTTCCAACAACCCACAGATTGTACTTGGGGATCAGGTTAACACTTGAAATGAGTGGGTGCTCATGTTTGGAAATTGCAATTTCCCAATAATGTAATTATACACATATTTATAGATATACAATTATTTTAAGATATATGTGTGTTGTTGTGGTTGTTATTATTTCTACTGAAAAGTTTTAATTGGTGAAAATATGTCATTGTTAAATAATATACATATCTGCATAGTTACTGATACACCCCCCCTCTTAGTAATAAGATAATCTAGAAATTGGTATCAGAGTCGGTGTCTCCAGTAACAAACTAACATTTGTAAGATGGATCCAGCGCATATATGGACAAGCAAGAAGGTCTACCCACCAACATGGCTCCAAGATTTGATGGCTCCAACTATGCTTTTTGGAAAATACGAATGGAAGTTTATTTGCAGTCACTTGGTATGGATGTTTAAAATTTAGCGGAATATGGATATGAGTTTCTAAAAGTTGCAGATGAGTCATAAGAAAGTGATGATCGCACAACCTATAGAACAATGACGATTGAACCAAAAAATAGAAAAAAATATGAATGAAATGCATGAGCAAATAATTCCTACAATGTGGGTTAGTTGATGCCGAGTTTAGCAAAGTGATGTAATGCGCCATTGTGAAAGAAGTCTAGGATAAGTTAAGGAGTATGTATGAAGGTGATGACAAATTCAAGAAGGCCAAATTGAAAACATTCTTGACATGGTTTGAAACTCTCAAAATGAAGGAGGAGGAAGATGTTGCCACATACTTTTTAAGAGTGGATGAGATAGTAAAATCAATAATGAGACTTGGAGCTATTGTTAAAGAAATGTCAATTGTACAAAAGATCACTCTTCCTTCATGGGTCAATCCGAAAGTGTTAGTCTTAGAAGAAAGAAGTGATTTGGACGATTTGATCAAGGATGAACTATATGGAATTCTCACAGCATATGAGATGATAATAGAACTTGAGAATGTATCCATAAAGGAAGTTGCGTTTAAAGTCACGGGAAGCCAAAGTCCAACAAAAAGGAATGAAAGGATATAGTTGATATGTCAGACAAAGAAGAGGATAACTTTGTGAAAATTTTGAAAAGAGGACAAGGTAAGTACAAATGAAAGTTACCTTTCAAGATTTTTAAATGTGACAGGATTGGACATTGTTTCGGAGAAAACTTCCTATGGCGTGGGGTGGACCACAACGAACAATATGACACAAAAAATTAATCTATTCTAAGACATGCTAAATATAAAAATGAAACTAACACTAAGGGATGAGACTTGTACCTTTAACTGGATGTTCGAAGAAGATCCCCATTGATATTTCAATCACACTTGCCCCTACACTTCATCCTCAACAACAAAGAGATATACAAGCATGATATATATAGTGTTAGAGTCTAATATAACATATTCAATTCCAACATTTAAACAAAGTAGTTACATCCATGGATACAAATATTCATAACTACACATGCAATGGAAGAGAAATGGATATTTTTATTAATATAAACAAAGATACAAATGAAAACCTCTGTTGGCACCTCATCGAAATCTAGAAAACTAGTCCTTCCACCTGGGCCTCGACCACTTCAATCCTGCATACAATGGAAAACTCACAAAGACAAAGGAGATCTTGGGAAAGAGCACTAATGGAAACTTCAAGGACAAAGGGATGCAGACTCAAGCATATAAGAATGGGGCACAATTTCATTATAATCTCATTACTCTCCAAAATTATCCTCCTTCAATGCTTCATAATAACTCAATATATAGCACCTCAATAGGAAATGAAGGGTCGAATCAGAGGCGTTTCTCGGCATATGGAAGGCCAAGGATCAAGTCATTTGTTACTTAATGGGGAAAAGTCCAAATATTTTTATTTTTTGAGCATAAAACTTAATGTACACAGGTGACAGTGGTGCAAGATGTGTATACTTGAATTGTAAACTTGTAACCCATGTATATATTCAAAAATGTGATTTTAGGGGTTCAACTGGAGCTTCAAGGTAATGATGAGGAAATGGATGAAATGAGTCTGCATTGGGACAGGGAAAGGCCATCAAAGCATGATGTATTAGGTGTTGAAAATCATTCTATAAAATATGCCCCCTAATGTGTGAGGTCAGAAGGGTACGTGATGGCCAAAATACATTATAATAGTCCCAGAATTAGAGTAATGAAGAACCAAGTGGAAGAACCAGCCACTCATCAGTATAATACAATGATAGATCTCTACATATGACTGCAGATATCAAGTACACATAGCAGTCCCAGATACATAACAATACAATGGCCATGAATAGGCATAATAAAGATATGTCATGAGTGGCCATCACCATGTACAATATATAGTGAAGTAAGGTCTCCATACTGAATGAAGACATCTCATACATACACTGAACTTTTCTCATGAGAACTAAAGTCTCATAAGTACTGCAATGATCAAGGGGGTAGCATATATGGAATTCCACCAAACTCGAAGGTTTTGTACAAAAATTGCCACTAGTACATGGATGTCACGCGAATAAAGTTGTCGGATTCGAACATGATGGACTATCATCTGATTACCGGTCATTAAGTATACCGTTAATAGACGCATGACATCCCATTGATAATGATAATGAGATTCAAAGTACACTTGAAGAAATCCATCGATTAGGGGACATTGATGTATTCCCAAAAGTGTTGATGGCGAGAGAACCTGCCACTGATGACTGCAAGCCTTAAGGAATTGAATGGATGTTAGTTTTTCTAATGTAATTAAATTGATTATGATATTTATTTGAAAGAATAACAAGCACATCAAGATACACAAGATCGAGAAGATACACACGACACAAATATTTTCACTATGGAAACCATAAAGGATAAAACCCCACAAACTTCCTCAGAATAGTTTTATCACTAAGACAATATCACGAGATGGAAAATCTGAATAAGAAAAAGTATTTTGTAGCTCTCTCTCTTTCCTCCTTGTCTCTCTCTCTCCTCATGTGAACTTGAGTGAGTGTGAGTGTGTATAAATGAGGGAGGGCACCTCCCCATTTATACCCTTTAAGTGACTGACCTCCCAACTTAACTGGGCTGACCTATAACCCTAACAGGGATGACTTCTCCTAGAGAGACTCCAAAAATACATTACATAATATTATATTGGGGACTATTGTCCCAAATTACAATGAAGGTTGTACCTCAAGGACCATGTACAATAATGACATCCTGAAAGGAGGGAAACACATCTCCAATGGGGGTACAACAACATACAATGATAATATACATCATAATATCTTCCAAAGTTACAAATACAACAACGCTCCCTCTTAAATACGAAGGTATTCTCTCTCTCACCACAATGATCAACATATTGGGTAAATTCATCATCACGAAGTCATCATCAAATTTGCTTCCATAATCCTCATCTTGTTGATCATTGAATAGTACTATCTGTCATTGGAAGTTTCTATAGAGCCAACCCTATTTCATTCTGGGTGTAGGCATAGTCCTCATCCAGGTCTTCATCATATTTATGATCAAGCCATCGAGTAGGTACAACTCAGGAAAATTCATTACATTGCCACTGTAATCACCTGCGTCTCCTACTGTCATGTCCTCAAATCTAGATAATCTCATCATCTTGCACAAAACAAACAAACATAGCACACAAAGCACAACCCAAATGCATACCACCTGCATTCAACTAACATAGGAGTATGCTAGGATATTTCATGTCACCAAGACAACCGGCAACTTCCACTATGCGACAATCATCTAGGAGCACACCAAGTGCATTATGTCTCTCCTCATTGCCAACATGAGAACACACACATACAATTACTGATTACGACAGAACAAGCTACATACCATGCTAGGATATTTTCCATTCTAGGTCAACCTCAAGGACTTATTACATCCAAACAACCCATGTCTAGGATATTTTTCGTTCAGATAACCTTCTAAAACTTATTACAACTGAGCAACCTGTGTACCATGCTAGGATCTTTTCTACTCCATGACAACCCACATGACTCATTACATTTGAACAACTTGCAACCTACGCTAGGATCTTTTACACCTCAGATAACTTGTACCATGACTGATTACGTCCGAGCATCCTGCGTCCTATGCTAGGATTTTTTATGCTTGGAAAAGCTGTCTCTTTACCCATATGAGATCTCATACATCTGCATCTTTTGGTCTCTCGTCATCTCTAGCATAGGATCACTCTAGGATATTTTATGTTGGTAAACGAACTGCAACTCTGACTATGCTAGAACTCGTTACTCCCTCTTTCGATGGGCCTCATTCTGGATCACACCAAATATCTCTAAAGTACTCAAACTTCACTCTATCTAGATTCTTGTTCAATAAATTGGTTATCTGCTTGTCCATTGCCACGTACTGGAGCTTCATTGCTCCTCTTTGCACCATATCTCTAATATAGTGGAACTTGATCTTGATGTGCTTCGGTTTTTCATGGAACACTGGGTTCTTCGACAACATCACGCAACTCTGGTTGTCGCAAAAGATACAAGTCACATCTATTCTTCCTCGATTATACTCAGCGCCACGTAGGACTGCTTCTTGTTAAACTAGGAGATCATGTTGGATCTCAAACTGAAGCAACAACCTCAAGTGCTCTTCCTATTAGTGGTGCTACCTTCCCAATCCGAATCAACATAACCATGAAGGTTAATATTCTGATTCACATCATACTTGATCCCATAATCCATTGTAGCCTTCATGTACCTCAATACATGATTTGCAGCAACCAAGTGAACATGTCACGGATCCATCAGGAATTGGCTCAGGGTGTTCATAGAAAAGCATATGTCTGGTCTCATATCCGTTAGGTACATCAATGAACCAATCATTTGATGATACATCTTGGCATCAATCGAATTTGATGAAGCATCACACAGAAGCTTCAATTTTGATTCCGTAGGTGTGGCTATCGCATTGCAGTCCAACATTCTGAGTCTTTTTAAAATCTCCACTGCATACTTTCCTTGACCAAGGAAGATTCCATTTGCATTCTGCCACACCTCCATTCCTAAGAAGTAGTGCATCATCCCTAGGTATTTCATCTTGAACTCAGTGGAAATATTACTCTTTGCATCTACAATGAGTTCTTCCACTCATGTTAGGAATAGGTCATCTCCATATAGCAGGAGCATCACCGTTCTTGCGTATTCAACCAATGAAGTAAAGGGTGGAATCTGCTTTACTCTTAGTAAATCGTAATCTCATCAAGAAGCTATACATCCTATTTTACCATGTCTTGGGTTCTTGTCTCAATTCACACAAGGACTTCTTCAATTTGCACACACGAGTCTTCTTGTCATGTGTCTCAAATCCCAATGGTTGTTCTACGTACACTTCCTTTTTTACTATACCATTCAAGAATGTTGTCTTGACTCCATCTGGTATATCTTCCACTTCATTACTGCAGCCAATGCAAGTGTGGTCTGAATGGAAGTGTACCTTTATATGGGTGCAAATTTCTCCTCGTAGTCTATGCCTTCTTTCTATGAGAGGCCTCGCGCCATGAATCTTGCCTTGTGTTTCTCAATGCTACCATCTGCAGCATGCTTGATCTTATAGATCCACTTCGAAGTCACGACATACTTCCTTTTTAGTCTCGCAACTATCTCCCAGATATCATTCTTCATAATCGACTGTTACTCCTCGATCATGGCATCCTTCCATTCTTTCTTTTTTGCAGACTCTTCATAGTTGGAAGGCTCACTGTCAATGATGCCACACAACAGGGCCACATAGCCGTTGTAAGGCTTTGGTCTTTTCCTTTCTCTTTGCATCCCATTTGGAGCACCATACCTTTATGTTTCTTATATGAGTTCACGTGCCCATGTTGGTTTTCTCCTTTGGGAGTCCTCGTGAAGTGTCTCTACAAGATATTATGGTTCTTCCATGCCACAATCCTCATGGACTTTTGTAATTGCTTCTACAATTTCTGTACCTCAGATTCTCAATTCTTCAGGTTCCTCGACCTCTTCAATATGTAGCTTCCTAGATCTAGAGTATCCCGAGTCTTCATCAAATGTTACATCTATACTGATTTCCATCTTCTTGAATCCTGGGAAGTATATTTGGTAGGACTTTGAGGTATCATTGTATCTTATGAATATTCCCTTCTTCCCTAAAGGATCAAGCTTGGTCCTTTTCTCCTTTGGTATTTGTATGTATACAGGGAATCCAAATATTCAGAGATGGTTGACTTATGGCTTCTCTCCTGAGAAATCATTTTCAGGAGTCTTATTGTCGAGTACTCAATGAGGAGTACGATTCTATACATACATAACTATCCTTTTTGCTTCCGTCCAAAGGTGCATTGGAATACCTTGGTCATGTAGCATTACTTTCGCTGCTTCCATTATAGTTTTGTTCTTCCGTTTCACAACGCCATTCTGCTGAGGATTGTATGGAGTGATCAACTCCCTCTTAGTCCCATACTCTCTGTAGAGTTCCTTGAATTATTTCGAGGTGAACTCTCCTCCATTATTTGACCGCAAAGTCTTGGTATTCCTTTTAGTGTGGTTCTTGACCAAGGCTTTGAATTCCTTGAACTTACTGAACACTTAATTTTTTTCCTTTAGTGTGGTTCTTGACCAGGGTTTTGAATTCCTTGAACTTACTGAACACTTAATTTTTTTCCTTTCAAGAAATATATCCAAGTCTTATGTGAGAAATCATCTATAAAGGAAACATAGTACACATGCCTGCTTAATGAGCTGGAAGACATGGGCATGCATACATTTGAGTGTACTATCTCCAGTATTCCTTTAGCTTTACTTTCAATGCTGGGAAATGTCTTCTTTGCATTCTTTCCTTGTGCACATCCTTTGCAAACGCTTTCATTCTTTTTTTGGATTTCTGTAAGTCTTGAGACTACTTTACTTGCAATCGATAATTCTCTGTTATGCACATGTGTAGGCCTTCGGCGCCATGGTTCACTTGGTTCTACCGAGTCGTGAACCAATCCTTGTGCAGGTTGTCCCTTCAGCTTGTACAAGCCTTCGTCTTGCTCTCCAATCACTATTGCATCATTGATTGCCTTTCCTTTAGGCCACATAGAACTTGGCCATACACAAATGCAACTCTCATTCCCTTTGCATCTAGTGTAGATATGGAGAGAATATTGTTCCTCAATCTTGGAACATATAGCATGTATTTCATCTTCAAATATTTCCTAGAGTCTAGCTTGTATGAAGCTTCTTCACTTCCTTTTATGGGCTATTGATAATCATCCCCAAGTTTCACCTTGTGAGGTGACTCATGCTCAAACATATTGACGAATGATTCCTTGTATCCCTTCATATTTTTAGATGCCCCACTTATCCATAATCTAATCATTGCTTCCATGTGAGATAGTACCCTTGAGTGTTGCGATTACACATACTCTTCATCTGAATCATCCTTCTCTCTTCAGAATCTTTTGTTTGTCGGTTCATTGTCTTGGGCGGTATGAGCATGATGTCTCTTCTTCTTTTAATTGAAGGAGTCTGTGTCCCTTTTCATCACAAGTGTAACATCAAATGTTGGAAGGATCTCTTTTGAACTTAGTTTGTTTCTTGTCCTTATTTTTGTTGTGATGGTGGTTCTCCTTATTTTTGTAGTTTCATTTGGTGTGAATTGTGAGAGATTGATCTTCAGTTGCTCCCATCTTCTCTTCTCTTGTTATTAGTCGAGCTTCTTCTTGTGTGCATTCTTCTTAGAATCTACTAAAGGAGATAAGCTTTCTTTTTGCACATATTCCTTGAATGAATGAGTCTCATGATCTAGGGAGGCCATTCAAGGTAGTCATCACAATCTCTCCTTCTACATTCTCTTCAACTACTTCAAGTTGTTCCTTTATTTGAGAAACCTTTGTGATGTAGGACTGTATAGTCTTTGAGTTTGTATCTTCACATTCTTCAACCGATTCCTTAATGCCATCATTCTGATTATGTTATTTCCTTCGAACATCTTTGTCAAAGCATCAAATACTTCCTTTGGTGTCTTAAAAGATGACACATGGGGGATGAGATGATCCTTAATAGAATCTGCAATGATTCTCTTGGAATTAACCAAGTTCTTCTTATGAGAAGCCTTAGCCTTATCTCCCTCTGGCTCTGGAACTTCTCCATTGATGTACTGATCCAAATCATTCTCTTCAAGGATTAGGGAGATTATGTACTTCCATGCTCGAAATTTATCATCTCCTCCAAGGTTGTCCTTAAGCTGACTATGATGAGTCATTTTCAAATGAGAAGCTCAAATGGAAATAGCAAAGATTTATATCTTACCGATTTGAGGTGTCTGACCTGGAACTGGTGTTGGATGACCTAATGTTTCTTAGAGAAACCCTAATTTTCCAAACTTGGAATTTGGAAATTCCTTTTTAGCAGAAATATGCAACTCCTTGAGGCGATTTTCTCATCTAGGTCCTTTTCTGAAGACTGTGGTGGAAAGCCCCTGAAACTTGATGCCTTAGTTTCTTCTCGCGATGTCTCATAATGTCCTGTAGTAAAAAAATGAAACTTCTCCAAATTTGAAACTGCTTCCACCAAAATATGTGCCCTTCTATGGAGATTTAGTCTAACCCTCTTTTCTTGATGATTTGTGGAGAGACTACCTTGAACTAGGAATCCCTAGTTTCCACTTCTACATAGTGCCTTCTTTCAGAGAGGCTCTAATACCATGTTACTTTTCTAATCTAATTAACTTGATTAGGATATTTATCTGAAAGAATAACAAGCAAATCAAGATATACAAGATAGAGTAGATACACAAGACACAAATATTTTCATTGGAGAAACCATAAAGGAGAAAACCCCGCAAACTTCCTCAAAATAGTTTTGTCATTAAGACAATATAACAAGATGAAAAACCCAACAAGTAGAAGTCTTTTGCAGCTCTCTCTCTCTCTCTCTCCTCCTTCTCTCTCTCACTCTCTCTCTCTCTCCTCGTGCGAAATCGAGTGAGTGTGAGTGTGTATAAATGAGGTAGGGATCCTCCCTATTTATACCCTTCAAGTGACTAACCTCCCAACTTGATTCGGTCGACCTTTAACCCTAACAGGTTTGACGTCTCCTAGAGAGACTCCAAAAATACATTACATAATATTATATTGGGGACTATTTTCTTGACTTACAACAAAGGTTGTACCTCAAGGACCATGTACAATAATGAAATCCTAAAAGGAGGGAAACACATCTCCAATGGGGGTACAACAACATACAATGATAATATAAATCAAGATATCTTCCGAAGTTATAAACACAACAACAATGGACTCTAGATCCCTATTCCAGAACAAATGATATGAAGTGGATGGAATGGAATCCACTAGAAGGAGGGTATTAAGGCATCCCCCATCAACCAACACGAGGTACACAACAACGCTAGATAATTTGGAACAAATCAGACGAACAAGATGTGCACAAACCAATAACAAATGTATAAGGAATGACCAACATGCAGAGACAAGATAACTATAGAATGGTTTAATCAGGATAAAAACTTCCTTTGAACAAGCACATAAGGAAAATGGAGACACATTGGCAACATAGACTCAAAATGCAAACTGGTACAACTTTGTGAAACATGAGGCATCGACAAAGGCTCCATAGGGACTAGAAGCATAACCAATCGGTGGAGAAAACTAAGAATAACAAGTACAACATCTAATGTCATACTAGAAACCCAACCAGTGATGAATGGACTCATGGACTGTGCTATGTTTGAAGGCAACACGACAACTACCGATAAAAAGTAATATCAATTCCCATCCATCTTTTTATGTTTTATGATTTTTTTGGTCTTTTTCATGTTAGGAGGATTGAAAATGAATAAAATTGCTTATAGTACATGTTGTAATGGATAATTCACCTAATAACCTAGGTCTGGGGGTTACCAACATACTAGACCTTGCAGACAGTTTGATTATAAAAGTACAAATAGGAANCAATATGGAGGAAACGAGTGTCGCGGGAAAGCAAACTAGTTCCAAGCAATGGAACATACCTATGCTCAATGCAAGGAAGCATATGCATGATAAGGAAACTTGGGGGGGGTGGGGGTGTCTCCTCCAGGTATAGGATAATCAAGCTGCAAAGATAAATGAAGGCTATGCTTGGATGGAATTGAGACAAGTTCGGGATAAATGGACTATGAAACTGAAGCAGTGAGCAGACGTAAATCTCAATACAACAAGTAGGCGCATGCAATGTAATTACAACTTGATAAAATACCAGAGTCCCTATAGGAGATAGCCATCATAAATTTTAGTAAATAATATGAGTTTCTTGTTCAAAGACATTGGGAGACTACAAGGGAGTCCCAGACTTAAGGGGAGGCGCTCAGGCAGGGGCACCAAATGAAAAATTGGGATCTAACTAGGGAACCCATGTTTAGGAAAACTCTACCAATTACATAATGTCACTTCTAGTAGCATTATGATGGTTCTGTAACATTAAGAAGTGGGTTCATACCTATGGTTAAGGTGACATAGTCATAGGATAATGCAACATTCACGTGAAAAGTGGTCATATATTATATGCGAGTTTAGTATTGTACCTGTCATGGGCATGAATGAGTTAAAGTCTCGGAGAAAGTGCACCAAAAGGGGACCCTACACAACAATATTATCCCAAACAACTAAAAATAGTTAATAAGAAATCCAAACTATAAGAAATGTGGGTAAAAATATTTAATAAATAGTAAAAAATGAAATTTTTACCATACCATTTGGTTTTTTACCCACAATAGTGCTTTTGTAACTTGTTGGACCTCAAAAATTCAAACAAGGATTCCGCAAGCTATGGGCCACAAAATCCATAGCTGTTAGGACCAGGTAACTTGCAAACCCATTATATATCCATTCCATGCATCAATTTTTAGTTTTAGGGGTGAATTTTCAAGCTTTGGACTCCATAAGTTAGCATTCTCGGCCTACGCAGGTCACCGATCATTGGACCACGTATAGGGATGAATATACGCGGGAAAATAAAATACTTTCCGCATATATATGCATCTGTTATAGTAAAAAGTTGTGTATAGGGATGTGGGTGTCAAATTTGATGGTGAAAACTTACAATTTATTGGTTTTTCTTGGCAGTATGGTTCTATAATGGAGAGAAATTCAACCTAAAGAAGTTGATAGGGAAGTTCACTGTGATATAAATGCTCAACAAGCTTTACAAAGATGTGGTCTGTATAAATTTTGGAACCTTGGGTGTTCGAGGGCCCGACCAAGACTCTTACAAATGTTTGTTGAATATTGGGATCTAGACACAAAGGAATTCATGCTAGATGGGATGCCATTGATACTAGAGGTTGAGGATATCTATTTCATTACATGGATATCTTGTCAAGGCGAGGTAGTAAATGTATGGGCTCGTAGGGTAGGTGGAGGATTGACCATTGATGAGGACATAGTTGTATACCATACCCTTGATATGGAAAAGATAGGAAATCAAGTCTCGATGAATGCCATTTAGAGTCTCATTCTCAATGTGATAATTCTAGTATTGGCTAGAATGGCAGGGTTGGCATCATTACATCAAGCTTCACGACCTATCATGTTCTACCCGATAGAGTGCATGTGTCCTACGGTATATGAATAGATCACATCACTGTTAATCACCATGAAACAATAGTTGACAGACTGCAAGTTGGGTCAGATTAAAAATTTTGGTTTTTCCAGCATTTTGAGAACTTTCTTTTTTGAGAGGGTACCGAGTCTTAGCCCTAGAGTTGAGGTCCCTCCTCACAGTCTACGGGATCCAGCGTAGACACACTGGATGAAGGTGATGCATAGGTAGGGAACCCACTCCTTTACCACCTGACTTATTCCACTGATGGAGGTGACAAATCATCGCCATAGATGACTATCCCTATGTTGAGATCAACTTCTGTGGAGATCCAAACATGCCACTACCACCAGGGTCTGCATATAGATATATCTGTAAGATCCCATTTGTAATTTTTAAATATTTGACTTTTTTGTATTTTTGATATATATGTAGAAATCAAAAACATGTTTTTGGTGGTGTCATGTACTAACATTAAGTTTATGTGTGCAAACCTAGGTCCACGATGATTCAATGGTTTCTCCCATCATCAATGTAGGGGTCAAGGAGATGAGATTATTGGCGTTGATGCCGAGCAGATGCTACAGAACATAGCTGGAAACATTTCCTGATTGACGCACATGATACCCATGGTGCAATTCAACGACTTTCCCAAGGCGATGCAGAGGCATGTGGTTGGGGTACCATGTCCATGGGTCAGGCTATTCAGGCATCTGGCTAATGTTGTAGCGTGTTATCATGACCACCAACCAAGCCCCCAAGCATAGATGTCGTGATAGAAATTTTGTATCGGTCGTGTATATTTTGGTGGCTTAAATCCCATTTTTGTACTATGACAACATTTTTTGGAACTCTATTCAATAATAAAGGATCGGTTTGATAAAGATACACGTGTTTGAGTGTGAATGTTTTTTTGTACATACTTCTTCATTGATGCGACAAATTCCAATCTAAAATAAAATTTGCATATGAATCGACAACATGATTATAAAGTCTAGGTATGTGAATCTATGTAATGTAATCAAACTATTGCTTCAACAATCTTACCCTTAAGAACCTTCTCAACAATGTGGTATCCCTGACACGGTACAATCCATTTAACTATGACACAACTAACTACGAGTCGAGGAAAACTTAAAGAGATCGAATACCATTGGAAATAGCATCACGTAATAGTTCAATCATGACACTATATTCAACAACATTATTTGAAGATGATTGGAGACACACACCTCCTGAAGACACCAAATGACCCTTAGGTGCATAAATAACCCAAGCAACCGAAGCTAAGTTCTGGGCATTGCGGTTGGCACCATCATCAAATCCTAAGTATATCAAAGACCTCATCGACATCTGCCACAAAATATGAAGCATGTCAACAAACCGATAGCACTACAAGGGAACCAAAAGAAACTATGCAAGTTGTACAGTAATATACAAGATATCAGTCGCTACTGAAGTTTAAGCATAGTATTTCTTAATATAGATCCCATTTCTAGGCTCCTCCAAGGTATTCGCTTCATAGTATTCTAGCTCATAGCGACCTTTCTCTAGCACACGTTTCACTACGTAAGTCCCATGCCACATTGGGTTGAACTTACCTGCCCCTAACAGTTCACTATATTGATCATATAAGAGGACCAAGTCACCTTCACTATATTGACGGGGACATACATACTTATCATATTGAGCCTTAACACGATGCTTATTCATCTCTAGAGCCACTACGACATCCCAACGCTGCTCATCTAGGTGCTCTAAGTGGACTAAAATCTCTTCTAAATCAAAAGTGTCAAGTAAAAATTCTATGGATTGATTTAATGAAGGGGTTTTTTATTCAATTTGTAAAATCAACTCCACCCCATGCACTAATTAATATGGGGAAAATCTGGTGGCATTCTTAACTACAGTCCGATAAGCCCACAAAGCAGGGTATAACATAATATTCCAATTGGTTTTGCTTTGTGTGATGGTCTTCTGTAGAATAGCCTTAAGGGCCTTATTAATAGCTTCAACATCGCCATTCACTTGAGGGTAGTAAGAAGAATATTTTTCTTGCTTATACCCTAATTTCAAGGCTAGTTCTGCCGTCATCTTGTTTTGGAAATTCTTTCCATGGTCAGTGACAAGCTCCTTCAGTATCTCGAACAGGGTGATAATCTCATTGAATACGAAATGAGTGGGCATCTCACAATCGTATTTGATCGTAGGAATAGCCTCTTCCCATTTCGTGAAGTAATCCACAACCACTCTAATGTGATGGTTCCCCTTAGTCAAAGTTGGGTTGCAATCCATAAAATACACCCTCCACTTAGTGAAGGAACCAATGGTAATAATTGGGTGTAATGGGGCAGGATGCGAGCGCATTTTCCGCACGAACACCTAGCAAGGGTGACATTGCTTAACTGCATTAACACAATCTTTAAATATCGACGACTAATAACAACCTACTCTAATAATTTTTTGGGTTGTAGCAAGCCTAGATAAATGACCACCACATGCCCCACCGTGGCAATCATTCAATAAAACCCTAGCCTCATCGTGGGTCAAACAATGACACAAAATGAAATATACCCCACAGTGATACAAAGTGTCACTAATAATGAGATATTCTTAGAGTTATGATGTAAGCGTCGACGCTCATCCATCAAGAGGCGAGGGGGAACCTTCAAATTTTGTAGATAGACGATAAAGTCACCATACCAAGGGTCTGCAGACAAAATGAGAAAGATGTGTTCATCTATAAATGAATCCTCATGAATCTCATTTTCATCTAGACTAGGGAGATTTGACATGAGATTAGCAAAGACTAACGAATTCTTCAATTTCACCGAAACAAATTCAAAGTTGAATTCTTGCAAGATAAAAATCCATTTATTATATTTCCCCCCTATCATTCGTCTAATCAAGACAAATTGAAACGAATTGATATGGGATACAACCGTAGTCTAGAGAATCAAGATATAATGTCACAAACGTTAGACTGCATGAATAGTCGCTAAGTCCAATTTCTCAAGGTGACTATATCATAGTTTCACATCATAATATTCTGGCTAAGATAGTAAATAACGTGCTCCTAGAGCTCATCATCCTCTTGAACCAGAACCATACCAATCGTCTCTTGAGACGTGACCACATACAACAAGAAATATATGCTATAGTTAGGTGGACTAAGCATGGGGGGATATGTCAAGGATTTCTTAAGAGCGTTGAAGGACTCTTGGGCTCTCTCATCCCATATGAACGAAGTATCTTTCTTTAACAAGCTCATAAATCCCTTGGTCAAATTGGCATAATTGAAGATAAATATACGTAAGAAATTAGCCATCCCTTGGAGACTCTAAAGGTGTCTAATCATGCACAAGGCATACGTTCGTAATATTTCCTCAACCTTTAAATAATCGACCCTAATCCCCTCCTTATTTATGATAAACTCCAATAAATGACCAACCTTCACACAAAAGACTTTTGAGGATTTAACTGAATTTGATAATGACATATTTCAAAGACCAAATAGAGATCCACCCTCAAACAAGAGTGAGCAGTGAAATCGTCCAAATAAACCTCGATGTTATGTTTAAGGTCATGAAAAGCGAAAGTCATGTCTCGTTGAAAAGTAGATCCGATGTTTTTAATGCCAAAGAGCATTTTTCGGTATGCAAATGTACCCCAAGGACATATAAATGTAGTCTTATATTGATCCTCGGGTTTAATATGGATTTGATTATACCCCGAAAATCCATTCATAAATGAGAAAACCTCACTACCAGCACACTTATCCAGAATCTGATCAATGATTCGTGTGGGGAAATTATCATTTGGACAAGCCCTATTTAGGTATCTAAATTCGGTGCATACACGGATGGTCCCCTACTTCTTATCGACAGGAATGGGGTTGGATACCCATTCAGTTAAGGGGACTAGATATATGAAGGCAACTTTAAGAAACTTATCTATCTCATACTTAAAAGCATGCGCTTTACAAGGGTTCATTGCATGTAAGCATTGTCAAATAGGTTTAGCGTTTGGATAGGCTTTGATTTCATGTTCAACAATGCAATGATCAGTCCTTGGCATTTCCTCATACAACCAAGAAAAGTCATCACAAAATTCTTTAAAGAGCTTGGTGTATATTTTGGTTTCATCAAGTGAACAATCAACATCAATGTAAACATTCTCTATTTTACTAGGAATCCAAGAAATGTTAATAGGAATAGTTGGAGATAACTTCTCCATGTTCCCTTCAGCATATATGCCATGAGTTCCTAATGGAATCACAAGATGACCAACATTATCGTTTAAGGTCGTCCTAAATTCATCACACTTGATTCGTTCGAGCTTCAGCAGGAAGTAAGATCGATGATGCATCTCCTCCCAAGGTCGTTCTTGACTTCATGGCCTCGAGAATCGCTTCATATGAAGGAAAAATACCATCAAGGAAATCATGTGAGAATGATGAAGCAACCGCTCAAGCAGGAAATGCAAAAATATCATCCTCTTCCGTCTGCAAAAGGTAGGACTCAGGTCTACAGTAGGATCAAGTATGGCTTTATTAGTAGTCTCTGTTGCAGACAATGACAAGTCCACCTTGGTGGGTATAATATCCTCATCCAAAGTACTCAGAGAAGGGACAGTCCATGCGTCATCCCAATACATAGTGTGAAATGGGACCGAACTCAAAGTTGAAGAACCACTACTAGGAGTATAACTAATAGCTAAAATTGGTGCCGAAATATCCAAAGTTACCATCAATGATGGATACATTCCGAGTCCAACATTCTCAATTGTTGACTTAGAATGATCAATGACCGGGATAGTAGATCCTGACGATGCAGAAAAACTAGAGTTATCGAATGACAATTGATCAATCGTCACAATCATGTCCTCGAAATGGAATCACGTGACACAAAATACTGATGATATGATCGCCTTCATAGTGTAAATCCAATTCCACCCAAGTAAAATATTGTAGTTGAGGGGCGCATCAACCACCTCAAATTCGACCGACACGGTCTTCCCCCCAAACTAGACTTGAAGGGAGGGAATAATTCCATGTGTCCAGAAGGAACATCCATCAAATGCGGTCAACATAGTCATTGATTTGGACAACATGGGTGATCCAAGGACTTTCCAACAAGCCAGAGACATCATGGAGGTCACAACGCATTCATCAACAACTGTGTATTTAGTAGTGTTATTTAAACACTCCACATGGACTTGAAAAGACACATGGTAAGGAAAGTGATGCTAGATCTCATGAGTTTCAAATCTAACCACAGTGTAGCCATTATGGTCAAATAATCCAAGAGAAGACAACAACGCTCTCCTCTAGGAAGGACAAGTCTGAAGAAATTCAAGAGCCGACATTGCACAAGGAGTCTAGCCCAAAACTTCAATAATGGAATAATGTTGGGAGGCTCGGGAATTAGGATTTTGCCTCGCACGCTTTAAGACTCCCTTAAGTACACATGGTATAGTTTTAGTCTTATCGATATGCAAAAGAATTTCAGGAAGTGTAGGCTATTTACCCATGTTGGGTTGTGACGGACCATAGTTTCGTGAATGAGTCACAACATTGGAAAATGACATCATGTTGATACAACCATGACCACCTTCCATGTGTTGGTTGTGGAACTTAATCTTCTTAATTCAGAGATGTTATTTCAGCCATGTTTGGATCCCAACACTTTACAGGGGGGATTGCCCCCCTCCACTATAGTCATAAGGGGGGTCTAGGGGGGGCGACGACTATTTTGGGAGCCCCCCCTTAGTCGGGGTTCAGGGGAAGCACCCCCGTAGTGAAAATTTAGGAAAAAAATACTTGTAAAATGTTGTAATTTCATAGTCATGACTTAGTCAATACCGGGTGATTTATGGGCCCATGGTTTTGGGAAACCCATGGTATTTCCTTTATAAAATGAAGGCACTGTAATAGGTTGAGTATTGTATTGTAGCAATGTAAAACAATCTATGTGATTGTGTGAGAGAGATTGTGAGAGATTGAAGAGGAAGTGCAACGAGGTTGCTGCAGGTTGTATCCCTTCATTTTGTTGGATGGTATAATAATAAATGATTGAAAATTTGTGGGTGGATGTATCCCATCTTGGGTGAACCGCATTATATCTGTGTCTATCTTGTAATGTGGTTATAATGTCTGCATCTTGTTTATTGTTATTTCTTTACAATCCTATTTTTCTAACACTAGGGATGGCAGGTTTTGATGCTCTTTAGAATTACTTCCGATGGTCAAGGTCCTCAAAGCCACATTTTGATTATGAGGCAGAGGGTCAATTAACACAACTAGGATCTGTGCGATGATCTTCGAGGCATATTCAATATGAGGGCACAAGTAGGTGAGATGGTATTTCCCACAAAGTTTGCAAGGGAATTTGACCTTTCGCTTAGGTTGTCCACCCCAACATCATCATTGTTCTTGTCATCATTTTGATTCTCCTTCCTATTCTCACCCCATTACAGGAAATTTGGATGAAAAATGGGCCTCCTAAGGAAAATAGTAAAAAATGTCATGTAAGCAATTTCTTATACTATTTCACTTTTATCGAAGTCGCCCAGGGTTATTTCACTTTTATCAAAGATTTCTTAAATATATATTTTATATTAAAATCAATTTATGAGGACAAAATTTGATGTAGTGTTTTCACCAAAAATAAAAAAAATTAAATTAAATACACAACTCCATCTTAAAATTTATTTGACCCAACTTTTGATGGTGTATATTATTATTATTATAATATAATAGTATTATATATTAATATCAGTTATGATATTAGTCAAAAGTTATTGGACTTAACTTTTAACGGTTATTATAAAATATTAATTATAATATAATATTATAATATATTAGTTATAATATTAATTAGTACTACTCTTATATATTCGTCATGTATTATCTAAAATATGGATGGGTATATTAATTATGATATTAGTTAAAAGTATTTAAACCCAACTTTTGAGGGTTATTATGAAATATTAGATAATATTAATTACTATTACTATTATCTATTAGTTAGATATGACCTAAAAGATGGATGTGTATATTAGTTCTGATATTAATTACTATTATAGATTAAATACATATTATATATTAGTTAAAAGTTATTAGACCCGACTTTTGGTCGTTACTAAAATATTATTATTATTATTATTATTATTATTATTATTATTATTATATACTAGGTTTAATATTAATTACTATTATTATATATTATGTATTGGTCATGTATTACCAAAAATATGAATGGGTATTTGACTAAGTAATCTTTTTGGAACGAGTTAAAGTTATTATATATTAGTTAAAGTGTTGGTACTCATTATATGCAGAACATCATCAGGTTTTTCATGTATTTCTTGTTTTTGGGGCAGCAGAATTCGTGAAAAGTATGTTGTTTGGGTACTCATTGGATGCGGAATTTAATTACGCATACAATGAGTGCTCCCTCTTTAAATTTGAGTAAAAACACAAAGAAAATATGTTGAAAATACAAACAAAAAAATTGTTTTTTTTTTCTTTCTTCTTCTAAACTTATAAAATATCATTTTATTATTTTCCTTAGGAGGCCCATTTTAGACCCCAAATTTCCTCTAATACAAGTTCTCTCTTGTCACTGATGCCATCATTTTCCTTTACATATTTGATGCCATTTTTATCTTCTGAAGATTGTTGGCAGCTCACGATTTCATTCAGGATAATCAAGTTGTTGAACTTGTTTTGGATGTCTATGTCAATGCATGTTCCAAATTTCCCTCGAGTTACACAAACCATTTTATCTTTTAACTATGAGACTTATGATTCTTTTATCATGATTTGTTTCTATAGTACCTCATTTACTAATTTTGACTCCTTCCAAGATTTCTCAAGAGCACACTCATTTTCTTCCAGGTGCTTGATTCACTCTTTTGCACAAAGAAATTCCTATTGTGTGAGTTTGATATGTTTCTTCAATGCTTCATGCATATACTTGATCTACTTGACCTGTTCTTCTACCTTTTCTAGTTGTTCCTTCGGCACCTTGTTATATTTTTATGATTTCTTCAAATCATCTAGAGCGCTAATCAGTTCTCCTTCCGAATCAACATCAATATTGTCCTCATTTTCAGATCTTGAACTTTCTTTAGTGTGACTACTCTGATTCAGACTTCGACAATGATCGTGTGACTCCATCAGAGAAGTGTTTGTTGTCGACAATTTTCTCCAGCTTAAATAATTCTTTTGATTTGCTTGACTTTTTATTTTCTTTTTTCTTTGTAGAGGGAAAGTAAATTCCATTCTACATCCATTGTTTTGTAGTTTTTGATATACTAGATGGAGTTCCTTTATTTGATGATTTTCCTTATGTTGAGTTTTTATCCTGAATCAGGGCCATGAGTAATACATCTATTGGACTATCATCATTTTATTCTACTTCTAAAACTATGTCCTCCTCGGTTTATATGGTTTTCTTCTACCTCTAAAATTTCTTTTTATTCTTTCTTCTTCGTTCTTGATAGTCTTACTCTCCCTAGATTTCACTATCTTAGTTTTCTTTGTATGTGCATTTTGAAGAAAAATGTATGTTATAGCATGATTTGTCACACCTGATACATCATGCTTTGATGTCATTTCCTTGTCCCTAAGCAAACTCATTTCATCCCATTTTCTCACCATTAACCTGATGCTCTAGTTGAGCCCCTAAAATCACATTTTTTAATATATATGTGGGTCACAAGTTTACATCCCATGTATACATATCTTGCAGCACTGTCACCCGTGTACATTGGGTTTTATGCTAAAAAAAATTGATCTTTCCCCATCAAGTAACGAATGACTTGATCCTTGGCCTTCCATATGCCGAGAAACACTCCAATTTGACCCTTAATTTCCTATTGATGGGGTTATAGATTGATCTATTGTGAAGCATTGAATGAGGAGAATTTTAGATAGTAAAGAGATTATAGTGAAATTGTGCCCCATTCTTATATGCTTGAGTCTGCATCTCTTTTTCCTTGAAGTTTCCATTAGTGCTCTTTCCCAATATTGACTTTGTCTTTGTGAGATTGACATTGTATGGAGGATTGAAGTGGTGAAGGCCCAAGTGTGTTTCTCGATTTCGATGAGGTTCCGACAAATATTGTCATTTGTATCTCTATTTATATTAATAAAAATATCTATTTCTCACCTATTGCATGTGTAATTATAAATATTTGTATCCATGTATGTAATTATTTTGTTTACATGTTGGAATTGAATATGCTAGATTATAATCTAACACTTTATATATCATGCTTGTATATCTCTTTGTTATTGAGGATGAAGTGTAGGGATAAGTGTGATTGAAAGCTCAACAGGGATCTTCTTCGAACGTCTGGTTAAAGGTACGATTCTCATCCCTTAGTGTTGGTTTCATTTATATATTTAGAACGTTTGAGAATAGATTGATTTCTAGTGTCATACTATTTATTGTGGTCCACCCCAAGCCATAGGAAGTTTTATCCTAACAAAATTGGCAAATCTGTTGGGGAATTTCCTGTTTTGTTTGGGTTTGGGTGCATGTTTTGCTCGATTTTCTCTTTGCTTATCTACGTTTTTGTGTCACATTCAATAGTTTGTCAATTCCTTGGAAGTCCCTTGAAGTTATTTGAATATTGGATTACTTTTTGCCACCTTTCCCTTTGTATACGCGGATCATAGAACTTACAGTTGCGTATATACACGGGCTATAGTCTACACACTCGCGTACATACGTTGTTTTTCCTTGAACAATAATGTACATCTCATTTTTGTCTTGGGATATTGATGTGTGAAGGTGTTGGGTGGGTTGCGAGTGCTGATGAGTCTTCCTGGGTTCCTATGTTGCATGTTGAATGCTTCTGTTGTAACCAGAGGCTTCTTTTTCATTGATTTTCTTTAAAAGAAATTCTTGTCATTTATATTCTTTTTGTTTTTCCATTAGTGCATTAGTCTTCTTTTTCTCGGTGTCTTTCTTGGCTTGTGTTTGCTACTTTCTTCTTATGGACTTTTTTATTGCATTTTCATTCATTTATAGTGAAAATACAAAAATATTTCTACCTTTGCATCGTTATTGCATATGCATTAAATTTGGTACTTGCATTAGGTTTTCTTAGATAAATTTAGTGTTTAGGCTTTCATATAGGAAGGATTGCATTGGCATTTGAGAAGGAAATAATTTTGTGCATAATTACATGTAGTGGCATACCCTTGTTTCATGTTTAAAAACAAAGTTGCATTTGACATTGTTTTTTTGGTGCACATATTTTCTTTATTGATGAGTCGTAACATCACTAGTTGCACATCCATTACCCTTGAGTAATCAGATACCTAAAATTAACGCTTAAATTAAAATTGATTACAATGATTTTATTTTATAAGGTGCACCAATTGAGCTTAGGTTGTAGAGTCTTCGAATAGGGTGTCGTGAGTAAATTTTTCAAAGACTATGAAACAAAACAATTAGGTGTATGCCCAGGTGAGAAGTGAAATCCTTGGTATAATTAGTGTTCTCAAGAGGCTCCTCTTACATGGGATTTAAGCACGAGGCACCGCACATTGGTGGTGGGGATAGGCCCCTACAACTTTCTATTGAGTGCAAGAGATAGTTCCAGGATCTTATTCGTATATGGGTAATTTTGAGGTACCTTTGGTGCTTTCAAGCTTCACGCTTTGTTACCCTACCCATACGGTAGATCCCACATGTGTCTGCTCACGTGAGCATTGGTTATATTGGGATGACCTTAGTTTCCTTACCTTAGGTATCATAGGGGGTACTTGCATAGGTTATTCTGAGTGTCCTGGAAAGGTAGGGGTCGAACCACACAATTTTGAAGCTGAGGGACACTATAATTACCTCTGCTTGTAGTGTATGGTAGTCTTAGGCCTCTGCTAGGAGATACTTACATGCTGCGTTTAGGAGCTCACTTATCCTCCCTCTTTGCTTGTTTGCATCTGACCTAGTTTTACTTAGGGGTGTGCTCTTTGTGCGCTAGTTGGCTTTATAGATCATAATTAGTTGAGTCTTTTTTAGTTTGTGGAGTCATTATGGATTTATTTTCAGCACCTTGTCGATATGAACGTTTAGAAGAACTATTTACTTGTGACAATCCTCCTCCTCTTCGGAAGAGGACTAGGAGTTCCAGGAAACCCCTTTCACATTGTGATTCCCATATGGTTATCACCATGAGTACTACATCAGAGTCCCCAGAGTTCCCTTTGTCCTCATCGTCTAGAATGGGGGGAGGATCCTTTGAGGTTCCTCCTTCATCTACCATATGGATACATGGGACCCCATTTTATACTAACCCTCATGCGGCTAGTACTTCCCATACTACACGACCCCAGTTGTGAGACTTTATAGCTGTCCATTGAAAGTTTTCCTCGGGAAGGTCGAGTGCAGAGACTCAGCCTACTCCCTCTAGCATAGGTCATTTTACATTTGGCATGCTGAACATCACTACTAGTATTCCGTCACCTGATCCAGGTTCTAGTTCGGACCCTAATGTTAGAGTAGGGGGCACAACGGTCCCTTACCTTGCACATAGATTCAGAAGTGGTCATATTCCACCTTCTACTTCATTTGTGGGAGGATTTTCACTTCCTTCATTTGTTCTTAACCCTATTTTCACTCTCACGGGGGTGGTAGTGGATACATGAGTGTTGAGTCTACAACTTACATTCCATATTATGTCCCATCATCCATCACATTGATCCTTCGAATGCCTTCTTTATGGAAAACCCTCCCTATGTCCTGCACGGTCCCTTGGGAAGTTATGATCCATATAACTATTTTGTTTCCTCGTTTGCTGGAATAATTATGCATGGAGGATACGTACCTCCCCATATTTATGGGGGTGAACTTGTCTATCAATCCTACAAATATGTTTACATGGTTCCTCCTTCCCAGGGAATGCCTCAATGCCAAATTCTCATGCACCCTTATATGGGACCTATGAGAGGTGGTTATTATTCGATTGGTCAAGGCCATGGCCTTTGTCAAAATAACCCTATGTGAACCAATCCTTTCAAAGAGCATGGGACTAGATGGCATAGCCTAGACTCCCTTTTTTAGACACTTTAAATTTTCTTGACCTATCAAAATTGACCAATGACCCGGTATGTCATGATTCGATGTGGCCAGTTGTTTCCACCAAACTTCCTTAAGATATTCTGAAGTTTGATGGAAAGAATGGAGAGGACCATGGTGATCATGTGACTACATTCCAACTATGGTGCTCTTCGACTTCACTAAACCATGATTCTGTTTGTTTACGATTGTTTCAACGCACCCTGATGGGTTCTACCGCGAAATGGTATATACAGATTCCTGGGGGAACATATCATACTTTTAACGATTTATCCTTGGTCTTTCTCAACCAATTTCAGATGGAGGTATGTTATGATGCTGGTACCGAGCTCTTGTCAACATTTCAACAAGATAAGGCCACCCATATATATGATCATCTTCAAGAGTGGTGTACACAAAAGAGGTTGATTAAGGCCAACATCCCAATTGAATTTTTATTGGAATGGTTCATGAAGTCTTTATTACCATATATTGCGAATGATGTTTTGATATTCAGAGTGACTAACAAGGAAAATGATATCTTTAGAGGCTGGCAGTTGGATTTTATTTACGCTCAGTCTGGAATTCTATATGAGATTATCCTTGATGCGTCACGGTCGAATCTTGATCCTAACTTCAAACCTGGGCCACATGTCGATGACATTGTTGGCTCCACAAGTACCAAATTCGTAGACCAGGTTACAAATCAAATGGAAAATTTGTTTATTAACTAGTCTACGACCTCGTCAACTCCCACCCAGTCGATAGATGTACATTTGTGCATTTGTCGGACCAAAAGGGTAACCAACAGCCCAAAAAGAATAGAAAAAAGGGAAGAAATAACAAACATGGAAGGTTTGTTGATCTCCTTTTTTACCTCAATTTTTCAGCTAGGTATCATATGTAGACCCTACTCTATGGTGAAAGTAGAAAGCGTAGTATGGATGTGTTCTATTTTTGGTGAAAATACAACAACATATCAACAATGTTTGTGAGAGAATTGGAATTTTGTTTTGGTGATCTCAAGGGATTATTTTATAGGCACAAGAGTGTTAAAAAAGAACGATCTAGATCCAATGTGGATTCCGTCCATTCCCTTGATTACTTAGTATACATGTTAAGGTTTCACAAGTTAGATTCATTATTGATTTTGACCACGTTAAGCTATGTGTCCACTTTTAGCCAATAGTTACTTAGGGAAGCTCAAAATGATGAATACATAAATGAAATTTTAATTTTGGGACCAAGTTGCAGAGTTTTGGGCAATATGTGTGACTATGGTCATTCCTCTCAAAGGAAATATTGGGTCAGTCTAGATATAGTCAACTTTTGAGTTTGAATTTCAGTTTTTGGGTATATCGGTCACTTCCTTAGGTCATATGGATGATATGAGATGGAAAATTGTGATAATTTTATCGATTATGATGCATGATAGTGATGAAATTAATAGTTACAAAGTTTGTGATCAAATTTTGGTTGTTAAAACTGGCATTCCCCCTTTAAAATCGACTTTGGATAAACACTTACCCACCTCAAAGTTTATAACTAGGTATCTAGGAGGTCATAGCCAAGTGAGACACCAAATTGGTGTATGAGATCCCATTAGTTATGGGACAAGGGACCCTTTCTATGCATCAATTTTAATACTAAAGTCTATAGAGGTGTACATACCCTACCCACTTGCAAATTTAAACTTGTGACCTCTTAGAAGGAAACATATGTTCTTAACTACTAGGCACGGCCCTAATTTTTCACTTTTTACAAAACACATGTTTGGGAAAGGTCGCGATGACCATGATTCCCACACCCTCCTTCAGAAAACTATTCAAAAATTCACCATCTAATGCCAAAATTCAATTGCATGTTGTTGGGAAAACTCTATATGTGAAAAAATTCAAAATAAACAACCTAATGTCCATGTAGTCACTAGAGAGGGGTATTCCTAGGAATACTCAAATGTCACAATTCCAACATAACGAACATATTTTCCATCTTAGTCTTCCTTTATAGGTTATGGTGACTTTCAACTCATTTCCCAAAGCCATTCTGAGACACTTTCAACTCGCTTCTTGTAGATGTGTTTGGACATTGTCGAGGTGGTCTCACTGCCCATGGCCGCTTAGGATATTTCAATTTAAAAGTGACCCTCTTTTGAAAAATTTTCATTCGCCCTCATTGAGTAAAACCCTACTTCTGGAGATGGTATAATACAACCATTTCTAGGAAATTGAAACATGGTAGAGGGGTTCCCTTGGGTGATATTATGCATCTTGAATAAATCTTAATTGATCTTTTTCATGTGATCCAAGTTACAATTTTTTCTATGGTCTGTTACAAGAAGCCCCCTAAAGCCATTCAAGGACAACTTGTGAAGTTTCTTCGAGGGCATGAAATCCAAACTGGGAAGCATGATTAGGTTCCATCAACTCCCACATATGTGTTTTTCCATTACAGATGTGGTCTCCCTTCCCAAGGTCACTCGAGATATTTCAATTCAAAATTGACCCCCTTGTGCAAAATTGAGATCGACCCTCACTGAGAAAAAACCCTATTTCTGGAGATGGTATGATATGACTATTTTCAGGATATTGAACAATGAACCAATGAGTCTTTGGTACCATAAGATTAGGATCAATCCCATAAATGATGTTAGAAAAATAGGATCGTAGATAAACAACATGAAATAAGTTGAAAATATAAAACACATTTGACATAATCCAGGAGAGACACCAATGTAACATAGTTCACCCAAGATGGGATACATCCACACATAAATTCCTAGTCTTTTTTATTATACCATCCAACAAAATGAAGGAATACAACCTGTAACACATCCATTGTAACTTCCTTTTCACTCTCTCTTAGTCTCTTTCACAAATACATTGATATTTCAATACAATGCAATACAATACCTTACCATACATAACCAAAATACAATGCATTCTTTCTATGGATGGACTACCATGGGAAAATACCACGGGTTACCCATTACCATGGGCCTATAAACAATTGGCCAACAAATAACCCAAAAATTTCTTTCAAGGGATTCACCGCTAAATCCCCTTTCTTGAGGGAGCTTCCATCGGACCCCTGTCGGGGGGGGTGATTCCACCTACAAATCATATAAAATTGGGGTAAAAATATGACTGAACAATAATATATCTGAATCATGAAGATCAGGCTCCACAACCAACAAATGAATGATTCAACCTTCTTAGAAGACAAAAGTAATGCCCAAAATAGTAACATAGGTTAGGTAATTTCTCGAAGAATCCACCAAGAGAAATGTGTGCAAGGGATCATATTATTAACCATTAGAAACATCTCCATGAATGGAAGTAACCTCAACCTGGCCATGTTTTACACTTAACTGAAATAAAATATAAACAACAACAAAAGAACATAAGAACTGTTAAAAACAAAATCATTATTTGTGGAAAATGAGAATTGCTAAAACTTATATAATCCCAATGCCTTACAAATAGTCCCAAGTATACCAGTGTTTAAGGAACTAGTATCACTTTGTAAGGAGTTTAGCAATTGTGTGTTTATACTTGGAATACACAAGTGAATTATGACATGTATAATTCTATTTGATTCTAGACTTTTATATATTGCAAATTTAATGTTGACAAACAAAATACTTTTATGTATTGACACGAGAGGGTTGATACTTAAGGTTATGTAATACACCTTCCAATTGATAGTTAACTTGTATAACAATTTTGTTATGATTTTTACTAACATTTATTGAAATTGTTGCATGTTTTACATAATTGGAATGACATCTTAGTTGTAACATATTTCATATTTTATTATGGAATGTCCACTTTGATATGATGTAATATGATTTTGATTATGTTTCATATGTTGTTCTATTAGAAATATAACAAAAATATGAATTATTGGATTAAATAAATAATAACTTTTCATTTTGAATGTTTTTTTTGTAGAACACAAGTCTGTTGGAAGATCTAATTGATGTGGATCATGATCTAGATTATGTTGAGTTTGGTTCAAATATGAGAGTTGAGGATGGAGATGGAGATGATACCGAAGAGGATGATGATCATGATGATCATGATGACAATGATGATGATGAGGAGGAGGAGGACGTTGCTAGTGGTAGCCAGTGATGTTGATCATATTCACTGTATCACATATTATTGTTCAAATACCAATATGGTACCTATATCACTTTGACATTTATATATATCATTTGACTTTTATCATATTGACTTATATCATTTTGACCTGTATCATATTGGCTTGTATAATTTTGACATGTTATTGATCCATTGGCATATTTTGATTATGTTGAGTTTGGTTCAAATATGAGAGTTCAGGATGGAGATGGAGATGATACCCAAGAGGATGAGGATGATCATGATCATGATGAAAATGATGATGATGAGGAGGAGGAGGATGTTGCTAGTGATAGCCAATGATGTTGATCATATTTACTGTATCACATATTATTGTTCAAATACCATTATGGTACCTATATCACTTTGACATTTATATATATCATTTGACTTGTATCATATTGAATTATATCATTTTGACCTGTATCATATTGGCTTGTATCATTTTGACATGTTATTGATCCATTGAAATATTTAATTTTCACTTATTTTAGTTATAGATGATGATGCTCTTATAAGTATTATCTTGTTAATTTATATATATTAGAAGTGGTCGATGTTTTTTGTATGGATATTTACTATGTATGATGATTTTACTACTTTGGAAAGATGTTGTCAATCTTAATTAAATTTCTTAATAAATGTTATGACATAAATTTGAAATGTGTTATCTATTTTTTATAGATATATGTTATTTTGTGTGATATTTATCTAACATTGGTATATTTGACTCATGTGTTTTAGTTATAGATTATTATGATGTTATAAGAATTATCTTGTTAATTTGTATATACTGAAATGTGTACATGTTTTTTATGAAGATTTAATAAGTATAATTATTTATCTAGTTTGTATGGATGTTATCCATTTCCCAACAAAAAAATCCTTATAAATGTTATGTGATTAAATATTTTAAATGAAATTGCATGTGTCTATAATCATATATGATATTTAAGTTTTATGGTATATTCAACTAATTTAATTGAAATTAAAAATATTAAATTAATAAAGTGGAAGTTATAAAGGAAACAACATGAGGTGCTAAAATGGAAGCAAAATGAAGCTCTAAAATGGATACAAAACTCGACATTAAAATGGAAGCCATACTTGGTGCTATTTTTGGCTCTAAATAGGAAGCTAAATTGGTTTCTTAATAGGAAGCAAAATTGGGTGCTAATTAGGAAGAAAATACCAACACTAAATGGAAGCAAACTCTGAAGCTAAAAAATAAGCAAAACCAGGCGCTAAATAGGAAGAAAACCTTGACACTAAAAGGAATTCAACCTTGGAGCTAAAAAAGAAGCAAAAACAATCACTAAATAGGAAGCAAAGCTTGGCACTGGAAGGAAGAAAACCATGGAGCTAAAAAGGAAGCACTTCTAGAAGAAACTTTGGTTCCAATTAAGGAGAAAAACTCGGTATCACTTAGGAAGCAAAAAAAGAAGCAATTTTTGGAAGCAATAATCGAAGCACAAAAGGAAGCAATAATTTCTCTGTTGATGCTAATATTGGTGCTATTATTGGTTCGATTCCCAATTTTATTCCTAGATCTATTCCTAGTGTTAAAAGGGGAGAAAACATTAGCGTTATTCTCGACGCTAAAAATGACGCAATTCAAAGATGTAGTATGGCGCCAGATTTAATTTCGTCCATTGAATTCAAATCATGGAAACAAATACATGAAATTCTAACACAAATTATAGCATTAATGACCTGTTTTGTAATAGTGAATGTAGGGAGCTAATTCCACTTAGATTAGTCATGGGTTAATTATCTCATCTTAGAGAGTGTGCATGGCTATTCTAGCTCTAGTTAATTCTAAATAACATCTCTTGCATTGCATGCACAATTCAAATTGCCTCCATGACATATTCGAATTACCTCCATGACCTATTTGAATTACCTTGTATATATTTATACTTTCAACTTCATCCATTGAAGTTTAATGTAAATCAACATTCTCTTTTGTTATTGACTTCCTTATTTTGTGTAATGATTATTGTTTAGCTCATTTATTGCATAAATTTGTTAGATTGTTGAGTCCTTTCATAGTATTTCTATGTTTCTTAGTATCTATATCCACTTGCTCAAATTCTACATGGTATCAGAGCTATATGGGTGCTAAACTAGTCAATATACTATTTTGTATAGGGATATAGTCTTATTGGAGGTTAAAGGAGGCCCCATAAGCTTCACAACATATTCCCTAAGATGACATATTCAAATCCATTGGAAGGTTGAAAGAAGCCCCTAAATATTCACAACATATGGCCTACAAGGATATATTCAAATCCATTGAGCCTTTCACAAACCCTACTGCAATGGGAGATGCACTAGTTTTGATCCACCACTCAACTAAGGAAGACCCTTTCATAGGCCTGGAAGAAGAGGTGATCAATAATTTTTTACTATCCTTTGGAGAACTTGTCCCAAATCAATCTCATTGAAGAATACCTTTAGAATTTCTTTTCATACCCAAGACCTATAAGAGAACTTGCCCCAGATCAAGTTATCATTGAAGAAGATCTTTAGAATGTCTCATTATACTCTAGATCTATAACGTTTTCTCCTACAGTTCACCAAGTTTCGTATAAAAGTTTCAAAGGGTTTCATCCATTCAAAACAAGGAGCAATCAAGAACCATCATTTAAGCACTTCAAATTGTTTGGATCTTGTGAATAGTATCACATGCATTCTAAGAGAAGGAGGAGTTCACAAAACTTTGCATGGATCTCCGCAAATCCATTCATCGAGAAGTAGTTCACCAAATTACAAATTTCCTTGAAATTGAAGGCTCCTTCTTACCAGGTTCTTATTCCTCATTTACATTCTCTCTTATGGTTTTTTTTTGCAATGTGGTTTTTCCCTTTTACTCAGTTTTAGAGAATATTTTGTACAAGACTACCTAACATGCTTGCAAAATGTTAGGACTCATTTGTTTGCGTATTTCACCTAGTTCATCATATGGGGGGTGTTAGAGCATAATAACCCTCTCCATAGCTTCATTATCCTACGTAGGTATTTAGGCTATGATCTCATGAGTCTACTGGGGAAAATTCCATTCAATTTGTTCATCTATGTCAACTTGGAGCTTCCTACTAAGCTCTAGGGTTCTAAAACATCCCTATCCACCTTTTTGTTGAGATCTTGAATTCTATTTTGGAATATCAAAGGGCTTATTTTCCTTGATTTTAGGGTGCCACATTGCAAGTAAGATTTGTGGAGTAAATTTTGAGATTTTACTCCACTGTTAAGGATTCAGTGGACCTCTTTTTTAGCTATTATGAGACAATAATGCCCTCCTTGAGTTCTTTTAGGGATGTGCACCTCATGTATGTGCTTTTTGTCAGTAGCAATTAGTTTCCCTTAGCATGTAGGAAGCCAATTCCACTTAGGGTAGTCATGGGTTAGTTAACTCCTTTTAAAGAGTGTGGATTGCTATTATGGATCTAGTTAATCCTAACTAGAATCTCATTCATTGCATGAGAAATTCAAATTGTCACAATGACCTATTCGAATTTATTTTCCTATTTATACTTTTACTTCATTCATTAAAGCTTAAAGTAATACAACATTCTTTCTTGTTATTGACTTCTCTCTTTTGTGTAATGATTAATATTTAGCACATTTAATGCATGAATTTTTTAAATTATTGATCTTTTTCACATTATTACTTTGTTTATTAGTATCTAAATTTACATACTCAAATTTTAAATACCCACAATCCAAAATATTAATTAATAAATCGGTTTGTGCATGCTGATGGGGGTCTCTTTTGACGTGTTAGATGCAATAAACCAGTATAGATCCATCTTAATTATGGCTCTACCAAGCGCCGAGAGGGATCAAGTTCGCCGAGGTGAAAACCCTTTTTATTAGTAGAAGAATGAGCTCGTTAACATTAATAATCATATAATCAAATAGTTTTCCAAAGATTGCTTTACTTGTCTTTCTTTAAAACTAATAATGAATTTTAAGACTAGTTAATGAGTAAGATAATCCATATATAATTTTAAAATCTAGATTTCAATAAATTGGAATTTGAAAAACATTTTACTCTCAAATGAAGATTTTAAGCATTTATCCAAATGTATTTGGGAATGACTTGTTTTTCTCTATAACTAAAAATGAACATTTACATGTTAGGGTTAACCTAGACTTGGGAATGAGCAAGGATGTAAGTGGTTTAAGGGACATGGTTTTAGTGGTCGGTGGTGGTTTCTTGCAAGTTGTATTTGCATTTAAAGAACCTTATAAATCCGGGTTGTAATATTTCATTGTAATGTGCCAAAGTGAGCACGAGAGATGATCTTGGCCCATGGTTTTTTACTAATTGTATTTGCATTTAAGTTGAAATTCTATATATAATTAGTTAAATGTGTTTTATAATTTAGCTAATTTAAAATTAAATTTGATATGTTCTTGGTTTATAATTTTCATTTTTACCACTAAAGTCAATTGAATTTTACTATTAATATTTTACTACTTCATTTGTAAGATTGTGAGTATTTCCCTAATGTGATTGTATATTTATATGAGTATAATATTTTTTATTTTTTTATTTTTTTATTTTTTTAATTATAAGCTGACATGTTATAATTTTTTTTTTGACTTTTTATTATTATTATTTTTATTGAGCATATATGTGCCACATGAGCATTACAGAAGGGACACATCTAGCCCATTTGAGCTGTAGAAAGCGCCTCTCAACGCAAAAGCTGAAAAACCAAGCATCCATCAAGTTACATGGATATTTTGAGACACTTACATAATGAATCTTGCGATGAGTAAAAAAAACGAAATGTAGGAAATTGAATGACGTTTCTAAATATATAATTTTTTTCTATTGAAAATATTGTTAACTATCTAAAGTTAGATATTTTTTAACGGGCACTTTTTATTTTTGGGACAAATTATAAGGTATATGTTTTTGTGGGTGCATCCTTTGAGTGACTAAATGATGTAATAAAATTATGAAAACTAGTATAAATATAGAGAACATACAGTACTAGTGCACGACTATTTTTCCAATAATATATATATATATTATCTAAGTGACCAAATCTTGAAAACAGTATGTCAATTTTGGGTGCAGTGTTTGAATGTCTTAATGCAACTATTTGGAAATGTGTTTTTTTATAGCATGTAGAGGCCAGTGTTCTTTAATGTACCATACAATTTATTTTCGAAATGGTTGGGAAACGAAAGAGATATGGACGAAACACTGACAGTTTGTTTTTTGAGTTGAGGAGTGATGACATAATATAAATAACAAAAAAATAAAAAAAATTATGTATTCTTGTTAAAAATTATATATTTGGAATATGCAAAAAAAACCATATATGTTTCTAAAATTTCATAAAAAAATGGAGGTGTGCGGTATACTGTAACCAATAGCTAAACTCGAGCATATTGAAAATTTGGATATAATGATCAATTAACCATGGTTAAGTTATACTCCAAGGCATAGGCATGTTGAATCCAAAGCAAAGTCTGAAGCAGACGCAGAGGCATAAGAATGCCATGCAAGCATGGGTAGAGGATCGGCCTTATCATTTGGAGGGAACACATTTTTTAATTTAAACATAACGTGCACTTGTTATATTAAAGAAACACGAGTGCGTGTTTTATTGATGCAAAACAGATGCACATTTTATTGAAGCAGAACACGCGTGCATTTTAAAAAATTACAATGAGTGCTTTTTTTATCAATTATACCAATAATTTTATTATTTTAT
>LPNX010330523.1:286069-312685 GCA_001517045.1 Pseudotsuga menziesii
TATGTCTTCGACACACACACACACACACACATCCCTATGTCTCCCATCACCACTAATACCCCCTAACCTATATCTCACACACACACACACACATCCCTATGTCTCTCCTTACCACTAAGACCCCCTAACCTATCTCTTCCGCACACATGCATTCATCGAGTTTTAAAACAATATAGTTAGGTTGAAGAGAGGGGGGGTGTTAAGGCATAAAGACTAAGGGAGTGCTTGTCAATTCCCCCTAAACATTGAATGATCCCTTAGCCGTGCAACAACCTTCTTAATTGCTCCTAAACACTATTCAAGTAAAATTTGCACCCATTTTATGTGATCAAAACGCACCCATGTTTTTGTTAAGAATAATGCGTGCATGTTTTGTCTCAGTATAAACAACACCACTCCCTATCCAAGAAACACTCTATCATATTCCATGCAGTTTTCACAGTCCGCACACAAATTCAGGTTACATACAGTGTGTTCATTCTCTTCTTTGCCATATTATCACACAAAATTTTGTTTTTGACATCAAGCATCTCCATCACAAGTGTCTAAGTATTTCTTGGAGCATGGTATACATTGAGGACCAAGAAATAAAGAATTATTTAAGAAAGAAAGAAACCAAGCTTGGGGAATTTCCCATTGAGGAGCACCATAGAGCATCTCCACCATTGTTTTTCTTGCAATTGAGGAGCTAGAAAAGGGAACATTAACTTGGTCATTGTGGTGGAGTATGTAGACACAACTAAGCAAGAAATAAACCAGGCTTGGGGAATTTCCCATTGAGAAGCACCATAGACCTTCTCCACCATTAACTTTCTTGCAATTGAGGAGCTAGCAAAGGTAACATTAACTTGGTCATTAAGGTGGAGTATGTAGACACAATTGAGCAAGAAAGAAACCAAGCTTGGGGAATTTCCCATTGAAGAGTATCTAGACACAATTGAGCAATAAAGAAACCAACTTTGGCGAGTCTCCCATTGAACAGTACCATTGAGGAGATAGCAAAAGAAAATGTTAACACTCTGTTTTTAATAGTTGATTTAAGGGCCTGACGGAAGTTCGGTAAGGGTCCCAGCCCCTCGAATTTCATGTGACCACCCTTCAAAAGAGGAAAGTGGCAAGTGTATTGTAGCATTGGGCAAGATTCATATTCAAGGGTTGTGATTGATCGGAGGTGGATCAACGGTTCTGAACCGCTTCGCACGAGAAAACTTGCACGATCAAAGCTTCTGTCCCGGATTGAAAAACATGTTAAAGACCAGTGGCTTTCGACGGTTGAGATGAAGTTTGGGGTAGATATATGGCCTAAAGTAATTTAGCAATCCATACTTGTGTGGGTAAAACCGCAATCTCAAATCGTGAAAAGGTGTAGAGGTCACAAAGATCAACGGCCACGATGAAGAAGGAGATAGATCTATGGATGCGGTTCATTTCGCAAGGAGAACTAGTAGGGACGAATATCTGAGTTCCCCGTTGTGAAAAATGGCAGGGCCCACTCTAATCGATGGCTGTAGGAAGGGTAGAGCTTGATCGGTGGCTCAGTGTGTCATGATCCAAAAACTGCCCGTGGCATTCAGAAGATAAAAGTTGGCGGCAGGAGGCGTGGGACATGGATGACAGATATAAGGGATTCCTTTGATCGGACGGCTGAGAATACTCTCTAAGTGTAGATCTCCCATCCAGTGTGGAAATGACAGTGGAGGAGGCATTCACGCGTGTAATCTGCCTCATCACAGATTGGCCGATTCCTTCGACGCCATTAGGGATACGCCTAAGGTGGAAGTCTCGTCCAGTGGCACAATTTTCTTGGGTTCCAAGTATGGCACGTGGTTCGTTTCGGAGGAATCCGTGAGAGATATAGAGGTTTGATTCACTGAGGTGATAGACATGGCATTTACATGATGCCGAGCGATACTATGAACTAGAATTGCCCAATGCCACCATCAATGGTAATTGAAAGGGCAAGGGATAGTCAAATCCACAACCCTTGGAACCATCCTGACATCCTTGTGTAAACAGTGTGGAATATGAACCATACCGGATGATATGATTGAACATCAGGAAGGAAGATCTCCGCCATGGCATTGCACATGTCGCCATCACAACTACTTTAAAGGTATACCCCTTCCCGGGCCGTCCTACTCACAATATATAACACCATCTTTTGAAGGTTTGTAAGACATGGAATTGTGTAGATAAGAAGAGATATAGGGCCAAATTTCGAGAAGCGTTGAAGTTCTTCTTAGATAACCATGGCTATGTGGTTTGAGAAGTTAGTTCGGCATGGAGTACTCTGGGTAGGAAAACATGAATCTGCGTTCTGGTTATCAAATTTAGGAAATCACCAACCATCGGGGCACAGATGTTAAACACCAAGAGAGGTTCACCTGCTTCTACACTACCAGGTCTCCATAGGTGCAGTGTGTGGTTTTTGACATCCCTTCGATGTCCTTTCGACACTCACGGCTGTAGTCACTACCTATGAAGTCCCAGCTGACAGTGGTGGCAGTGCTATTGGAGCGAATGCTCATACTAGGATCAGATGGGTCCGAAGCCTTCAACATCGTTCCCAGGGTCTCCACTTGGCGGCTTGGTCGTGGACGAGGAGAAGGTCCAATGCACACCTGGCTACATGGCTCACGGAAAGATCCTCCTCATAGGAGGAGGAAGATAGTACAAGGATGATAAGCTTCTTAAGTCATTTATCATCACCAAGCGTTTGGCCACCCTTTCTCTGGCCTCCTCCTATAGCAGTGTTACCCAACGGAGGATGAGGTAAGGAGAATGGCAGGGAAAAGGATTTGGGCCTTCTTGTCAGCCTTTGATTGGCATCCTCTGGCTAGACAAGGAGACCCAAAATGGGTCCCTAGCAGCCTGTGTGGGAAATAGACCGTTAGCATGCCGCATGGGAATCATTTTCACGATGCAGAATGGTGGGAGGCTCTACGCTGTCAGCTCGCATTTTCATGCGTTGCATCTCCATGATGTTTGTTTATATTTGTAAAACGTGGCGATAGTCCACTCTTTGCACAGTTAGCGCCTGATGGCGACTTGTAACAGCTTTTTATTCAATAGTATTAGCAATAGGATTGAATAAAAACGCTCCCGATAGAGGGAGAAAGTGGAGTTAGTGAATTGGATTGGGAAACAATCCCGGGCTGAGGCTCCCATTTGTAAAGCTTGATACCTGTGTATGAATAAATTGAAGTGAAAGACTTTTACTCACTGCAGAGATTCCTGTGTTGTTGTTTTTTCCAATAAGTACTTTCTTTTACGTGTAAATGTGTTTCTTGTTTCCACTCCATTTTGTTTATTTATTTTCATGTCTGCAACATAGGGTATAGTGGTTTGGAATTCATACTTGTTATACTCCGACTGCTGTTTCAGGCAGTCAACAGTGGTTCTTCTAAATTTGCATGGAATTCATCTCGCTGGTGCTCCATGTGATGGGCTGTCCCTCCTTGTCCTCTCAATCTCCCGCTAAAATCTCCTGATTGGGAAATCAACAACTATATTTCCTCCATTTGCTACCTTTCGTCATTCTTTCCATTTGTAATTGTTTCTTGCGCAGGTTTCGACTCCATTTTCCCATGGTCCCTTGCCCCCAATAATCCCACCATGCACCTTCCTCAACATTCTTTGCCCCATTCAGGATCCTAGCCCCCTGATTATGCTGATTGAAAATCCTATGTGGAGTAGACTCTGGTGACACACAATATTGACAACCTTATGTGGAGGTACTCCAGCGGCCAACGAGAGATCCCTCTCTGACTACGTAGGGTTGGAGGCGCAGCCTAAAGTGGTTCTGCAGTTACCTGGGAACGAGCCTTCCGCAACCTTGGGCTCAATTCTGGTGCTAACAAATTGGTGTCGTTGACGGGGACGAGATTGAATATCAAACCTAGGAAGAACGACAAAGATTCAAAGGATAAAGAGTTTTTGTGGGCAAACAAAGATTCTTACATGTGGAAAAGGTTGTGTCATTTTCCTTGGCGACTCCACTGAAAGATTCTAGAAGGTGACTCCACTAAGGAGACCGGTGGTCAGAAAGAAAGAGACGGGGAGAGGTCTCAAATCTTCCATGGATTTGAACAAAAGGTTTAGATCTGACTGTTGAGGGTGAACAATGGTCAAACATCAAGAAGGTCATGTCTCTTTTCACTTGGAGACTCCATCTGCGAAGGATCCATTCTTCATAATGTTCTATGGTAGCTCCACTATCAAACGGGTTGCAAAGTTTCAGGAGTTGATTTAGTTTCTCCACCATCAAAATGACTTCTTGGGCTGCAAGTTATGCTCCTATGAATCTTGCTGCCATTCCTGGTTATCCCAATAAAATACCTCTGGTAGATTGGCAAACATATCTTCCAAGGTTCAATGATGAAAAGGGTGATGATGCTACCATTCATTTATTTAGATTTCATAAGCATATACATAAGCTGGGAGTGGGATGGCATGAAGATTATTTAATGAAACTGTTCATGTTTAGTTTAGAAGGATATGCAAGGTCTTGGTATGAGGGATTTCCAGCAGGGATTTTATCCTCCCTTAAAGACTTTCATACAATATTTCATGAACATTTCAAAAGGCATTATCCTTCTTTGTTGTTACTTCAATATTGTTGCACACACGATAGAGTGTTCATTGAAAATGTGGAAGATGAGTGTGGTGATGATCAGTATTTAGATGAAGAGGTTTTAGATATCTTACATGAATATTCAACTAAAAAATAAAGGCAATCTAATTTCCATGATATTCAAGAAAACTCCCAGTAGTCAGTATTGTCTTCCTTGGCTGAAGTTAACATAGACCAAAGCTCTGTTTCAACCAGTTATATCTCTCTTCCTGAAACTGATGATGATTTGCAGCATTCTTGCCATTCTATGTGTGACCAGGAGAGAGGTTGGGACTGTCAATCAAATCCTTCCTCATGTTATTCAACTTCCGAATTTTTTTTACAAGAAGAGGCCTCCCCTTTCCAATCAGAAAATTCCTTTTCGCAACAGCAATCTCTTCAAAGTTACAATGCTTGTGTGATTGATTACATAGAAGATGATAATTCTGGAAAATCTCAGTCTTGTAGTCCCTCCACATATTCATTTGCTAAAATGCAAGTGAAGAGAAATCAGATTTTGAAACAGTGGTTGAAGGAAGACTGCTGCATGTTGATCAAATTCAAATTTCACCTAAATATTCACATGAATATATAAAGCTCTCTTTTCTTGAGGAAGATGATCAGCCTAGTGATTTAAAAGGAGATGGGTGTTCTAATTTGATTTTTGAAGAATGCAATCAGCCTGTCACAATTTCTGTTAGTAAAGAAAATTTCATTGCAATCCAAGATCAAAAGTATGAAAACAGAGTGGAAACTGAACATGTTGAAAGTGACGGTTCGCCGTTGTGTTTTCCTTCATTTGAGTGGTTAAAAAAGAGATTTAAAGTTTCTGATCACAAACAGAAATTTGATATTGTAGATGAATGTATAAATTTCTTTGGAATGGATAATGAGCGAGGAGGATAGTTATTCAATCAATCCCAGCCTTTAGAAAAAACAACAGCATGCAATGAAGAATTGAATAACGAAGAAGAAGATGGGGGTTCTCAAATGGATGTTTCTTTTTGTTTTTCAAATTCAGAATTTTTTTGTCAAGAAGAAATCTATTTGCTCGATCCTATTGAAGAAATGAATGATGTTTTTGCTGAAGCATATAAAGAATATGAAGTTTTAAAATCAGAAATTTTAGAAGAAGTTGTGGATGTCTCGCCTAGAAATTTTCACGTGTTTTCCTTGCATGGTTATTTTGAGTATCAGTTTGACATCATGCAAGGGAATTTACAGTTGGGACAGCCTTCTCATGGTAAGAAAATGACATAATTTTTTGAAGGCTGTCATGTTTTTTATGATCCAGTGGTAGAGTACATAGAGAATCTTGGCAGTGGTAATGGCTGGTTATATCTCTACTGTAAAGATCAATTTCTCTATTATAACTTTGTGCCATTAGGTCCTTCAGTTCTTTTTTTTTGTCAAGCATGAAGAAAAATTTGGTTTATGGGATCAGTTGCTTGATTGGCTTCACTAGAAGTCTAATTTCACTTAGTTGGACTTGTGTACAAAGTTAGGTAGAGTAGGTGGGAGAAAATAAGCTCAGTTGTTATCGAGCATTTCCTTCATTGCTGTTTTCAGTTTGTTTTAATTTTCAGTTACCAACACAGGTTTACAGTCACCTACATGATTTGCAAGAGTGGCACGAATTCGTTGAAGCAGTAACATGGAGTAGAATGGAGATGTACAAGGAAAACTGAAGGCGGCCCAATAGTTTCGGCACTTGGTCTACGGGGGTTCTTTGGTACCTCGCTGGGAGAATAGCATCCCTCGTGGAGCCAGTTGTTAACACTCCATTTTTAACAGTTGATTTAAGGGCTTGACAGAAGTTTGGTAAGGGTCCTAGCCCCTCGAATTTCATGTGACCACCCTTCAAACAAGGAAAGAAACAGGTGTATTGTAGCATTGGGCATGATTCATATTCAAGGGTTGCGATTGATCGGAGGTGGATCAACAGTTCTGAACCGCTTCACGCGAGCAAACTTGCACGATCAAAGCTTCTGTCCCGGATTGCGAAACATGTTAAAGACCGGTGGCTTTCGACGGTTGAGATGAAGTCTGGGGAAAATCTACGACCTAAAGTAATTTCGCAATCCATACTTGTGCAGGTAAAACCGCAATCTCAAATCGCGAAAATGTGTAAAGGTCGCAAAGATCAACGGCCGCGATGAAGAAGGAGATAGATCTACAATTGCGGTTCATTTCACAAGGCAAACTAGCACGGACGAATATCTGAGTTCCCCATTGCGAAAAATGGTAGGGACCACTCTAATCGATAGCTGTAGGAATGGTTGAGCTTGATTGGTGGCTTAGAACATGTCACGATCCCAAAACTGCCCGCGGTGTTCAGAAGAGAAAAGTTGGTGGCAGGAGGTGTGGGACGTGGATGGCAGATATAAGGGATTCCTTTGATTGGACGATTGAGAAGACTCCTAAAGTGTAGATCTCCCATCTAGTGTGGAAATGACAGCGGAGGAGGCGTTCATGCGTGTAATCTGCCTCATCATAGATTGGCCGATTCCTTCGACGCCATTAGGGATACACCTGAGGTCGAAGTCTCTTCCAGTGGCACAGTTTTTTCTGGTTGCAAGTATGGAATGTGGTTCATTTCGGAGGAAGTCGTGAGAGAGATAGAGGTTTGATTCGCTAAGGTGATAGACATGGCATTTACACGAGGCCAAGCGATACTACGAACTAGAACTACCCGATGCCACCATCAATGGTAATTGAAAGGGCGAGGGATAGTCAAATCCACAGCCCTTGGAACCATCCTGACAGCCCCGCATAAATGGTGTGGCATTTGAACCATATCGGATGATATGATTGAACATCAGGAAGGAAGATCTCCACCCTAGCATCACACATGTTTCCATCGCAGCTACTTTAAAGGTATACCCCTTCCTGAGCCGTCCTGCTCATAATATATAACACCATCTTCTGAAGGTCTGTAAGATAGGGAATTGTGTAGATAAGAAGATATATAGGGTTGAATTCTGAGAAGCGTTGAAGTTCTTCTTAGACAACCATGGCTGTGTGTTTCAAGAAGTTAGTTCGGCATGGAGTAATCTTGGTAGGAAAACATGAATCTACGTTCTGGTTATCCTTATCAGGAAGTCACCAACCACCAGGGCACAGATGTTAAACACCAAGAGAGGTTCACCCGCTTCTACACTACCAGGTCTTCGGAGGTGCAGTGTGTGGGTTCTGACATCCCTGCGACGTCCTTCCAACACTCACGGCTGCAGTCACGACCTCTGAATTCCTAGCTGACAATGGTGGCAGTGTTGTTGGATCGAATGCTCGTACTGGGATCAGAGGGGTCCGAAGCCTTCAACACCGTTCTTGGGGTCTCCACTTGGAGGCTTGGTCATGGACAAGGAGAAGGTCAAACGCACCCTTGGCTACATGGCTCATGGAAATATCCTCCTCATAGGAGGAGGAAGATAGTACAGGGATGATAAGCTTCTTAAGTTGTTTATCATCACTAAGCGTTTGGCCACCCTTTCTCCGGCCTCCTCCTATAGCAGTGTTACCCGACGGAGGATGAGGTAAGGAGAATGGTAGGGAAAAGGATTTGGGCCTTCTTGTCAGCCTTTGATCAGCATCCTCCGACTAGACAAGGAGACCCAAAATGGGTCCCTAGTAGCCTGTGTGGGAAATAGACCGTCAGCATGCCGCATGGGAATCATTTTCACGAAGTAGAATGGTGGGAGGCTCTGCGCTGCATCTCCATGATGTTTTTTTATATTTGTAAAACATGGCGATAGTCCACTCTTTGCACAGTTAGAGCCTAAGGGCGTCTTGTAACAGCTTTTTATTCGGTATTCTTAGCAATAGGATTGTATAAAAACGCTCCTGATAGAGGGAGAAAGTGGAGTTAGTGAATTGGATTGGGAAATAATCCCAGGCTGAGTCTCCCATTTGTAAATCTTGATACCTGTGTATGAATAAATTGCAGTGAAAGACTGTTACTCACAGTGGATATTCCTATGTTGTTGTTTTTCCCAATAAGTACTTTCTTTTACGTGTAAATGTATTTCCTGTTTCCACTCCATTTTGTTTATTATTTTTCATGTCTGCAACATAGTGTATAGTGGTTCGGAATTCATACTTGTTATGCTCCGACTACTGTTTCAGGAATTCAATAGTGGTTCTTCTAAAGTTGCATGGAATTCATCTCGTCGGTGCTCCATGCGGTGGGATGTCCCTCCTTGTCCTCTCAATTTCCTGCTAAAATCTCCTGATTGGGAAATAAGCAGCTATATTGCCTCCGTTTGCTACCTTTCATCATTATTTCCATTTGTAATCGTTTCTTGCATAGGTTTCAACTCCATTTGCCCATGGTCCCTTGCCCCCAATAATCCCACCATGCACCTTCCTCAACATACTTTGCCCCATTCAAGATCCTAGCCCCCTGATTATGTTGATTGAAAATCCTATGCGGAGTAGACTCTGGTGACACACAAGATTAACAACCTTATGTGGAGGTACTCCAGCGGCCAACGAGAGATCCCTCTCTGACTGTGCAGGGTCGGAGGTGAAGCCAAAAGTGGCTCTGTTGTTACCTGGGAGCGAGCCTTCCACAACCTTGGGCTCAATTCCGGTGCTAATAGAAACCTTCATCCCAATCTTCCCCTTAATTTGAGTATTTAGACAAAAATGAGCAAGAAAGAAACCAAGCTTGGGTAAACTCCCATTGAGGAGTACCATATATCATTGATCATTGTGGTGATGGGAAACTCATGCAATCGAGCAAGAAAATCAGGTAGGAAGAGGATACCCAATGAAATCCTTGAAGAAATTAGAGAGAAGAAAATAAATGACATGACCAATCGAAGACGCTCTATGGACACTCAACCAATTCCAGTTGTTAAGGATGCCATAGTTCTTCCTACCAATCCACATCAAGAAAGACAAAAGCATTTGCTCGAGGGGCCTTTGGTTTGCATATCGGTAGAAGAACGATCAATGCATGGCACTGATTAAGGAGTAAAATGTAGGTGCACACCAAGGCCACTTGAAAACTTTGTAGATTATACAAGTGACGAAGTTAGAGAGACGTTGAATGTTGAACATATGCTCAAAGAAGACAATGTTGTTCAGACCACCCAGGAGGATTTCCAATTGCCATCATCCGATCACCAGGAAGAAACGAAAGGAAATGAAGCTCAAGTTCAAATGCTAGACCAACCGGGTGATATGGTACAGGGTGAAGTTCCAACCTCCCTACCTCCATTAGTAAATTCACACCGAAGAAATCCAAAATGTATACAGATCGATGAAAGTCTCATTTGTTTGCTTGAAGGTACGTTATCTAAATGCAGTATTGCATATCAATCTCAAAAGACACTTGTCAACTATTTTGATTCTAATTGTGATGTAGATAAATTTAGATTATTTATATCGTTGTTAAAATCTAGTTCTATGATTGTTGTTAGGAAAAACTTAAGGATAAAGATGATAAACAGTTATGAAACAAGTTCTCATGTTGTCATAAGTTTAGTAGATGCATTTAGTAATATTGGAAAGAAATCTCGTTCAAAGGATCGCAATGCAGCTCATTGTGTGTTGTCACAATCAATTGAAAAGCACCAGGGCCCTTCACCTTCTTAATCCTACATCCAAACTTGTAGGATTGGATATCAAAGAACTCCATAGGTATTGTTCTAGAAGAGAACAACTTGACTCTAGTGAAACAGATGTCTGGTCCTTCATTGGTAGGTTTCCACGCTCCAATATGAAGCTCATTGATGTGGTAAAGGGACCAATGTAGGATTTTTGGTGTAACAATAGTAGACCTCCATCCAACCAAAAATATCTACTAAAATTGAGAACGGGTTCAATGGATCATGAGCCCCACATTAAAAAATTTCTTGACATGACACAAATAGAATTATATGAGAGATTTAGGCATGAACATAATGAAAGTTGACTTGGTCCAAAGATCCTTCAAGAAATGAAAACCATGGTATGTTAAAATAAACACAACTTGTAACACATGTTGTTGTTGATATCACATTGAGTACGGTTATTATTATGACACATATATGCATATATTGCGTGTATTGCATAACACTCTTGTGCAAGAATGCTCAACTACATTGCCACTGATATCATCTAGAGACTTTATCTATAGCATTTTGTGTAGAAGGATAGAAGGTTGCACATTTTATCAAATGCCTTACGTAGATGGGACATGCCCAAGGTGTGGTGGAATGGCATTTTTGGATAAATGCATACATGTCACTGATGAGCATGAACTTGGGAGACATGAAATGAACTTGCAATCATTCAAATATATCACGTATGATATCAGTGGGGGAATGAAAGAAAAAAAATACAATTGGTCACCTCTCAGGTTAGTAACGAGTTCTTGAATAGTATTTTTTTCTTCATGCATTGCTACTTCATATATGTAACAACCTATTGATCTGTACATCTTTATTGTTGATCTACCAGGTACTGGTATGAAACTTCATGGAAGAATTCTTTGAAAAGACACAACATTATGTAAAGCATGTTCATGTGGCTCATTGGAAAGATGAGAAGTTTAGAATGTGCAAGCATAAATTTCCTATTGGAACTATATTATCAGTGGTCGATTTTGCGGAAAACTACACTCTTCAACCATAGAACAAGATTCAAAATCAATATTATCACTCAAACCAGGTCAGCATAATGGTCCATATCACCTATAGACATGGGGAAGATAGTACTGAAGAGAAAAGGGTTATATTGAAGGAGTATCACTTTTACATAAGTGATGACAGGTGTCATGACTTAGATTTTGTAGAAAACAACTTTCAATTGTTCTACAAACACTTGGAGGATACCAATATATAGATGGAACAACATTGGATTTGTTCTGATGGTTGTGTGGGGCAATTCAAAAATTCCCGTGTATTCCAATGGTTTTGTATTCTCCACAAGAGGCACAAGGTGCCACATATTTGGAACTATTTTGAGATTGGACACAGAAAAGAGGAACATGATGGAGAAAGTGCATGCATCAAGACTGCATTACGCAGGCAAGAGATGAAATTTACAACTATTTCTCTCATCCGAGATGCAAATACCATTGTTGCATGGTGTTCTTCAGTGATGGGGCAGGGAGATAGAAGGCAAGAAGACCAGTCATCTCAAAAAGCACATGTACATAGATATTTTTGGGAGGTGGTCTATGTATACCAATCAAACCTATATGAGTGCAAGACCATCCAAGGAACTTGTGCATTCCATTTAGTTAGGACATCAAAAAATGCTATAGTTGAAATGTGGACATGGAAACTCTCTTGTTTTTATTATCCATGTAACATCGGTGAATGGGACAACTGTGAATCCATAGATTGGGTTGACAACTGGGATCATGTATCACTCCCTATTGGTCGACAAATAACTGCACAATTATCCCAGCTTGTGGAGGGCCAGTCGAGTATTTCACATGACTATGACCACATTTCAGATCTCATACAACCAAGTTCGACTATTATGTTGATAACTTTGAAATGTTTGATGACTAGCTGTCTTTAGTTAGCTGACTCTTAGGTCTGCACTTTATTTTATGCAAGGAACATATACGCAATGGTTTCCCTGAGAGGAAATGAATAATACACTGACTATTGGCTGGCACGTTTCTTGGATGGGAAGCATACCTTCGTTGTCTCATTAAGTGACTCCGAGGGCAATGATTTTCCAATTGGGTTAATAGTTATTAAAGGAGAATATTTGACACAGGTTTCCCATGCACGAAAGAAAAAGGTTATGTATTTGAAGATTATAGACCAGGTCAAATTGTATACCATTATACAAACTTATTTATTGGCACAAACCTCCACCTGCAAATAATGACAAGAAATAATTCATTAGATTCATGATACTTGTTTCCTTACTCTGAGCACGAGAGGCTAAACGATACCATTGCTATTAGAGGTGATCCCCATGGTCTAGTCAAATGACCACATATAGGTAGTCAGGTATGTGGTAGTCGGATGTTTTGGTTTCATGGTTTGATTGATTATTTACAACTTGATAGATTGATAAATTCAATAGGCTTCTAGAACTTGATAAATTATACTTGAGATTCATCATGTAGTTTTCTTATTATAGTGATACTTACATGACTCGTGTCGTATATCACAAGACCATTATCTACCACTCTATCTAGGATATGTCTATTGCATTTTCCTTGAATCTCGAATTTGATCGTATAAGGACATCTCCTTGAATCCGATAATGTGTTTCTCCATGGGAGCCATGTAGTTAAGGAGTGGTAATCATAGCCTAATAACCATTTCCAATCCTAGCTTACAAACCCTAAAGCAATTCCTAGTAACTCTAGTTTGCATCGTAAACCATAGTTTGCATTCTGAATTTGATTCTATGTTAGCTTCCTGGTACAATGATTTATCAAATTTTATGTAGCTTACAGTATTCTAATTGATATCTACCAAGTCTGTGATTTATCAAATTTGATGTTTCAAATTTTCAATATGAATGTTCATTGTTCAAATAATCAAATGCTCATTGTTAAAATAATCATCGAATTTATATTTATGAATCATGATTCATAATTTATGAATAAGCCCATATGCATGTATGATGTGACTATGACACACACACACACACACACACACACACACACACACACACACACACACACATTATCCTCGATGTACCCAAGTACCCTTTTTCAAAAAGTGGTGTCCCCATACCCGTACCCATCCTAGTCCTTGGAACATAACTAAACATGATTGCATGACCTACCGAAACCTCGTTTTGATGCACGGTTTCCATTCTATGCCCCAGGTAAGGATTCAATAGGTGTCCTTGAAAGCCTGTAGCATGTGGGATTCAACGTGCCATAGAATGATGGTAGTGGCTAGAATCGACGAACCGTCAACTCCATTGGATTTAGGACATTGGGATAGTGCTAGGGGTGGACCTCTACTTTGAGTCCATGGACAATGGATCTCATTTTAGGTCAATTTTGGAAACTAGGGTTTTGCTCAGTAAGGGAATGCAAAAATTTTGCACATAGGGGCCATCTTTGAAAATTCCTTGCTAGTGAATGTGTGGCTAGTGTTCCCATAGGGAACATGCCTAAACATTCTTGCATGACCAACCGAAAGCCCGTTTTGATGCACGGGTTCCATTCTATGCCCCAGGTAGGGATTCAACAGGTGTCCCTGAAAGCTTATAGGAGGTGGGCTTCAATGTGCCATACAATGATGACCGTTTCTCAGATTAAAAAAATGTCAACTCTATTGGATTTAGGACATCAGGATAGTACTAGGGGTGGCCCTCTAATCTGGTTCCATGGACAAGGGATTCTATTTTAGGTCAATTTTGGAAACTAGGGTTTTTCTCAGTAAGGGAAAGCGAAATTTTTGCACATAGGGGTCATCTTTACAAAGTCCTTGACCCTGAATGAGTGGCTAGAGTTCCCACATGGAACATGCCTAAACATGCTTGCATGACCTACCATAATCCCTTTTTGATGCATGGTTTCCATTCTATGCCCTAGGTAGGGATTCAACAGGTATCCTTGAAAGCCTACAAGAAGTGGGATTCAATGTGCCATAGAATGATGATAGTTAATCGGATCGATGAATCGTCAACTCTGTTGGATTCAGGACATCGGGATAATGCTAAGGGTGTCCCTCTAATATAGGTCCATGGAGAAGGGATCATTTTTAGGTCAATTTTGGAAACTAGGGTTTTGCTCAGTAAGGGAATGCAAAATTTTTGCACATAGGGGTCAGATTTGTAAATTCCTCGACTGTGAATGTGTGGATAGATTTCCAACATGGAACATGCCTAAACACACTTTCATGACCCACTAGAAGGCCATTTTGATGCATGATTTCCATTCTATGCCCCGGGTAGGGATTCAACAGGTTTCTCTGAAAGCCTATAGGAGGTGGGATTCAATGTTCCATAGAATGATGAGCATTGCTCATATCGACGAACCGTTAACTCCGTTGGATTCAGACATCAGAATAGTGCTAGGAGTGGCCCTCTATTCTAGTTCCATGGAAAATAGATCATTTTTTAGGTCAATTTTGGAAACTAGGGTTTTGCTCAGTAAGGGAATGTGAAATTTTTGCACATAGAGGTTAGTTTGAAGGTGAGTGTAGATATTCCCCTATTGAAAAAATACTTGTTTCAAACTATTATTCCATGTGTATATGTTAATAATTATGTTACCTACTGTGAGGTGGTTAACTTGACTTATTTCCCATCATTTTCAAGCAAGAAATATTATTTGTTTGTGTTTTAATCAAGGCGAAAGGAGTTGTCAATCTCTATGTGGAGGTGAATTGATCTTAGGATCTCATATCATTTGTGAGACTAGAAATTTGAAAGAAGGTTGTTTCCATATTAATTTATCCTGGTCATCCAAGAGATGTGAGCATTTGTATGATGAAATGCAAGAGGAGGCAATGCCATTACGTCAGTAACCATGTAATGGAACATGTTTATGTTTAGAAACAAGTGGCCAACCTATTACGCCATTATTAAAAAATATATATCTTCACACTACGAATATTTTGAATAATGCTCCATAAACATAAATTTATCAAACAAGATTTGGCATAATACTTCTCCAATAAATTTAAACTATAATAAAATCACACATAATTTTCATCTCTTCCAAAGTTGTTCCTCGAGTCCATTCATCAAATGCCATGTACATTAACAAAATGATAAAATAATGTGTAGGATATACATAATGTGCGGGATATAATCTTAACCATTCTTATAATCAACCTTATACTCAGATACTTTTAGGTTTCATGTCTATCCCATATATTTGTTAGATGAAATACATCATGCCAAACACCAATTTCATTTATGTAGATCACGTAGGTGTGTCAACCTCGTGCATCCTTAACAAGTTTGTTAGGTTTTTATGTGGGTAAGGGGATTTTGTATTCCACTTAGTTGGATCTATTACTTAGTTGTGCTGGGTTCTTATGTGTGTTAGGTATGTTCCATATTTGTGAATACAATTTAACATTGTATATGCAATTGGATTGTGGTAAAAAACAATTGAAATGCACATTTTTGTCATTACATAATATTGTAATTATGCATTGTTCTCAAATTTAAAACTGATATCTCCATGCAATTGTAAAATCTAACAAAAATTGGGAACATTACACATAGAAACATTCTTGGCCACACGTTTATAATCACACTTAAAAGACTGAACCATGAATATCTCAAGAGACTTGATATGAAATATTTTTCATATCATGAAAGTTATAAGACAAAAATAGAAGGCCCTTATATGGCCTGTCAATGTACATGTATCAAAAACATATTTGATGTACATGCAAACAAAAGTACATCTGTCCTACACTAACACATCAAAACTCTAACTTTCTCTTGTTTTTTCACGACCCTGATGCTTGTTGCCTCTATCCACGACCACTGTGCATCTCTAGCGACTGCAAATCAATGACAATATTTCTTGATCAGGTAGTTGAACTAGTACTGTCTAGCAATAACAAAGTTTGAAAATTTAAAATATGACTCAATTGTACATAAAACAAACACCCATTGCATCCATCCAGGGTATATATGTTAATTTTTCATATGCTAGACTAGATTCAATAGTATTCAATTCAAAAAATCATAGCAACATATCAAGAATCACTGATAGAAACAAAATCACAAGATGCACACAACATTTATCCTGGGAAACCCTCAAGGGGAAGAAAACCTAGCAAAAACTACCTCAGTATAAGATGTATAAAATACAACCCCAAAAACAGTTGTTCTCCTCCTTCTGTTCTCTCTCTCTCTCTCTCTCTCTCTCTCTCTCTCTCTCTCTCTCTCTCTCTCTCCTATGTGCTATACAAGTGAGTGAGTCTGTGTTCAAATAAGAACCACAAATCCTCTATTTATACACATGTGTCAACTTGAATTTTGCACAAGACAAGTCGGCCCCAATAAACAGTCTGGGCTGACTTCACCTAGGAATACTAAAAATAGTACTTTATATTATTTATTAGGGTACTAAAGACCCAACACAAGTGGAGGCATTACCTCATGACTCTATGATGACCAAATACAATAGTAGAACCTCGTTGGAGGAATATTAACATCTCCCTTCGGTTACATCAGTAAAATACATTTAGAATATCCTTTGAAGTTACAATATTTCAGCACTCCCCCTTAACAAGAAGGTTATTCTACTGACAACATCATCACAGACTATAGGAGAACAGAGAGAAAATTACAACAGTGCATTGAGGAGATACATCTATACGTCACAGGAAGTTTTTCCACAATTAGTAACTTGGAACAATTACTCTTCATTTTCTGCATCGCATGATCACTTGATCCTTTCTTCGCAACAACACATTAATTTTACAATCCTTCGTAGAAGCACTTCAATCCTTTAGATCCTTTGCATTACTTTGATCCTTTGTAGCATCACTTTGATCTTCTCGATCCTTTGCAGCAGCACTTTGATCTTCTCGATCCTTTGCAGCAACACTTCGATCTTCTCGATCCTTTGCAGTAGTACTTCGATCTTCTAGATCCTTTGCAGTAGCACTTCGATCTTCTCGATTCTTTGTAGCAACACTTTGATCTTCTATGATATCCTTCTAATCTTCTCGATCCCTCGTAGTAGCACCTTGATCCTTTCAATCCTTTTGTAGCAGTACTTCGATCTTTTCGATCCTTTGCGGCAGTCTTTCAATCCTTCTTGATCCTTTTCAGCCGCACTTCAATGAACTTGATCCTTCGCTATTGTACTTAAATCTACTTGATCCTTCTCTCTTATGCTACCTGCAGTACACATGATCTATTTGTAGGATGATCAATCCCGGTCACTTTATGACATAAGTCCAAGGACGATGCAATCCTCCATCAGCATGATCCATGAAATCAATCAATTGAATCATCTACAACTAAATGTAGATCTTGACCGCACCTAGTGCTGGCCCTATCATATGTGAGGACTCATCATAGACCATCCATACCATAGAGGTTAGGACCACTCAAAAGTGAGTGTTATACTATGGTATCTACACTCACATGTAGGTATACTCTACCATGTAAGTGTATTGTCTACAGAGCATATATCAACCGCATACACAATGTCGGCCCATCGTAGAACATCCATACCACATAGGTTAGGACCACTCTCAAGTGAGTGTTATAATACATTGTCTATGAGGAATCATCATAAAGAATCCGTACCACACAGGTTAGGACCAATCCCAGGTGAGTGTTATTCTATGGAATCTACATATGAATGTAGGCATACTCTCCATACAAGAGTATAGTATGTAGGGAAAATCTTGATAGCATACACAAATGTCAGTCCCAACGTCCATGAGGACTCATCATAGAGCATCCATACCAATGAGGCTAGGACCACTCCTAAGAGAGTGTTTAATCTATGGTATCCACAACTGAATGTGGGTACTCTCCATGAGAGTAACATCTGTAGGGCCATCCTTAGCTAGTAAGGACCACTCTCATGAAAAAAGTGTTATACCTACTATCCTTGAGAGAGGATACTATCATCCGCAAGTGAATGTGAGTACTCTCCATGCAAGAGTAGCATCTACAGGTCCATCCTTAACTAGTAAGGACCACTCTCATGAACAGATTGTTATACCTGCCATCCTCAAGAGAGGATACTATCGTCCACAAACAAATGTCAGACCATCATCATTTACATCCATCATCGATGTCAGTCTCATCATTACTCCATATTTCCTGGGAAGTTGTATATCATCAACCTACTCCCCCTTTGTCTGAGGAGGGTTCATATCTCTGACCTGATCTTATTTTTTCGAAGAGGGTCCATCATTTGTAGTTCCATCACTTTTCCTCCTTGGGATGAAATTCGTTCCGAACTACACCAAGCTTGTCACAGAAATACTCAAACTTCATTTGAGATAAAGGCTTGGTCAGTATATTAGCAACTTGCTCATCGGTACCCACATACTGGAGCTTGATGGCTCCCTTTTGTACCATATCCATTATATAGAAATATTGGATTTCTATATGCTTTGATTTTTCATGGAACACTGGATTCTCTGTCATCTTTATACAACTTTGGTTGTCACAGAAAATTACTGTGGTGTTGTTGGCCTGATTTTCTGACCTAGGCCAATAAGTAGGTTTTTCCCACACAATCAGCTTAAAGCAGCGTCCGGTGTGTTTAAATTAACAAAACCTCGCAGGTTATGGTCCTGCTACAAGCTGATTTTTCTCTTAAGGAGAAATTAAAATCAGCAAAATCTAACCTATCATAATGTTATTTATACTTAAATGAATCCTATAATTAGTTTCAACTATCTAAACTGTATTATGTTTGCTTTCTTAAGGAAAGACTCCAAATTTTGAAGAGTTTTCTGAATATAAAGACTTGTAAAAAGTATGCTAAAATTATATGAATTGATTTAACAGCTATTAACTGAACTAAAATAAAACTTACCCCTAACTATCCTATCTATCCTATCTCAGCTGAGAGCGTTTCTAAATACTAGATTAATTATTAATTAATAAAAGATGCACAGAAAGACAAAGTGCATAATTTAAATAGAAACATTTAAATTATACATGATAAGTCACTCTGTTATACAATAACTGAACAGAAAAACTGAGAATAAACAATTATTTTCATTTTCTGAAATTAATTAATAATTAATGATCAACATAGCTATTTGAACCCAAAGATGATGTCTAATATAAAATCACTGTAAAAATACAAATGATATTTTTAACAGACAGAAGTATACATCATTATAGTGTAAGTTTATAGTAAAAATACTAATAAACACAATCATAACGATATATTTGTTTAAAATGCGATATTGAGTTGACAAAGTGAAAATGATAATTGAACACAAGTATAGCAAAGTATACTGTATTAATATTAAGATAGAAGATAATATGCTGAAATATATATAATATATCCAAAACAATAATACCAGTAATGATATCAATCTGTAGATGTCCAGTTGTATCTCACATCCAAAGATTCAACTTCGGGAATGAAACAACACCAGCAACAAAGTATATTTCAAGTATGTTTTCTTCAAACACTCCATCCCGGGAACAAGCGTTTCCAGTTCTCTGGTTTTCAAAAACCCTAGAATATGGAAAAATTACAGAACTTAAAAGAAGCAGACTTCTACAACTCTGTTCAGCGCTACCTCCTCATCTTGCAAACAGAAATTTGCTGTTTAAATAGACAAATTACCAGCAGGAACTCAGCTCTGAATTTCTTAGCTGGCCGCGCTTATGAAAAACGTGTCTAGAGCACCTCGAAAATATCCCAAATCGTTCACTCTTTTCAGCAAATTCTCACGAGACTGGTAAATGGGGATCTTCTGGAAAAAACCTATGTTTTGGATTTTATTAATTCGTCTTAGTTTTCCCGCAGTTCGCTGCAGAAAATTGTTGCTAAAAAAATGACGAAAATCCGATTCGGTTATCTTCTTGACCTGCACACCCAAATACAAAATGAATGATCAAACCGAAATAGACCAGGGGTTAATAAACTAGTGGTTGCGATCTGGACTATTATAAACAAATGTAGAATGATTCCCATGATCATGCACGAACGACTATTTGAGGAAATACACCTCTCTTTATAACGTCAAATATGCAACCAAAATACATTAAGAAAATAAGAATATACCAAAACCAGAATAAAATTGAAGGTAAAATATGCAATTAAAGGAGGATCAGATGAAATCTTCCTCATCACACTCATGGTAAATCGTGAATGGTAGGATGAACCATTATGCTTGGCAATCCTTTATCATTTCTATAATCTCGGTGAATAAGCAAACACGTGGGATATTCTTTAATGAATCAGTTTCATATTCAAACTGGAACACTATCTCTTCATCCAACTATTCGTTCCAGTTAACACATGTTGTCTTTCTCTTCATTACAAATAATATCTCTTTGAAATGCGTTTTGATGCTAACAAAATCTTTAATTTCTTATCGTTTTCTTAAAATCTTGCTATTTAATCAGCATAAAGTATGCATTATTTTCGTGGGCACGTCTCCTATTCTCTTTTAATAACATTCAATGATAAATACTTCTCACTCCAGTGAAAACATGGCATCATGATACGAAGATGCCTAAAAATCTGTCGAGGCTGATCTGAAATCTATTCTACAAATTTAGTGATGGAACTTGAATCACCGTTATCCTTTCCACATGTCATTCTTATTGAGTCCTAGATGATTGCGGAGACTTTGCACAATAATAAAGTGACCGTTCATAACCCCTTCGTAGAAGCTTATCCAATTTAGTGTTTGTGATCATATAGTGGATTTTGGTGAGAGGAACCTTTAATTTGAGACTCTGGAATTTGCAAAACGTAAATTCTATGCAGTCATTATGAAAATATTACATAAGAGCTTTGACTTTGATAAAAAGGAAGCATTATAATCATGGTTGTGATCATTTATGAAGAAATCTAAAGTAATAATTTTAAATGTGATGAATATTCATGTAGAAAAGTATAAGTTTACAAATGCCATGTAAAAACAAAATTTAATAACATCCTTTGAAATATTTAAATGACTGCATTATACCAAACTATAAAAATCCTTATAAATAAGAATTATACAATTTTAGGCATCAAAATATTTTGCTTTTAATATGAACTTCTAACACTAAGAGTATGTCTCTCACTATTACATCAAAGCTAATTATAAATTAATCATTAGCATTGTCTTTAAAATATATATAATGAGATCATGATAATAATTAAGTTTAGCTTTTTATAAATGAGATTTGTTCTTAGGTTAGAATAATATGAGTTGAAATATTTATAAAATAGTTATATGAAAAAAGAATTAATAATATCATAAAATATTTCCATATATATAAAAACATTTAATAAGCCATAAATATCCCATATAAATGAAAAATGAAATTCATTTGTTTTTTAAGAAAAAAAGCAACTATGCCTTTCTATGCTTTTGAATAAAAGTTAAATACAAATAAGATTCAATTAAAATTATGAATTCATATAAAGTTGCAAAATTAATCGAGAAATTTAAGTCTCACAAAACCTTACAAAAGGAGAATATGGTTCCATTATTTCAAGATGTGATTTGAAATGCCATAATTGTGCATTTCATTAATTTATGTCAATCTACAAATGTGCTCATTAAATTCTGAAATACTGAAATTTGACCATGTCGTCGTAAGACCCAGATAATTGAATTCTTTCAAAATAAGGTCCACAATCGAATCAATAAAGATCAAATAAGGGCACACAAGTGTTCTATAACCAGTAAGAGGTAAAATGATTCAAATGATAGAAGGTTAAATTTTCGACAAAAATAATCAGTAAAAATGTGTGATAAAAGAAATGATCATAAAGTCGCAAAGTCATCAAAGAAAGTTATCCAGAAACACTAACTCTAAGTATTAAAGGATAAACACTCATGAGAATAAATAACCAACCAAGTCGTTTGTCATGAGCACCAGTAGCGCAAAGAGTGAAGGATTGAAGAAATAAAGCCAGAAAATCACTTTCCAAATCAAGCAAGATGAAAGAAAAAGAAACTCAAAGCTAAATATTTACAAAATTCTAATGAGGGTCCCTTGATTTTACAAAAATCAAGGGGAGTTGTTGGGGTTCCAACAGGTGTCCACCTATATGTCAAATATTCCTAACATCAGCTTTCAAATCCATATCGCTTCACAACAAGCAGAGAAAGCTGCAATATACTGTGCTTCAGTCGTGTTGAGAGAAACACTGGACTGTTTCTTACTAAACCATGAGATCATGGCGGATCCCAAACAATAACATCCACCTGAGGTGCTCTTTCTATCTGCGGCACTTCTTTCCCAATCTGAATCTGTATACCCATACAAAATGTTGTCATGATCTCTCCCATAGTACAACCCCAAATCAATCATACCTTTTAGGTTCCTCATCACATGCTTTTCAGCTATCAATTGAACCCATCTAGGTTTAACTAGATAGTAACTCAAGGTGTTCATAGCAAAGCATATATCTATCCTTGTGTTCGTCAGATACATTAAAGACCCAATAATTTGTCTATAGTGAGTCATGTCCACTAGCTCGGATGTCTCATCAGACAACAGCTTTAAGTTGGTGTCCATGGGTGTGGACATGACTTTACAATCCAACATATAAAATATTTTCAAGATTTCTACTGCATACTTTCCCTAATTCAAAAAGATTCATTTTGGGCTCTGCCACACTTCTAGCCCTAGGAAATAATGCACCAATCCAATATATTTCATCTCAAATTCTTCGGCTAGATTCTTCTTGTAATCCTTGATCTATTTCTCATTTTCAGTCAGAAATAGATCATCCACATACAACAATAGTATGACTGGTTCATCATCCATAATATTCATATAAATATTAGGATCAACTTTACTCTTGGTAAAGCCCATGCTTGTCAAGAAGCTATCTATTATTCCATACCAAGCTCTAGGATCTTTCTTTGGTCCATACGGAGCATTTTTCAACTTGCATACATGAGTCGCTATGTCTTCAACTTCAAATCCTTGTGGATGTTTGATGTAAACCTCTTTCTCAATCACACCATTAAAGAAGGTTGTCTTTACATCCATTTGGTGTAATTCCCACTTCATCCATGGAAGCAATTGCCATGATAGATCTGATTGAAGTGTACCTTGGTACTGGAGAAAATGTCTCTTCATAATCAATCCCATCTTTCGAAGAGAATCCTCTAGCCACACATCTTTCCTTGTACTTTTCAATACTTCCATCTGCAACATGTTTTATCTTGTAGATCCATTTCAAAGATACAATACTCTTGTTTTCTGGTTTGGGAACAATATCCCAAACATCATTCTTCACTATTGATTGGTATTCTTTCAGCATTGCTTCAACCCATTCTTTCTTCTGTGTAGCTTCCTCATAGTTGTTGGGTTCTTGGTCTACAAGATCACACATTAAGGCTACATAACTAGAATATGGCTTTGATCTTTTGTTGGTTCTTTTGGAGACTTCTAGTGCTCCATATATTTCTACTTCTTGTATGATTTCTCTTACCCAAGCAGGTTTTTATCCGTCAAGAGATATCCATAGTAGGGGGCTCCTGAGGCTCTAGCATGTCATGGTACTATGATGATATTCTTTCAAGAGTTGGTTCATCTTCTATCCTTTTGGGAGGTACATCTTCTTCATTTGCTTATTCAAGATGGCACCTTCTAGATTTCTTAAGAGCTTCCTCTTCATTGAAGGTTGCATCCCTATTAATCTTGATATGGTGAAATCCTGAAATGTATATCCTGAAGGCTTTGGAGACTTCATAGTATCCTACAAATATTCCCTTCTTGCCAGAAGGATCCAATTTGGTTCTCTTCTTTTTCAGAATATGTACATACATTGGACATCCAAATATCTTGAGATGGCTTACTTCAGGTTTCTTTTTGGTATACATCTCTTTAGGGGTCTTGAATCCAAGAACACTGCGAGATAATCTATTTTGCACATATATGGTTGTTCTTGCAGCTTCATTCCATATGTGCATAGGGAGGTCTTTATCATGAATCATGGTCTTTACTACTTCCATGATGGTTCTATTCTTTCTTTCTGCAAAACCATTTTGTTGGGGATTATAGGGAGTGGTTAGTTCCCTCTTGATTCTCGCCTCCTTACAAAATGCTTCAAATTCCTTTGAAGTGTATTCACCGCCATTATATGATCTCAGTGTCTTGATTCTCTTTTTTGACTAGTTCTCTATCAAGGCTTTGAATTCCTTGAGTTTCCTGAACACTTCACTTTTATTGTTCAAAATGTGTATCCAAGTCTTTCTTGAATAATCATCAATAAATGTGACATAGTATTCATATCCACTTAAGTATATGGAGGGAATAAGACCACATACACCAGAATGGATTAGTTCCAATTTACCTTTAGTCTTTTTGTCACTTTTCGAAAAGGGATTCTTAATGTTATTTCCCTGTGCACATCCCTTGTAGGTTTCCTCATGTTCGATCTTCATATTTGGTAACCTTGTTACCACCTTGCTCACATAGGGAAATGCTTTGTAGTTGATGTGAGAAAGTTTCCTATGCCACAATTCACTTGAGATGGTAGTCTCATGGAAAAGGGTTTTCTATGGATGTCCTTTGAGCTTGTACAATCCTCCTTCTTCTTCTCCAATGACTACAACATCTTCAAGTGTCTTCCCTTTGGACCACATAAGTACTTGTCCATCTATAAAAGCAACTCTATATCCTTTCTTATCTAGAGCTAAGATGGAGAGTAGGTTCTTTTTCAAAACTGGTACATGTGGTACTTCCTTCATCTTCATGGAGGTCCCGGAGTCAATATTGTAGCTTGATTCACCAATACCTTTGATGGGATATTGATATTCATATCCCGATGATACCTTCTGGGGAGAATTCTTCTCTTCAAGATTTGACAGATTTGTCTTCTTTCATGTCATGTTCTTAGAGGCACCACTATCAATAAGCCAGGTATCTTCTCCAGGTGTTACAAACCCAAAGTGCAGAGAATAACACATATTCTTCTACATCTTCATCTCTAGTTCTCTTTCGAGGTCTTTCTTCATCCCCATCTTCAGCTAGATGAGCATGATGTCTTTTGTTGTTGTTGTTCTTTGGTGATGGAAATTCTCTAGCAATATGTCCTATCTTATGATAGTTGTAGCATTGATACTTTGAGTAATCCTTCTTCTTCTTCTTCTTCTGGAATTTATTCTGTCAAGGATTATGATTACTCTTCTTGAAGTTTGATTATTTTCTTTCTTTACTATGGGCAGCTAGATCCTGATCATCTTCTCTAAGAAGGGCTTCTCTATTGGCCATTAAGAGAAGTCATAACCAATTCATCCTCATCAAGGATATCTCCAATAACACTTAGCTTCTCTTCGATATGGGAGATCCCTGTGAAGTAATCTTGAATAGATTCTCCTTCGCTCATCTTGTTTCCCTTCAATTAGGTTCTCAGATTCATCTTTATGTTGATTTTATTTCCTTCATACATTCTGGAAAGTGCATCATACATTTTATTAGGTGTCTTATTGGATGACACTTGAGGGATTAAGTGATCCTTGATGGAGTAAACAATGATCCTCATTTCCTTGATCAAGTCTTGTTCATGCTTCTCCTTAGCTTCAACTTCTTCAGGTTCTACATTCTCATTCTTGATATACTTCTCAAGACCATTCTCTCTCAGAATGAGTCCAATCCTATAATTCCAACCCATGAACTTTTCTAGGCCTTCCAATTTGTCCTCAAGCTTAGTGCTTGGGGCAATCTTGACTAGTAAGTCACTCAAAAATTTATCAAAACATGAGATTGACCTTACCAGTGGATGCACTTGGAGGAGGCAAGTTGGTTGATCCAACTGCTTTTTGGAGATCCCTAATATTCAATCTTCAAATCCTACTAGCAAAGTTGCAACACTGCAGTTTTTTTGGTTCACTACCGGGTGAATCCGTGGACCTGGGTAACACTTTTTGGCAAGCGCTTTTTGGAAAAAACAGAAAAACGCACCTCGGTTGAGGGTTTAACAAGCCCTCGACCGAGGTTTTGTTAAGCCCTCGACCGAGGTATTTCCTAACCCTCGGTCGAGGTATTGAAACCTCGACCGAGGGTTAGGAAATACCTCGGTCGAGGTATGTACCTCGGTCGAGGTACATACCTCGACTGAGGTCCCTCTGTCGAAAAAATTATAAAAAGAGGCCGCGGGGGCCGCGGCCGTCTTTTTTGCAAATATCCACTGTGCAAGCTCGACCGAGGAACGACGAGGGGCATAAGGATTGGCACCCTGAAGCAACCCAAGCACCCTGAAGCAACCCAACCTTGTCACGATGGCGTCGGAGCCAAGAGGTAACAGTTTAAATAATTGTTTTTCAATTTATAAAATGGGTAAATATATGTTTTATTTATAAAATTGGTAAATAATTGTTTTATAAATTTATAAAATTTGTTTTAAAATTTGGTAAATGAATGTTTTTATAATTTTCATGTTTAAA
>LPNX010330523.1:325700-389620 GCA_001517045.1 Pseudotsuga menziesii
AAACATATTTTAAAGAAAAACACATTTTCAGGATCTCTATTGCATAGTATCATAGAAATAAAATCCCGCACTGTGTGAGGAGCTGGTTCACCATCCCAATGTTTTTTGCAAAAATCCACAAATGTGTCGTAGTATAGCTAATGTGGTATCGACAACAACAAGTGTCCTGAATCGTATTCGGCCTAATATACCATGGTTTGAACTTACTGAACATGCTAAATGAGACATGCACACCTGGATTTGATTCGTTGAATTCCTCGAACAACACACCTCCTGTCATCTCCATAACATGCTTGCAATGTTCCTTATAAACACCTCTACCAGAACGTTGTCGCAAGACATGTTTCCGATCTGGTATAGCACGAGAATGGCTATCCCAATACTCTATCACCTTCTCTCTAGTGCCCTCTTCCACCCTGTCTTGATATGCTTCTCTACAAATAAGAGCCCAACAAGCAACTTCATCATTTTCATCTATCTTTACCCTGAATTTAGTGTATTTGTGTAATGTTCTTCTTGAAACATGGAGCAACTTTGACATTGTTGCGACCATTCAATTTTTTGAGGTGCTTCGTGCCACAATAGCAATTGTAATTTCCCTATGAGCATCTCTAATATCATTTTTCCTTGATTTTCCAAATGCAAAAAGTGCATTTGTTACATTTTCTACTACATTCTCACATGCATTTTTATTTTTAACATCCTTAAAACCCAACAACTTTGTGGCAAGCTTAATTTTTTGTGTTTTATCAATCCATGTAGGATTTGAGCTTGTGTAATCACTGATTGTTGTTCAAAGTGCAACTTGATTATGTTACTAACATGTTCTCTGATTGTCCGATCAGGGGTCGGGTTCCCGAACTCTTCGTACCAAACTAGCATTTGGATTTCCCGGAGATATAGCAACCCAAAAACCTCGATCTAGGGATCAATAGATGCATTCTGGGAGGGAGAAAATTTCTATGCAAGCAGATATTTAGACCTACAACTTTTGCATAAACCCTAATTTCTTTCGAAGAGGGAGGAGGGAGAATTTCACCTTGTGAAAGATGCTCTAATCAGGTTAGCCCTGATACCATGTTAATTTTTCATATGATAGACTAGATTCAATAGTATTCAATTCAAAAAATCATAGTAGCATATCAAGAATCACTGATAGAAACACAATCACAAGTTGGACACAACATTTATCCTGGGAAACCCTCAAGGGGAAGAAAACCTAGAAAAAACCTCCTCTGTATAAGATGTATAAAAGACAACCCCAAAATCAATTGTTCTCCTCCTTCTGTCATCTCTCTCTCTCTCTCTCTCTCTCTCTCTCTCTCTCTCTCTCTCTCTCTCCTATGGGCTACACAAGTGAGTGAGTTGGTGTTCAAATAAGAACCACAACTCCTCTATTTATACACATGTTTCAACTTGACTTTTGCACTAGACAAGTCGGCCCCAATAAACTATCTGGGCCGAATTCACCTAGGAATACTCAAAAACAGTATTTTATATTATTTATTAGAGTACTAAAGACCTGACACGGGTGGAGGATTTACCTCATGAATCTATGATGACCAAATACAATAGTAACACCCCATCGGAGGAATAATAACATCTCCCTTGGGTTACATCAGTAAAATACATTTAGAATATCTTTTGAAGTTATAATATTTCAACAATAGATTCCTCTGGTGTCCTCCTCCTTGCAGAGAGTCTCTCTGCAATGCTTCTCTATGAATAAAAAAAATATCTCAATTATCTCAACAATTATCAACATGTACATGAATGAGAAAGTACTAATCAATTATGTAAAAAATGAACATCTCATCGAAAAAATATGTTCTAGGGGATGAAACTGGATTTCTTCAGTAGTAAGAGGAGTCGTAGGTTGAACATCAACCTCAGTCGCATGCACTAATGGACCAGGGTGTGGCTACATTCACCAAATGATACAATAGTTAGACATCATGCATGTCCATAGACAATACAAATGAACTGTACAATTACAAATATTCAAGTAGATGTACCTCAGTGTGACTTATCCCTATTGTAGATTCAGCATTGATTGTAGCATCAACAACCCCACTAAATCTTGGCATGGATGACTCTACATCCCGATGCTTTAAACATGTGAAAATAACATTAAGAAAAAACTAGTTGTGAAGTGAATTTAAAGCTAACCAGCAACTACCATTGGAAGTGTGTACATTACCGTGGGATGAGTAGGTTGGTCGTCATGGACACCCTCTCTTTTCAAGGAAAAGGGTCATCTAGTTAAACAACCTGCTTATCTACATTTGGACTATGGGGAGATCCAAAACAAAGAGGCAGTGAAGGGATTTGCGATGATGTCTGCAATCATAAAGTGTTACCGTAGTTAGACATGGACTTGAATTGATGGAATAATATGTATTGAAAAACTAACATGTTGTAATATACTTACCCCTTCCTGGGACATATCTTCCCCATGGGAGGGACTGCTTCCAGTAATTTCTTGCCCCTCTTCAGATCCAGATAGCATTTGCAAGTTTAAACATTATAAATATTAGCAATCTATAAAGGACTGTACAGTAAGAAATTTAAATAATTCGAACAAGATTCAGTCATTAACCACGTACTTACATTCTTCATGTAATCATAAATTCCACCTGAGAGTATTTCGCTGAGATCAATGTCTCCAACATCCGGTTCTAAATGGGGTTCCTGCAACTTCAAAAATTGTAAATATTAGACAATTTAACAAATTAATCAAGGCTAACACATGCATTAACAAAATGATATGTATTAACAAAATGACACATGTTCAAATATTACCTCAATGTTGGTTTTTTGGGCCTCAGATACAACCACACCGGGTGCACTACCACCCCCTTGAGAGGCATCAATCTCCTGCAAGAGTAAAATTTGCATATATTACGAATCTTTGAATATGTGTACAATATGGACAAATTACAAATTGAAAAACAATAGAGTTTTAACAATGTCCTTACCTAACCACCAGCCATTGTAGAGGTACCATGTCTTGGTCCAGGACCATAACAAGATTGACCACACGTTATGCACATGTGTGGCTCTCTCTGAGGCACATGGGATGTCGGTTTATCCCTACCAATAGATGGTCCTCTACCACCATAAGCTGGTGGTTGTACCCCAACAGAGGAAGAGGGCAATGTCTAGTCAATAGTAGTTGTGTGTCGAGAAACCATCTCAGCTAGAGTTAGAAATGCCTCCTATGTATGGGAAACCATGTCATGTGTAGGAGGCATGTCTGCCCTCGGTAGATGGGCACGGGGTGCAGTATTTGTCGATAGGCATCTCTATGCCTAGCATTGGGTTGGTTTTGGGGCATCCCCCTACCAACTCCCTGGAATCCCAACATGTCAAAATAGTTGACATGTTTCCCTATCACAAACTCTGCATACAAATTTTGGAGGAAGTACAATGACACTTCCCTATTGTTGTGCGGGGGCATGTCAAAAACCATGTACCATCTATCCATCGAATGGTCTCTAATGGGTGGAAAGGTGCACCACTCAATCGAAATATGTGGCTTGGTACTCTCCGGAATGTCATCCATCCCAGGCACTCTAAACAATGTATAAATGTGTTCTTTTGTTATTTTCAGCTTCTTTATCTCGTTATAGCTCAAGCCATCAACTTATTCTTGTATTTTTATCTCCCTGTAGGATGTGATGCTATAAAAAGCATCGTTTGATCTTACGATCGTATCAGCAATAATCAGCAATGAGTCTGACAAGGAAAGACGAAGCTCATCTCCACTCCTCCAGGTAGAACCAATCTATCTGAGATGCCCAATAACCCTTAATATCTTAGTATTGTTGTCCATAGTAACCATTGCAATCATAAATACAAATAAAATATCATTAGAAAAATAAACACATGATATATGACATCTCTAAGCACTGAAAAGTGTAAAACTAATGTACGACAAGTAACAACATAAACTAAATCTATTATTTAAATTTTAATATTGATCTTGAATTTTATAGTAAAGAATAAACATTTAATATCTTTTCATTTTAAATTTATGTCCTAAATTCAAGTATTAATTCCAATTTCCATATGCATGTGTACATAAAATATCCTATGTGCATATGTTGATTGGGAAGCTACTCTAGCTTATTTTAAGGCTTGGATTATGAAGTTCCATCAAAATTGTGAGGTGTTGACTAATGCCCTTCCAGGACCAACTCCTAGATTGCGGGTAGAGGCAATGGCTAGAGCCTAGAATATGGGGCATAATGTGCTATTGATGAATAAAATCCCAGTATAGGCAACAATTTTGTTAGATATGTAATTATTTGTTGTAGCGTGATGTTTTTTGGACTCCAAAGTCTATTTAGCAGATCTTTGTTTATATGTAATTTGGGCCATGTATGGATTCCACTTGATGTTATTTTAGTTCTATGCCCTCTTTCTCTATACCCATGAGAGACTAAATGCATAATTGTGTATAGTGGCTTTTATTGTTGCAAGGTTCCCACTGGATTCTATCATGTATGATAGTATGTGATTGGCATGTAATCAAACACATCAACCTCCCTATGTATCTTGATGTTCGTAGAGCCTATTGTTGAACTTTGTTGTCTTGACCTTAACCAAAAAATACCCTTAAGTTAAGAGGAAATATTTGTTAAGCATGGGAAGCTTCTATACCTTACTTTAACACTTGGATTAGGAAGTTTCATCAAAACTATAAGGTGTTTATTGATGTTCTTGGACGACCAACTTTGATATTTCGGATAGAGGCAAGGGATTTACCATGTTTGTTTATGTATTTTAGGGAAGATATGAATTCTACTTGATTTTTATATAGTTGTATGCAAATTTGCAATATAATTGACAAAATTTGCATATTTGTTAATTTTGGTTTGGTTTCACAATGATGCTTGCAAATATACATATGCAAATAGTAAAGTTCATTTGTTTTTTATGAGTTAATTGGGATTTTGGTTTACATTGGGAATGCAAATTACTTTTGCAAACTTGCAATGTGCTTGACAAACTTTGCATATTTGGGAATTTTGGTATGGATTCACAAGGATGCTTGTGAATATGCATATGGAAATAGTGAAATTGATTTTTTTTATGAGTTAATTAGGGTTTTGGTTTCCATAGGGCATGTGAATTTTGGTAAATAATCAAAATTATTTGGTTTTTATGATTAAATTGGGGTTTTGGTTTCCATTGGTCGTGTAAATTCCATTGGGGTTTTGGTTTCCATTGGCAATATAATTTAAAATATTTTGGATTAATTTCAAATTAGAGAAAATAAATTAATGAATATAGGGAAAAAACATGAGAAGATTTGAGCAAAATACCTCACAAAGAAGAGGTTTATCCCAAGGTGGAGGTTCATGGCTTTGGCTCACCCAAAACGCATCCCGCCACACTCGTTCTGCTCTGTGGAAGCTCCAATAGCGCGGCATTGTGGCGAAAATGACGGGCTCGACCCGTTTTAACCATAAAACAGGTTTTAGTAAATGGGAGCGCGTTTATTCAAAGCAAAATGTGAGCGGGATTTGAATCAATAAAACGGGGGCGTGTTTTGGTGTACTATCCTAATTAGCATGCATGTTGGCAGCCTTGGAACTAGGCTTGGCAGGGTTGGGATTGCTTGGGATGATTTCTATTTTATGGATCAAGAGTGATTGACTTCACTTTATCATTGCATCTAAAAAGTCTTTCAACTTTATACACTCACACATATATTTACTTTGAAAATTTGAAAATTAAATTCAACAAACCCAACAAAAACACCATTTTTCTATAATTAACCATTAATAAAATTACACACATCCCTAAACAACATGAACCATTAATAAAGTTAAATACATTCCTGAACAACATGGTCTAATAAAACCGCGACCATTTCTTTATTGTGCATCTATTTCCATGTCAAAATTGGATGTTCCCTCTTTCAATTAAAAAAAATATATTTATATTATTTCATTATTCAATATTTTCACATTCACATGATTACGTTATCATCAACACGCACTCCACAAAACATACTTACTTTGTCATCTCAATGGCAATGTATTTACTCCAAACATGGCAAAAACATAAATGTTTTTGGTAAAATAAAACATCAAAATTCGAAAAATGTTAGTGGATTTCACAACATTTGGATCGTTGATAAAAAAAGAAAGTATGAAAAGAAATGAATAGTAAAGCAAACAAGAGGAAGAAAAGCAAACAAGAGGAAGAAAATAACTAATGAATTATTGATTTAAAAAAGTATGAGAAGAAGATGAATAGCAAAGTAAGAGTTCAACAAGAGGAAGAAGAAAATAAACTAATGAACATGTTCTAGGAATTTTCTTACATTTTTATTTTTAAGAAGTTTTAAAAGCAAATGTAACGTGTGTGTTTTTTTAAATAGTACGCATGATTATTTTTAATTTTAGGGTTATAACGTGATAACATATTTTTAAATTATATAAATGAATAGTTTATAAAAAAATCATTTTATTTATATAGAATTAATATTTTAATAAAAAATAAAATTATTATTAAAATTAATATAAATGTATCAGAATAAAAAATAATACTCGATGATAATTCAAAATTTCACATAAATATTCCATGTGTATGACTGAAAATTTGGAATTTCATAAAGCATCTCAAAAAAATTCTTATGAACATCTACATCATTGGAAACATTAATTTCAATGTATATTATAGAGTTTATCCCATCTACATCATCTAATTAATATAATATAAATATATTTAAATATATTTTCCTCTTCGAATTTCATAAGAGCATCTCCGTTGTCTCATGCGATTAGATTCTTTTGACGCCTACATCATAGGAAGTTTAATCATAAATAGGACATGTGAACTAATCATGTGTCTTGGTTTCTAGTCTCCTATTTTATTTTATTGACATCTACATTATATATATATATCATGTGTATTAGTTTCTAAATATGCCAATCAGCCTCCCATAGATATTAATTTTTGAAATTCTGACGTAGAATGCGGCTTCTGATCCTATTATATACGTATGCCAGGTTATACACTGACCGAAGAATTGCTTGCCGTATAGTTCTCCTCGAATAGTGCCGTGTTATTTGGCAATGTCAAGGTGTTATTTGCATACTTTATGAAAAACAAAATTTCCATTTAACAGAAAGTCCATCCATAACATCACTGGCGTTACATTTTTAATTTAATCAGATAATGATAACAGAAAGTCCATAAGATCACTGGTGTTAGATTTTTAATTTAATCAGATAATGAAGTGAAAGCTGATAACCTTCACATAGATACCCGTGAAAGAGACGATTCCTCTTCCCATCGCCACAGATCCGTCAAATTTGGCAAACTTTTTAATGTATCAATAGATGGTTAGGTGTCAACGTTGCGTAACGCAAAACAAATTTCCAGGAATTAGACTTGGAAAGTATCCGAATCAAATTTAGGGTATTCGTAGTATATTCTTGCAATTTGATTTTGATAAAAAGAATCAGTTCCATCTTGCTGTCAATACAGATTAGTTAATCTTATAGTAAATGGATTTTTATTTTTTGATAAATTTAATAACAGTTCGAGTTCTGGAATATTTAGTGCATTGTATTCGTAGTATATTCTCGGAATATGTTTATGCAGAGATACATCGAGATGTGAATCAAATGTTTGGTCTTCGTAGTATATTCTTGGAATATGTTTATGTAGAGACAGTATAGGTCAATCTTGCATTGAGTACATAGTAATTATCATCATATGTGGATAGGTATTTAGATATAAATAATTAGAAAGATTTTTTTATTTGAGTAGTGATTTAAAATTTAAAATAAAATAAATAATTATAAAATATATATATATATATATATATATATNGGGATAACTGATAACAATGCAGGGATAACTCATAGTTAATGAATGGATAACCAACAATTTATGGCCCATAATTACAAGAATGTAAGAAAAAAAAGAAAAAGAATATAAAAAATAATTGATACTTGATAAATGGATAACAAGAAGAATGTCTGTGATAATATGTAACTAGGCATGGATAATATGAAAAATATGAGGAAGACAAAAATATTTTTCATTCCATAACTATCTCTCAACCATTTGATCTCTATGGAAGTGATCTAGCCACAAACTATGTGGATATGCTAGTTATTTCATATTTTGGACTTGATTGAGTTGATCAACCAGATTAATTTAAGTGTAACAAGTGTATAACATGGATTCATTTCATGGTATTGGTAGTGGATCAACAAGATTAACTTAAGTGTAATAAGTGTATAACAGGGATTCATTTCATGGTAGTGGTATTTTGTTATGCTTAAATACATTTTGATTAAGATTTTAAGACCCTTCATTTAAAGGGGGTCTTTAAGAAACTGGTAACAATTTGTTTTTGTTTTTTCATATCAGTTTTTGTTTTTCTGTTTATTTAATAGTATTTGTTTTGTGCTTATATTAACTCTAATAATCTGGTATGAATAATGGTTATAATTTAGTTTTTGTTTAATAGGTAAATATGTTTACAAAACTAAGTAGTTGGTCATATCTATCAGTATTTATGGGTCAGTTTACTTGTAGCTATCTAAACTACTTTACTTGTTGCTATCTTAGTAAATATGATAGAGTTAGCTAATCTTAGCATGAATGGACTGTTTTGGTCATAAGTTTAATTGCATTTTAAAAAAAAGAAAAAAAATAAAGATAAACAGAGTTTTATCAGATGAGTACATGATAAGTCAATGATCTCCAAATTTGATCGAGTTTTAAATAGATAAAAAATCATACTGTCCCAGATATCCAACCACTGGAAAAACCCTGCTAAATGAGTCCCAAAACTAATTTCATATTCATACAGTCCCAGATTTCCAACCACTGCAAAAAACTTGCTAAACGACTCCCACAAATAATTTCATAAGAGCTTTGTTGGAAGGATGAAATCCTGGGTATAGTTGTAACGTGCGGATAACTAACTTTGTAGAACCCATTATTTTAATGCGTTTGCTCTTATTTAAGACTAGAAGGGACAAAGCATTCACATTGATGCGGTACACTGTGCTATAGATAAAGGGATTGAAGCTATCATGGCTCTGGTTTCATTTAAACCTGTGCTAAATATTGGCCTCCTTATCTTGTTTTCTGTTGCTATTTACGTCTCAGAGGCGGGGGACTATGTTCGCCCCCCTACTCGGCCAATCGTACCTACTCCTTCCACAACAAGCACGGCCTTGGATCCTGAACAGGTGCAAAATCTTTTATTCTTCCTATGATATCAAGTTTTCAATACAGTGATCTATGTTTGGAGATTACTCTGTTTAAATATTTTTGATAACGATTTGTATGGATTACAATGGCAGGTTCATATTTCTATGATAGGAAGTGATCGCATTAGGGTAACGTGGATTACAGAGAAGGATGTACCATCAATGGTTGAATATGGAAAATCTTCTGGAGAATACACTTCTTCTGCATATGGAGAGATTGCTTCGACATATTCATATGTGTTTTACAGATCCGGCTACATTCACAACGTGGTGATTGGACCGCTTGAAGCTAATACTACGTACTATTATAGATGTGGAGGACATGGTCAGGATTATAATCTCAAGACACCGCCGTCAAAGTTACCCATATATTTTTCTGTCATAGGTAAGCATAAATGTATATTCATCAGCTGTTGAACACAAGATTTCATAGACAGAACGGTGTAGGCTTTCTAGTTTTACATCCTCTCTGTACCTCCCATACCAATATTCTTAGTGGGCATTGTTTATATTTGCATCTTATTGAGTATAATAGCCAGAACTATAAGATATATTTATCATCTGTTAAACACAGGATTGCATCGTCAAAACGTTGTAGTCTTTCTGGTTTTACATCCTTTCTTATCTCTCTTTGCCTTCTAAGCTAATATTTGTTGGCATTTTATATTACTGGTTTACTTTTGATTTCTAACTATATTTGCATTTTACTATTAGAATATCTACAAAGTTATGGAATGGAATACAATTTGGAAATAAAAATTATTCCTCATATTCTTGTAGTTAAATTTAACTGTGAGTTATTCATCTCTAGCTACATGTTATCACCCACATTCAGCTATGAGGTATCCATTCATTGTTACTAGTTATTCATTGATCAGCTAGCTAGCGGTTATTTTTTATATTTTTTTATAATTGTTTATTTGGGATTTTGAACTTCTCCATAAAATCAATTTTTACAGTAAGTTTGTCTCATCCTAGTCTTTAGATAAAAAACATAAGCTGTAATCCATTCCAAATCTCAAATAATTAGAAATGAGATGTCAAAATAAAAATGTAATCATTTGTATAAAAACTCTGATTCTTCTTATGGTTAAAAAAAATATTTTTTTTAAAGAATAAATTCAAAAAACTTGTTAGCCATGAATATTGGTATATGTCCTACAATATTGACTTTATTTAAGAGCACTAATGTCCATTATGTATTCACCTTGATGACAATTATGTATTACCATTGTAAATTTAATTTTTATTTAAATATTGATTAATCTTTTTATTTAAGATATAATTTTTTTTTTAATTTTAAACTTGAAATTAAAATACACATTTCAATTTTTTATTCAAATCCAAAACCCATGAAAGCTGTAACCGCCTTCTTTTTACTCTCGTGCCCTCTATCTCCTCCCTTTAGGTGTTGTAAATGAAATCTAGGTGTTGTAAATGAAATCTGCTTTATTTTTATCTTTATAATTATTTTTTATTTTAATTAGGTTTATAGGGATCTAGAGATTCGCATAGCGATAATTAAAGTAGCCTACTCTTATAGATAGAGTTAGTCATTTAACTATGTAAACATAGTTGATTGTTAAACAAAAACTAAACATTAAATTAATTAATTACGTCGAGATGCGCATTCTACAGCCCGGTATGAGGTAGAAGTGTAATTCCGTGCTCAACGTGGAGATGACACGTGTCACATAAAAAAGTCGTCTTATATATCTATATATATATATATATACAAGTCGGCTTAATAATTAATAATCTTAGTTGTATATATATATATTTGTAAGTAAATCAAAACACATATACACACTTCAAAACAATACTTACATGCTGGACCTTCGGAATAAGGCTGAGAGCAATTGCAATTGTTGAAGTAGGGTTTGCACCTTGAAATATTTGATCCCTCTCGGCGCATGATAGAGCCGGGTAAAGCTGGATCTAAGCTGGTATAAACATAAAACAAGTACTATTTAATAATAATAATAATAACCATTATTGCTACCCCTTTTTTTAACCACCACTTAATTAAAGCTTATATAAATTTTAATCAATATGCATTTAAGCCTAACAAATGAATCTTGGTTGTACACTTGTTACATTAGGGTTAATCTTGTTATCTGCTCAAGGAAGGCCATAATATAAAATAATATCTAAACACCTATAAGCATAAATATATGAGATTTTGGACTTCCTTGAACTCATCAAAATGAATCTTGGTTGTACACTTGTTACACTTAATCTTGTTGATATGGTCAATGAAGACTATAATATTAGATAATTTCTAAATGCCTATAAGGGTAAATATGGGATATTTTGGACTTCCTTTGAAATGATCAACAAAATTAACCCTAGCGTAACAAATGTAGAGTCCACATTCATTTAATGGGGATCTTATCTTAATTAAGATTTAAATCAGCTTCACTTAAACAATATTTAAACAAAAGAGTAAAATATAATTAACTATAGTTTTATATTTCATATTGGTTGTTTTTCACATTAATTTTTGTTTTTGTTTATTAAATAGTATATGTTTTATGTTTATATTAATTAGTTAAATATCTTTTAGCTTTTGTTTTTGTTTATTAATTAGTATGTGTTTTATGTTTATATTAATTACTTAAATATCTTTTAAAATGAGAGATTTTTATATTTTATTAGCATTTATAGAAAAATAAAAAATAAACTAATTTTTTGTTTTTTAAATTTATTCAATGTTATTATTTTGACTATCAAACAGTAAATGAAAATTTCAATATTTTCATAATATTACAATATTTGATCATTTAAAACTAAATGATAGAAATGCTTTAATTATAGTAAATTTCAATATATATATTTTTTAAAAGCAATGTTCAATGTCCAATGTTACCGATAAGTTAACCAGAGCCATTTTGGTGTCCTTTGTACTTTTTACGATGTTTTAAAACATTTTGATGATATTCCAAAATAATTTTTATATATCATTTATTTGATTTTGTTGGTAAAGACAAGTTATGTAAGCAATTCTTTATTTCTAATTCAAAGCTTCTATCCTACCAGGTGATTTGGGACAAACTGATTGGACGAAATCAACTTTACAACACATTGAAAAGAGTTATTATGATATGTTACTTTTGCCTGGTGATCTCTCTTATGCTGACGACAACCAGGCCCTGTGGGATTCATTTGGGAGACTTGTGGAACCTCTGGCAAGCAGCAGGCCCTGGATGGTCACAGAAGGAAACCATGAGGTTGAAACAATTCTCATCTTGATGCAACATGCCTTTAGATCTTACAATGCCAGGTGGCAAATGCCATATAAAGAAAGCGGTTCGACTTCAAACCTGTATTACTCTTTTGAAGTTGCAGGAGTTCACGTTATCATGCTCGGTTCCTACGCAGACTATGCGACGGAGTCGGACCAATACAAGTGGCTGCAGGTAGCGTTAATTGTGATAAACCATTAATGGACTGTTTTTGTTCTTAATTTAGAAAACAGCGTTTGTTATGAGGAATTAATTAAATCATGTGCTGACTATGAATGAAAATTTGTTGTAAGCAGGGAGACCTTGGAAGGGTAGATAGATTGAGAACGCCGTGGCTTTTTGTGCTGCTACATGCACCGTGGTATAATACAAATACTGCTCATGAAGGTGAGGGCGAGAAGATGAGAATAGCCATGGAGCCTTTGCTTTACGCTGCCAATGTGGATATTGTTTTTGCAGGTCATGTGCACGCCTACGAACGCTTTGTAAGTAATATTGTATCAATGTTTATTGTAATGTATTTGTTTGCTTGAAACCAAATATTTTTGTCTGATTTTCCCATAACCTCTTAATGTTTTAGACTCGTGTGTACAACAACAAAGCTGATCCCTGTGGACCTATTTACATTACTATTGGAGACGGAGGCAACCGTGAAGGGCTTGCTTCAGAGTATGTCCAGTAACCACCATTCTCCACTTCTAAGTTACTCATGTTTCGTTTTTTCCATTTATCATTAGAAGGCAGCCATAGTCATAGATTGATTGCTAATCGATTGATTGACAGGTTCAAGAAGCCACAATCTGAATTGTCTCTGTTCCGAGAAGCGAGCTTTGGACACGGTGAACTTGGAGTATACAATGCAACGCACACACATTGGAGTTGGCATCGTAATCAAGACGACGAATCAGTTGTATCCGATGAAATTTGGATCAACAGTCTCAGCACTTCAACAAACTCCTGTCTGAAACTGCAGGAAACTCATGCTTCACATGATTCAGTCAATGGACAAAACAGTGATGAACTATAGCCTATAGGGGACCTATTAATAAACGGAGGAGGCTTTTCTTAAATATTGAATGTTGGAATTTCATAATAGAAACCGAACTGAAAAACAACCTATAACCCATATTTTGCCTCTGCTAGTTGTTAAATAGATTTACTTGTACAAATTGTAAGAGAATACAGATGGAGGCGGGATGTGGAGATAAAGAAGTGTATTTGCAGATGTAGAAAATTAGAGATAGATCAAATTTCTTCCAGATCCCAAAATATGTACGAATTTTTTTGTTTGAAAAAGATATGATTCAAAATATGGGTTTAACACTCAAATTCAACAAAATTATATAAAATAATATTTTTCATTTATATAATTTTAGTTTTTTTAATATATATATATTTAACTTTTTAGTTATTAGTATGGCACGATTTTATATGATAACTTTATTATTTTTATGTAATGGTGTCCATTTAAATTTGATAAACAATTATAAATTATCAAGAAGTATGAGTATTAATAATGACAAAACAAAAGTTATGACTTTTAAGTCTAAGAAGTTCACTTACCCTAATTTTAGGGATGACAATAGAAACTTGGAGGAAGTATCTTTTTACAAATATCTCAGAATTGATATTCATCAAAAACTCAACTTGAACTATAGCATTGAGAAATTAATTATTGGTGGGTGGAAAACTTATTTTGGTCATGAAAACAATTGTAAATCAACAAACCTTGTGATGTGAGATAAAAAGAAGTTCCTTTTGAAGGGCTCTGTCACTTCTATTATTTTGTACCACTGTGATGTTTGGGGTTGCATATGTTAGTCCTAAAGTTTGCACTGACTAATAAAGCATAAAGTTTAGGCACTTCAGATTTAAAGATTTAGATTTGAAGATGGGTTAAATATAGTATTAAGAAACTGAAGGGAAAGAGTATAGACCACTGAAAACATCAAACTTTGCATATATAATGAGATACTGACTTAAACAAAGGAACAATATAAAGAAATAACCCACGTTTTAAAATCCAAATGATAGCATATGGAATAACTCTTCAATCATATCTAACATTTAAAATACTATGTTTAAAAACACATTTCACACAGAGATATCATGAATATTCATTCACCATGTGAACATTTGTAATGATAACATCAACATGAAGGATTTTGGCTCTGGAATCTTTAAGAGTCATCATTTGTGATTTGTTTAGATTAATTATGATCTCTAAATATTTTAGATCCTATTGGTTAGGATCTCAAAACAAATATTTAGATCCTATTTGTTAGGATTTCAAAACAGATTCTTGTGGTTCTTTAAAAATGACGCTGTAATTGAATTATGGTTGTTGTTGGAATAAGGAAACAAAGTAGTTATACTCTCTGGATTTTCATGAAGTTATTTGGTGTTGGAGCAGAGTCCCACAGTTACAGGAAAAGCTACCATTTTGGCGGATAGACAGTTTGGCAAAGACGAAGAGATAAGGTGAAGCTACGACGCCGTAGCATGTTTCTAGTTGCAAAGCAGAGCCGGAAACCATGACTGTTGGAACAGAGAAGTCAAGGAAGACAACAGTACCTGAGCGGCTGAGAAGAGAGAGCTCAACCACTGCATTAAAGGCAGCGGCGAAGACAGGAGGGCTCAGCTACCCTCATAAAGGAAAAGGAGCAACGAGGCCGAGGTATTGAAGACGAAGGACAGAAGAAGGGAAGCGGTGCATAGTACCCATGGTCAGCACCGGGAAGCATGGAAGACTGTAGAGAGCAGTGGTGTGACAGAAAGCGGCTACCCCAAGTACAGATATGTCGACTGTCACTAATTAGGGTTTTGGGTTACTGTTGGGACAGGCCCATAGTGTTGTAATGGTGAGACCTTCGAGCCGCCTATAAAGGGATGTATTTTGTATTGTAAAAGGTTGGCATTTTGGGCATTTTAGGCCATCCAGCTAGTCAGATTATCAGTAGTCTGTTAGCTTACTGTTATTTTGTATTGTAACAATCCGCAAGGATTGACAGAGAGAGAGAGAGAGAGAGAGAGTGAGGGTATATTGTAAGAAGGCAATATAGAGAAGAGATCTAGGAGAGAAGGGCTCCAGGCTGAGTGTGGAGTTACCCAGAAGATCTCTAGCTGCATATGCGGTGCAGTAGAACTATGTACCTCTCTCAAGTTATAATATAGAAACACAGTTCTGTGGATATGACTTCCACCCTAGAAGTGAACCACGTAAAATCATAGCGTTATGTGTTTGATTCATGTGATTGTATTTACTTGTTATATCTATCATTCATTACATGAACTTTACTTACAGTAAATGTATGTGTATGTTATTCCGTTCACGGCATATTATAAGGATAAATGCAAGTTGAAGTCTTTAAGTATTCTGTATAAGATTCTGTCTAAGTTTCACTTGAGACAGTTAAGAGTCGCAGTATAAAACAGCCTTGTGTATTGAGTCCTGTAAGTTGAATGCAAGTAACGCTAGGTACGCTGAGTTGCAGTGGTAGGATATCTCAGGGAGGCGATATCGCACCATCAGAGGAGCTATGGTGCGCTGCGGTTAAGGATCAAGCGGAGGAAAGAGTTACGTGTTTCCCAGGACACAGCGATGCGATAAGGATTAGAGTCATCGTGAGTAAGAGGAAACTGCACATCGCAGAGAGGAAAGAGCGGTCTCGTGAGTTAAGAAGAGCTGCGAGATGCACACAGGATGCCATACAAAACCTGGTCGAGACACTTGAGTCTTTGGCCAACCCATTAGGATCACTTCGGGTGAGACTTCAGGCCGCTATGCGGTCTGTCGTCGAAAGGGCCAGTGAGCTAGGGGTGTTGTTGGTTCATTATAATAAACCTCGGTCTGCCCAGACGACCAACAAATGGTTCCGTTGCCGGTTTTGAACAAACTGAGCACTGATGTTCTGGTGGCATCCTACTAGAGACGAACTCAATGAGTGGGTTGTGTCTACGACCAAAGAGTTTGCCGAATGAGAAAACAAGAGTCCTAGACTGAGTACAGAGGACTGGTTACAAAAACATATCGTTACAGATCTGCACGCGATATTTTTTGCGACCTTTGGAAACGAGCTTTACGACTGGCTATCAAAGTTGACTGATACAAGCCTATTCAAGAAGAAAAGAAACATTGTCTGGACACCGGAGTTGATTCAGACCGTGAAGAACCTTGATAATCCCATTACGAGGATAGTAGACTTCTGGCTTGCGAGTGTGCTAGAAGGATTCGTCACAGAGTTTGCAGTTGACCAGAGAAAAAGCTTCAGCGAGGCTGAGCGGTACTTCTTCAAAGTATATCGCGGTAAGTACCTAAAATCTTTAAACTTGTCCATTAAGATGTTATTACATGAAAAATGAACAATGGATCTAGTTTCAGATGAATAAGTAAAGATAGTAATGTCACAAGAGTTTGAAACTGATTTTGATGACATTGGACGTACACGTAGTGGAAAGAAATACAAAGTAGATTTTAGCTCTCCCATATTTGAAGACAGTTTAGATAATACTAGACAACAGAGTCACAGTACCATAGAAAGAATAGAAGGGGGTATCCCTTACCACCCTTACACCCCACAGAAACAGATCGGGACTCAGAACAATCCTGTAGGAACTCCATCTAGTAGCTTGCAGACAGTACATACTACCGCTACATCACCTCCACCTACACCAATGAGTGGTAGTAACACAGCAAATCAACATCCACCATGTAGAAATAGAATGGGGGATGATATGAAGCTACTTATCTTTAAGGGTATAGGGGCAGAGGACCCAGAGCAGCATTGGTTTTTATGCAAAGCCGTGTGGACCATTAAAGCAATCAATGATGATAATAGTAAACTTGTACAGTTGGTCACCACACTGAGAGAACGAGCCTTAACATGTTATATGAAGTATACCTCGGTGGTACCCAGAACACTTGTCCAGGTCAGGACCACCATGATTAAAGAGTTTAAGAAACCTAAGTCTGAGTCATAGTGCATTACAGAGCTCAAAGACATCAAACAGTTACCTACAGAGATAGTGTGGGACTTCGATCAGAAGTTTAAAGCCCTTATAGACCAAGTCAGCTTTGACTTTGCGCCGAAACAGCATAAGGAATGGTTTATTGTAGCGCTGCTCCCTCACATCAGACTACCATTAATGCAGTAGAAACTCCAGATGCAGGACGACGCGTTGGAGATGGCGATGAAACTAGAGGCTTCACCTCTAGCTGAAACTAGCATAGGTATGACAAACCTGCAAAACCAGTTGGCTAATCTCACGATACAGATGCATGAACTTAAGAAAGGGAAAGAGGTTGTGCAAGAAATTTGGTGTGTAAAGTGTAAAGCACAAGGCCATACTAAAGATAATTGTCCAGTCTTTGTAGAATATATAGCAACCGGGGCTCCTAACCCCTTACCACAGACCCATGGGCCGTGGTGTGAAATATGCAAAACAAGAGGACATCTACCTCACCAGTGCCCTCTACTTCAGAAGTACGTGCAGACACCTAAGAACTTATACTGCGTCTTCTGCAAGTCCGTAGGCCATGATGAACACGATTGCCGAGCCTATGATCTCATGGTCGGGAGCAAGCAAGACATGTACAGAGTCCAATCAGAAACACAGGGTCCAGCAGCAGGACCACAGCATGATCAGGCTTATGTTGGCCGTGGAGGAGGACGAGGAGGATGAGGAGGATGAGGAGGCTTTGGCCGGGGAGAATGCTTTGGTCGTGGTCGCAGATCAGTCACTTGTTACAACTGTGGAGTTGTAGGACATTATGCTAGGGACTGTCAGAGCCCTACCACCACATGTAACTATTGCAAATCTTACGATCACGCTATAGAAGACTGTCCTACCTTGATAGCTAAGATGAGAGAACCTAAGCCAGCAGTACACTAGAACATCCAGTTTATTGCTGATGAGCAGAAAGAACCAGAACTAAGAGTCAACATTATGACTCGCAGCGGTGCTTCCACCAATGGGACATCACAGGTTACTGACCTACAGAAGAATAAACAGACATTTCAGGAAGCTAAGACTTTATTTGATGACTCTATGCAATCAGGATCGCAGGTACCGCCATCTAGGGGCGTACCGCAGCAAGCACCTTGTGGCGTTAGCCCTAACCAGACATCGCAGGCTACCACATCGGGCACTTGCGACGAAGACGAGTTGGTAGGAAGTGTACAATCCTTCCTGCGGAGTTGTTTAAAACTCGTGAAAAATGAGCAAGCTATTGGAGAACTTCAGCGCATCATAGATCAATGTCATCCATCTTCTTCCATGAGCAGTGCACAGCGTGGTGTTCATAATATTATGGGACATACAAGAACAGGAAGAGAGATGCGACTCACAGCACAGGTTGGAGAATTTGAAATGGATGAGGTGATCCTAGATCTAGGATCAGAGGTAAATTTTCTGACTAAACAGACATGGGAATAGATGGGTAGCCCTAAGTTAGTCAGATCGCCTATCCATCTACGATTAGCTAATCAACAGCGGGTATCACCCCTAGGTCGATTATCGCAGGTGCCAGTTGACATTGATGAATATCGCAGCTCTATGGACTTTGAAGTTATAGAAATCATTGGCGATAGTAGACCATATCCAGCACTGCTAGGCATTGATTGGGCAATTGGTAACATGGTCGTTATCGACTTAAAGAGAAGAAAAATGACCTTTGAGGACGCGCAGATCCAGGTCATCGCACCATTAGATCCTCTTCAGGGTCCTAGATACATTGAACCTATCCGAGCAGAGGAAGAGGCATGTAACATGGACAGTCTCTATCAGATGACTGCGAACTAGAATGACTACATCAATCCAACCGCAGAAGGGAACATTAATTGGCGATGCGACAACTCATGCGCATCGGATTCGGATGTTGGTCTAGAGAACTGACAGAATAGACTTTACGAAGTCTCAGCGCGCAGATGTGCGTATATGACTAAGTCACTGCGATGGATTGGTGCAGAGGTCAACGAGATTCCATCATATCATGGTCTAACAGATATCCAGGACTTTCTCACGCAGTTTGAACAACAAATCCCTCACGAGCAGAGGATCGCAGCTATGGACCTTGCAGTACGAGCCACACCTGCAAGATGGTGGTATGCACATAAAGAGAATATCACATCATGGGATGATCTTAAGAGATTGATGGCGATCAGATTCTCTACCGACAGAGAGTATATTCAGCAGAGATACTCAGGAGAAAGTGACCCCAGGTCACATATTCAAACATGTGAACAAAATTGGTCAGACATTCCCGAGGATGAATGGGTTCACCGATTCATTCACACTTTGGACACAGTTCCACGGAACTGGTATACAGAGACTGAATTGTGCAAAGGAACGACTACATGGTCACTTCTAATAGATAGCTTTCTACTCACCTTCGCTTTTGAATATGAGTATCCAAATGTTGATCAGGCCCTAGATGTAATAAAGGTTAAGATATTTGGGGGTTGCACCCTATCAATACATACTCAACCTGAGTGGGCCATCCAGTTAGAAGATGTGCTCAAGTGCTATAACTTCGAAGCAGAACCAGAGGAGGAGGATGAGGATCCTCGCAACATCAACATTCCGGAGTCAGAAGGTACTCGCGATGTTGATGGACCGAAGCTACAGATTCCAGCAATCACAGAGCCAATCAAGATTAAAAAGATCAATATTGGCATAGACACAGAACCAAAGTTTGCCTCTATTGGAGACTATTGGACCGATGAAACAGTTGGATAGATTGCAGACTTATTACATGACTATCAGGACCTATTTCCCACCAAGTTCACAGAGATGAAGGGAATAGTCGGAGACCTAGGAGTAATGAGGATACCATTGAAAGAGGATGCTAGACCAGTCAAGCAGCATCCATATAGATTAAATACATGCTACAAGGAAAAATTTAAGGATGAGATCGATAAGATGCTAGCAGTAAGCATCATTGAGCCCGTAGAAGAGAGCGAATGGGTTAGTCCCATGGTCGTGCAAGAGAAGAAAACCAAAGGAGACATCAAGATCTGTGTCGACTTGCGTAAACTCAACGACACATCGCTTCATGATCCATTCTCGACACCTTTCACTGATGAAGTACTAGACAATGTGGGAGGACAGGAGGTCTACTCCTTCACTGATGGCTTTTCAGGCTATCACCAGATCAGAATCCACTCAGAAGATCGACATAAGACCACGTTTGCAACAGAATGGGGCTCATTCTAGTATACGGTAATGCCCTTTGGTCTTAAGAATGCACCAGCTATCTTTTCTAGAGTAGTAGTTGCTATATTTAAAGAATACATCCATAAATTCCTAGAAGTTTATTTTGATGATTGGACTGTATTTGGATTAATTGACAAGCACATAGGAGATTTAAGACTGATGTTAGAGAAATGTAGGTAGTACCAGATTTCCCTGAACTTGAAAAAATGTATATTTTGCGCTTCATTTGGTATTTTGTTGGGTCACATTGTTTGCAGGCAAGGCTTGATGGTAGATCCCACAAAGATTTCCATCATTGTAAATATTCCAGCACCCAACTCAGTCAAACAATTGAGAACGGTACTTGGTCATATCATGTACTACAGAAAATTCATCAAGGGATATGCAAAGATTACAACACCTATGGAAAAACTGTTAAAGAAAGATGTAAAATTCCTATGGAATGAGGAATGCCAGCAGAGTCTAAACACACTTAAAGAGAAGATGGTTACAGCGCCCATCTTAGTATTCCCAGACTAGACTAAGCCGTTTCATGTACATGTGGATGCATCTGGCATCACACTAGGGGTTGTTTTAATGCAACCAAGAGAAGGAGGTATCGATCATCCTATCGCATACTCCAGCAGAAAGCTGTCGATAGCAGAAAAGAACTACACCATGACAGAAAGAGAAGGCTTAGCTATGGTGTACGCGCTACAGAAGTTCAGGCACTACTTGTTGGGTGCCTCGTTCAAGATGTTTACTGACCATTCCGCATTGAAGTATCTGGTCAATAAGACAGTGTTAGGGGGAAGAATCTACAGATGGTTACTCCTCTTTCAGGAATATGATTTTGAAATCATTGTCAAACCAGGAATATTGAATGCTGGACCTGATCATCTGTCGCGAATAGGCTCAGGAGAAGAGCCAAGTAATCTAGAGGACAATTTGCCAGATGCGCAATTGTTTTCTATTCAGATTGCAGATGAGTACTATGCTGATATCATTCACTTTCTCACTACAGGAAGGGCACCTGAGGAGTTTACCAAGCATCAAAAGAGGCAGTTGGTTGTTAAAGCAGCAGACTTCACCCTGATCGCAGGACAGTTATATAAGTTAGGTCCAGATGAAGTCCTGCGCAGATGTGTGATGCCGCATGAAAAAGAGGCTATTATCAGAGAAGCACATTCAGGTACCGTAGGAGGTCATTTCGTAGGAAATCCAACTGCACAGAAAATCCTGACCGTAGGATTATGGTGGCCCACGTTACACAAAGACACTAAGGACTTTTGCAGATGCTGCGATATCTTCTAGAGGGTAGGGAAACCTTCACGACGAGATGAAATGCCGCTGCGACCGCAGGTTATGTTGCGCGCATTTGACAAGTGGGCTATAGACTTTGTGGGTCCTATCAACCCACCGGGAAAACGAACTGGTGCGAGATATATCATCACTGGAACAGAGTACCTCACCAGGTGGGCAGAGGCCAAAGCAGTAAGAAATTGTGATGCTGCTACAGCCGCACAGTTCATTTTTGAAAAGATTATCACTAGATTCGGATGCCCAGTAATTTTGATGAGCGATCAAGGCACACACTTCTTGAATCACAATATTGAGGCATTGACGGAAGAATTCCAGACACAGCACCATAAGAGCACTCCCTACCACCCACAAGCTAATGGTACGGTGGAAGCCTTTAACAAGATTTTAGAAAATGCTCTTACTAAGATATGCAACAGCCAAAGGAATGATTGGGACCTCAGAGTTAACGTTGTATTATGGGCATATAGGACTACATGTAAGAAACTTACAGGACACACACCTTTCAGCTTGGTGTATGGACAAGAGGCTACTATGACTATGGAGTATATCCTTCCCAGTTTAAGAATTGCTCAGATCACTGGAATGGCTGATATAGACACAATGCATGAGAGGCTAGCGCAGCTGCTTGCCTTAGAGGAAGACAGATTCATCACCGTATTCCATCAAAAAGTGCAAAAGGCACGAGAAAAAACTTGGCATGAAAGGCACATTAAGAGTAAGACTCTTCAGATCGGAAACCTAGTACTCCTCTATGATAGTAAATTTATTAAGTTTCTAGGGAAGTTCAAGACGCATTGGTTGGAACCATATCAGATACAACAAGTCACAGAGGGAGGATCCGTTCAACTCAGCAAACTGAATGGGGAGCTTCTTCCCATGATGATCAATGGCAGTAGGCTTAAGCTTTATAGTGACAGCCACTCCACCTATTAGCCCTAACTCAGAATTGAGGCGGTGCAGATGTCCAGTGTAGTTGAAAGGAGGCATCGCACCAAGAATTAGTCTACACCGATGGGTATTCTAAGTATAAGGAATCGCATAAGGACGGTTCATTTTGTTTATAAATAAATAAAAAAACGGGTAAGTTTGTGTTGAGCAAGTGATGCGGTGTGGCATCGCAACAGCGCGATGTTTCTCCGTGCCACGTACCCAGTTTTTGTAACGAGACAGAGGGCTAGTCAATTCGCCTTCTGACAGGCAGTTAATGAGGAAATGACCAGTATACCTTACCGTATATTTGGCAACAGCATAATCAATTATCCATATTTAGCAAATCTTCGATGAGACCAGCGCCTGCATACACACGCTTCAAGGGAAATTGATCGGATTTCAACATTTATTGAGGATCGGGATGATGGGTGTGGTCTCGTCCAAGCAATTAATACGACCGACGGGTTCATTCTAGATGACCGTTGCATCCGGGATTATCGCCTTCGGTATAAAAGCATAAATTATTCATTCGGGAGGGTTACTTTTGCAAAGAGCCGAGAGCTATATAGTGTAGTGTTAAGTTTCCCCTGTCCAGAGCTAATTTCGTTACAGAGTGTTGTGATTTCCAGAGTTTGCAGCCATTTCCAATACAAAGTATAACACCGAGTGGGTTCTGCCCGAGGAGGAACCTTTAGAAGACAGTCTGAGACGCTTCGAGCATGGTGGCCATATGTCCGCTATGGCGACGCCGCCTAGAGTTGTGAAATTAGGAACATCATAGGTAAGACAATTTCCAAGGACGAGGAATCAAGCGCAGGATGTAGAAGATGTCATCAAAGTCTCTGCTACAGAGAAGAAGAAAGCTAAGCTGATCACTAAAGATAAGAAAGCAGAGCAGCGAAATGATGAGAAGAAATCTCCCACTAGGAAGAAAGTAAAAATGAGAAAAAGAAAGCAACGGGAGAAGGGAGATGACCTATCTCATCAACTAAGAGAAGAATAAGAGGTTCCAAAGGTAAATAATGAAAATATGTGGAACCCAAGCAGCGTGAATACCTGGAGCAAGCTGCTGAGAAGAAAAGTGAAAGAGAAAACAAACTGAACAAGAAGAATTTCAAGATGCAGACAAAGGCTTGTTCTCGAAATAGAATTCCTGGTTTATATACCTTTCGCATAAGTAGGCTCTATACTGAATGAAATGTTGAGAAGGATGGAAGATACAGATTTTCCTTGTGATAAAATTTCTAACCCAGATAAAGAGGAAAGGATATCTGTGGAAGACTTCTCAAGACCAGAATATCCTTAAAAGGCCTCTCAAGCAACGAGAGCGAGAGCATGACTGAGGGCAGGAAAGATGAGAGAGCCTAACGAACTAAGTTACAGAAACTATAGAGAGCGTATCGAAGCTATGAAGAATGAAGTCGCAGGACTTTGAGACAAGCTTCAGCGCACTTCGCAGGAAGCCAAGGAGAAGCTACACCAGGAGAAGATTGTTGGTAGTGGCTCGGGGACGAGCCATAAGTAAGTGTCAGGGGACTATTGGAGCAGAGTCCCGCAACTACAGGAAAAGCTGCCATTTTGGCGAAGACGAAGAGATAAGGTGAAGCTACGACGCCGTAGCATGTTTCTAGCTGCAGAGCAGAGCCGGAAACCGTGACTGTTGGAACAAAGAAGTCAAGGAAGACAATAGTACCTAAGCAGCTGAGAAGAGAGATCTCAACCGTTGCATTGAAGGCAGCGGTGAAGATAGGAGGGCTCAACTACCCTCATAAAGGAAAAGGAGCAACGAGGCCGAGGTATTGAAGATGAAGGACATAAGAAGGGAAGTGGTGCATAGTACCAATGGTCAGCGCCGGGAAGCATGGAAGACTGCAGAGAGCAGTGGTGTAACGAAAAGCGGCTACCCCAAGTACAGATATGTCGACTGTCACTAATTAGGGTTTTGAGTTACTGTTGGGACAGGCCCACAGTGTTGTAATGGCGAGACCTTCGGGCCGCCTATAAAGGGATGTATTTTGTATTGTAAAAGGTTGGCATTTTGGGCATTTTAGGCCATCCAACTAGTCAGATTATCAGTAGTCTGTTAGCTTACTGTTATTTTGTATTGTAACAATCCACAAGGATTGACAGAGAGAGAGAGAGAGAGAGAGAGAGAGAGTGAGGGTATATTGTAATAAGGCAATATAGAGAAGAGATCTAGGAGAGAAGGGCTCCAGGCTGAGTGTGGAGTTACCCAGAAGATCTCTAGCTGCATATGCGGTGCAGCAGAATTGTGTACCTCTCTCAAGTTATAATATAGAAACACAGTTCTGTGGATGTAATTTCCACCCTGGAAGTGAACCACGTAAAATCAGAGCATTATGTGTTTGATTCATGTGATTGTATTTACTTGTTATATCTGTCATTCATTACATGAACTTTGCTTACAGTAAATGTATGTGTATGTTATTCAGTTCACGACATATTACAAGGATAAATGCAAGTTGAAGTATTTAAGTATTAGGTATAAGATTCTGTCTAAGTTTCACTTGAGACAGTTAAGAGTCGCAGTATAAAACAACCTTGTGTATTGAGTCCTGTAAGTTGAATGCAAGTAACGCTAGGTACGCTGAGTCGAAGCAGTAGGATATCACAGGGAGGCGATATCGCACCATCAGAGGAGCTGTGGTGCATTGTTGTTAAGGATCAACCGGAGGAAAGAGTTACTTGTTGCCCAGGACGCAGCGATGTGATAAGGATTATAGTCATCGCGAGTAAGAGGAAACTGTGCATCGCAGAGAGGAAAGAACGGTCTCGCGAGTTAAGAAGAGCTACGAGACGCACACAGGACGCCATACAAAACCTGGCCGAGACACTTGAGTCTTTGGCCAACCCATTAGGATCACTTCGAGTGATACTTCAGGCCGCTCCGCAGTTTGTCGTCGAAAGGGCCAGTGAGCTAGGGGTGTTGTTGGTTCATTATAGTAAACCTAGGTCTGCCCAGACGACCAACATTTGGTTTCACATAACCATTTTTTTTCTCTTGAGATAATCTTTACTATGTATTTAAATCTAATCTCGGTGTTGAGTCTGGTTGGAGATCAAGTCAATTGATCGTGATACTCATCAATTGATTTCGAGTAACTTATACCACTTATTGTTGTTATCTGTGAATTGGGAATGAGTCTACTGAAATATTGAAGAGTTCGTTAGTGCAGGAGCTACCTTGGAATAATGTGAACCAAAGATGGTATTTGCTAGAAAATCTCCGTGTCTAGCTATTCATGGCATGTGGATGGTTGATCTCAGTGTAATGGCCCATATTGTTATGGAGGTTGAAGCGACTTAAAAGGTCAACTTCATCATCGGGTCCTAGTACCATCTGGATCGAGCTCTTGAGAAGAAGCCCAAGCGCATAATAAAAAATATCCTATATATATTAGCGTTTGGAGACTAGCTCAACACAATTCATATTTTTATACAATGGAAATCTTTTATTGTTCACCATGTCATCAATTGGTATCAGAGCAGAATTTTGATTGGGTGAGGAGTTAGTTATTATATGTGGCGAAGATTTTATCTTTCACTTGTCTCATTCCTAGAAGAACAAGGTCATCAATTACGACCTCAGAGTGATCTTTGATGCCAAGTTATAGCTTATCAAGTTGGAAGAAGAGGTCGAGGAGGTAGAAGGCCTATAGAAAATTCCGAGGTAATGAGATTGATGCAGGGTTTGGAGGCAAGGATGGATGTCATAGAAGGTGACAGACAAAGGGATCCTAATGATGTTAGTGAGGATGAAGAGTCTCAAGAAGAAGAAACTACAGCTCAAGAATCAATTGAGTTGAGGATGTTGAAACAAGTTTTGGGATCCACCTCAAGATCTAAGCCTGATGTGTCGAACTACAGTGGTAGTTTGAATCCTAAAGAGCTTGTTGACTGGATCAACGATATGGAGAAGTTCTTTGACTATGAGGAAATAAATGATGAAAAGAAGGTGAAGTTTGTAGTGGCAAAACTCAAAGGGCATGCATCTTTATGGTGGGATGGTGTGCAGGCAAAACAAAGAAGGAAGCACAAGCAAAAAATCAAGAGTTGGGACCGGATGGTTACAAAACTCTGAGGTAAGTTCCTACCCCAAGATTATCAGCTCTCTTTATTTAGAAAGATGCAAAATCCTAGGAAAAGGATGATGTTCGTAAGAGAGTACACTGAAGAGTTTCATAAAGTGAATATAAGAGCATGTTATGTGCAAGATACTGTAGAAAAAGTATCCAAATATATGAATGGTTTGAGAATGGATATCCAAGATGAAATTACCCTGCTGACTCCAAGGATAGTAGAAGAAGCTTACTAGCTTACTTTGAAAGAAGACGACAATATTGCAAGGAGGAATTCAAATAGAGGAAGAGGTCCTAACAAAGGAAGAGGAAAAAAATTTAATAGAGGAAGATCTACAACCCAAAGAGAAGGAACCAATAGTTCAAGTCATCAAGGACATCGGGAGGATGACTTTAAAGAAAGAGGATCCTCTCCTAGAGGAAGAGGCTGAGGCTGAGGAAGAGAATTCAAATGCTATAAATGTGACAAGATGGGACATCAATCTTTTGAGTTTCCAGAGAACAAGGACAGAGGCTCAAGAAATGTTTTTGTTACTCCAAGAGTGGAAGGAGAAGTAGAGGCGCAAGAGGTTGTAAATGTAACAGAGACATGTGAGTCTCTTTTGCTAAAGAAAGTGTTCATGAAGTCAGAGAAAAATCCTGTTGAACTAGCTCGGAGGAAAACCTTATTCAACACCATGTGCAAAGTTAAAGGGAAGTGTTGCAAGGTAATAGTTGATAGCGAAAGTATAGACAATTTGGTGTCTACTGAATTGGTAGAGAAGTTAAATCTAAAGAAGAGTAAGCATCCAACACCATAAAAAGGTGTCATGGCTTCAAAATGGCCATCAATTGTTGGTAAATGAACAAAGTGAGGTAGATTTACAATTAGGAAGCTACAAGGAAATAATTCTTTGTGACGTGATGCCAATGGATGTTTGTCACATCTTGTTGGGAAGACCTTTGCAATATGACCTAAATTCCATACATGAAGGTAAGAGGAATGCCTACAAGTTTCAAAAAGACGGGTTGAACCAGAATTTGTTGTCATTGCAAGAAGAAGAGACAGCTGGAAGCAATGATCCAAAATATTTGTTGATGAGTGGCAAATAATTTCTACAGCAGATGGAGGATAATGAGGTAAAATTTTCTTTGGTTTGTAAACCTAGGGTATTGTTTACAACTACTAAAATTTTGGATCTTCCTGTTGAAATTCAAGATATTTTAAATGAGTTTCATGATATAGTAGTGAATGATTTACCAAGTTAATTTCCACCTAAGAGGAGTATCAGTCACCATATTGACTTGATACCGAGATCAAATGTACCAAACAAGACTGCATATAGAATCACACCTCAGGAAAATGAAGAAATTAGAAACCAAATGCAAGAGTTATTAGATAAAGGACTGATCAAAGAAATCCTTAGCCCATGTGTTGTACCAACATTTTTAAGCCCAAAGAAGGATGGAACCTGGAGGATGTGCACTGGTTCAAGAGCCATCAAGAAAATAACAACCAAATGTAGATTTTCATTTCCTAGAATAGATGATTTACTGGACTATGTAATGGGTGCAAGGTATTTTTCCAAGATTGACTTAAAAAGTGGTTATCATCAAATCATAATTAGAGAGGGAGATGAACGGAAAACAATATTCAAAACAAATGATGGATTATATGAATGGCTTGTCATGCCATTTGGCTTATCAAATGCACCAAGTACCTTCATGAGATTAATGAACAAAGTATTAAAAGATTTCATTGGAAAATTTGTCATAGTTTACCTAGATGATATACTAGTGTACAATCGATCCAAAGAAGAACATTTGAGGCACTTGAACTATGCCATGAGGAAGTTACAACAGGAGAAATTGCTAATAAACTTGAAAAAGTGTTCATTTCTAAAATCTGAACTTATATATCTTGGTTTTGTCATTTCCAAGGGGGGATTAAAGATGGACCATAAAAAATTGAAAGTTATCCAAGGATGCACTTCACCCAAGAATATTTTCAAGGTAAGGAGCTTCCATGGACTGTCTAGTTTTTGCATGAAATTTATAAGAAATATCAGTAAGATTAGTGCACCAATAATTGGGACCATTTAGAAGGATAAGCATGCATTCAAGTGGACTGTTGAACCTGAAAGGAATCATTCAGCTATTGAAGAAAAGGGTCACTGAACAACCTATTTTAGCTTTACTTGATTTACAAAAAACATTTCAAGTGAAGTCTGACTCCATTGGAAAAGTTATAGGAGTTGTATTGAGCCAAGAAGACAAGCCCATAGCCTATTTTAGTGAGAAGCTGAGTGAGGCCAAGATGAAATACTCATCCTATGACAAAGAGTTTTATGTTGTAGTTCAATCACTAAAGAAATGGAGGCATTACTTGTTTCCTAAAGAATTTGTTTTGTATTCAGACAATCATGCCTTACAATACATAATGCAACAGCCAAAACTGAATCAAAGACATGTAAAATGGGTTGAATATATGCAAAATTTTACTTTTGTGATAAAACATATTAACGGAAAATTCAATAAAATTGTAGATGCTTTGAGCAGGAGGTTTTTGATAATGCAAGAAAATCAAGTGCAGGTTATAGTGTTTGACTCTGTGAAAGAATTGTATGAAGATGATGTATAATTCAAGGAAGCATTTGAGGCTTGTAAAAATCTAGCAGTAACGGACATAACTCCATGGTTAGAATACATAATATAGGATGGCTTATTGTTTAAAAGTACTCGAAGCTTTGTATTCCTAAATGTTCAATGAGAGAAAAATTAATCGAGAAACATAGCGAAGGATTAAGTGGGAATTTTGGATATGATAAAACTTTGGAACAACCGAAACATTTCTATTTCTGGATAAGAATGACAACAAATGTACAGAATTTTGTGGATAAATGTACAATCTGTCAACATGCAAAAGGTAAAATTCAAAATACAGGTTTGTACATGCCACTTCCAATTCCCAACAGACCTTGGGGTTCAATTAGGATGGATTTCATTTTGGGTTTGCCAAAAACACAAAAGGGTCATGATTCAATTTTTCTTTGTTAGGATTATTAATCCTCCCTTGTCCAATGTGGTAATATGTCTAAATTAGGAGTCATGTCTAAATCAAGAGTCCTTCTAGTCTATTTTTAGTCACTAGCACCATTGGGTCCACTTGGCCTAATTAGGGCACATGTTCCAGTTACTAAAGTGCGGGGAACACTAATTGAGGCCTATTACCACTAATTTCACTTGCATGCATAATTTTAGGTGCCTCCTAGATCAATGCCACTGATTTCACTTGCATGCATAATTTTAGGATCCTCCTAGATCAATCCCTACAAATTAGGAGCCAATGGGAGTGCCGATACCAACCTCCATCAGTTGAGTTGAGTTGGTGACTAGTAAAGCTCAGGTGGGAGTTAGTTACATTCAATTGTACTCAGTTAGTGCTAGGATTGCATGGCTGCATGCAGGTGAGGCGCATTTACTCACCTACCTCAGTCAATTAGACTAGTTAACACCGAATTAGACACTTGAGTTGTTATTTAGAACTCCGATGAACTCTGCTAATGATTTAGACAAGGATAGTTAACCATTCATTCCTCCGATAATGATTTAGACAAGGTCAGTCAACCATTTAGTCAAGTAGAGTAAAACCAATTCGAATTTCCTCACATAGGATTTGAATTACATGAGGCTATTAAGCCATTGTACTTCATTGTAATTATTATCTAATTACTTTTGATTAATGAAAGCATTCACAGTTGCAATCCATTTTTGCACTGTTACATTCTTCAATTGTTGAGTAAATTGTGTGATCTATCTTGTGAGTTGTGTGTTGATCCACATATCTATGTGATCAATTTAATATGGTATCAGAGCCTCAACGGGACAAGGCACTTCTCCTACTATAGATCCATACCTGGATCAAAAAATAATTGAGCAAAATTTGTCCTTCCAGTACTACGCTAGAAGCAGAGAATTTACCACTTAATATCCCAAGTTAAGGAATTGTTGATCAATCTTGCTTGATCAACTATGCTAGGTGTGAAGGAAATTCCAAAAGTGCATACTGTCGAGCTTATTTTGTTTGTTTGATTGTGTGATTTACATGTTTATTGGTCTCCTTCATTGCATTCACTACAAGTAGCTCAGTCTCCTTCACTGAATTCACTACAATAGCTCAGTCCTCTCCTTTGCATTCTAAATGGCTCTTCCAATGGACCTTCTCACTCCTTTCAACTAACACCAGTGGAAGGACAACATGGAGATGCAGATATGCTCCAAAAGAATCTTCAGACTCACAATGGACACAGAGAAAGAGCCAATTCATTATGTCGACAAAGAAAAGTATTGGAATAGGCTTGATGAAGCATATGGATGCTTGTTCCTCTCAATCTCTCAAGATATTCTCTTCCACATCAATGGATTGAAGAATCCTAAGGAGGTTTGGGATAAGCTTTCCTGATTTGATAAGCAGGATGATCTAAGGATCTATCAGGTGGAGAATGAGTTGATTTCTCTTCATCCAACAAATTTTGAAACACTCAATGATTTCTTCACAAAATTCAAGAATCTAGTGTTCCAATTGAAGCCGTGCAAGTTTGAGAAGGAGGATGATCAACTCATCCTTTCCATTCTGTCAAAAATTGGTGCAGACTACTCAGTATTTGTATCAACATTTCACTCTATGAATCTCCCTACTCCAAACTGGAATATGCCTACTCTTAACTCCTTCATTGAATCTCTCACTTAGGAGCATGACAAGTTGATCCAAATGGGGATCATTCGATCTTCCAGAGATCAAGCACTAGTTGTAGGAGGACCTAAGGTAGTGAATGATAAAGGGAAGAAAAAGGATGAGTCTCCTATAGAGAAAGAGCGGTCAAATGAGCCTTCAGGTTCAAAGAGAAACAAGAAGAATGGCAAAGGAAAGACACCTTGTTCTTACTGTGGAAGGGGTTTTTAGCCAAAAAGATCTTATATGAGAAGAACAATTGATGAGATGGCTCTTCTTCTGAAGAAACATAACATTACTGTACCTTCCATCGCAAGGAAGGCTGACCATAGAGAAGAAACTGAAGAACATGAAGAGACATGCCATGTACTGAAGGCTAGCTGCTCAATAGCACATGCCTTCCTCATTGATTCTAGAGCTTCCAATCACATGGTTGCATCCAGAGAATCGTTCTCTTCCTTGCAGTATTTTGATGGTCCTAGTATTCAGATGGGAAACAACAGTCAAATTCAAGCCAAAGGGAGGGGTTTTATCAAGCTTGAGCATGGAAAGTTCAAAGATGTGCTTTATGTGCCCTCCATAGCTGCAAATCTATTATCTGTATACCAGATGACTCATACTGGCTCTCCAAAGCGAGTGATATTTGGTCCAGGCTCAGTGGAGATCACATATATCTCTATTGGGAACATCATAGCAAAGGGTAGTGCAAAACATGCCTCCAGGGAATATGAGTTCTCACACTTCATGCCATTTCCAAAACCAATACACTCTCAGCTACCACCTGACAAGAAAGGTAAAAACATTCCATCTACTTCTTTTGTAGTTACCACTAGTATTGTAGATCCCACTGTATAAGTTTATGAGATTGAGAGTGAGAGTGATTTAGATCTAGATCCAGTCCCTACTCCCAAGCAGGAAGTTAGGAAGATGACTAAAAATCCATCTGACACTCAGAAGACAAAGACCCTTGCGCTATGTCATGTAATCTCACCTCCTTTAGGGAGATGTAACAAACTCCCAGTGAGATGCTACATGGAAAGGGCTGATCAGTTACATTGCATTCAGAAGAATAGAGTGGATCATGCACCTCTTCTTCTAGAAAGAGGCAAAGGTTACATTCCTCCTTCATTCCATCATCATTTTGGGAGAAGATGGAGAAGTCTACATGTCAGGCCCTAGGATAACTATGAAAAGAACATCATGTATGCTTCTTCGCTACATCATAGAGATCACATCAACATATTTTTAAGTTTTTCAAACTTGAATCCTGATTCTATCTACTTAGTTAGAGGGGTGGATTTTTTCCCATGTGTTTTTTTCCCCAACTCCTTGTATTGAGTAGTTACTTTAATTTACTTGATGTAATGGGTGACCTATGGTCTTAATTACCAGGGCCCACAGATTGTCCAAGTTAGCATTTCGAGGGGGTGTTAGGATTATTAATCCCCCTTGTCCAATTTGGTCATATGTCTAAATCAGGAGTCATGTCTAAATCGGGAGTCCTTCTAGTCTATTTTTAGTCACTAGCACCATTGGGTCCACTTGGCCTAATTAGGGCACATGTTCTAGTTACTAAAGTGTGGGGAACACTAATTGAGGCCTATTGGCACTAATTGCAGTTGCATTCATCAGTTTAGGAGCCTCCTAGATAAATCCCTACAAATTAGGAGCCACTGGGAGTGTCTATACCAACCTCCATTAGTTGAGTTGAGTTGGTGACTAGTCAAGCTCAGTTAGGAGTTAGATACATTTAGTTCTAATCCCTTTTATTCACTTCTACTAAGTTGGTGTTAGGATTGCATGGTTGCATGCAAGTGAGGCGCATTTACTCACCTACCTCAGTAAGTTAGAGTAGCTAACACTGAATTAGACACTTGAGTTGTGATTTAGAATTCCGATGAACTCTGATAATGACTTAGACAAGGTCAGTTAACCATTGAGTCCCTCGATAATGATTTAGACAAGGTCAGTTAACTATTTAGTCAAGTAGAGTCAAACCAATTTGAATTTCCTCACATAGGATTCGAATTGCATGAGGCTATTTAGACATTGTACTTCATTGTAATTATTATCTAATTAGTTTTGATTAATGAAAGCATTCACAGTTGCAATCCATTTTTGCACTGTTTCATTCTTCAATTGCTAAGTAAAGTGTATGATATATCTTGTGAGTTGTGTGTTGATCCACAAATCTATGTGCTCAATTTAATATTCTTGTTCTTGATAGATTCTCCAAAATGGCACATTTTATCCCTTGTTTAAAAACTAGTGATGCTACAAATATAGCCAATCTGTTTTTTAAGGAAATTGTAAGATTGGATGGACTTCTGAAAAACATTGTTTCTGATAGAGACTCTAGATTCCTTGGACATTTCTGGAAAACCCTATGGAAGAAACTTGGGACAGATATGAGTTTTAGCTCATCATACCACCCTCATACTGATGGACAAACTGAGATGGTTAATAGAAGTTTGGGAAATATTTTAAGAATATTAGTTGGAGAGCGTCCCAAACAGTGGGATCAAGCACTTGCTTAAGCTGAATTTTCTTTTAATGAATCCCCAAATAGGAGCACAGGATAGAATCCATTTCAGATTGTATATGGAATGCACCCAACAGGCATTTATGAACTCACGGATTTAGGAAGAGCTAAGAGAAGAAGTGTAGATGGAGAGGACTTTTCTACAGCATTGCATGAAGTCCATGAACATGTAAAATTGAAATTACAGGACAATAGCATCAAATACAAAAGCATAGAATATTTGAAGAGGAGAGAGCAGAATTTTGAAGTTGGTGAACTAGTTTTGGCACACCCGAGGAAGGAAATATTTCCAAAAGGAGAGTATATAAAAAATTGAAATATAAGAAAATTGGACCCTGTAAAATTATCAGGAAATTTTTGAACAATGCATATGAACTAGAATTGCCATTGGGTATGGGAATATCTCCAATTTTTAATGTTGGATATTTATCTAAGTACAATGCAGATACATCAGAAGGAACAGTGGAAGAGGATGACAACAGTAAAATCATACAACGGGTCCAATGGTAGAAACATATGCCAGTTGAAGAAAGGCTACATGCAAAGAAGATCTTGGACAAGAAAGCATAGGGACTTCAATTAGTGAACATCTCACATAGCACGTGCGGTCATGGGATATTAAAGAATGCCCTTAATTTCTAGAGGTATTGACCCAAACTCTTTTTGTTGAAACCCTCTCCCAATACTTAAAACATCCTCCCCACCCCTTTTTATACCTCAATCCTTATAAACCACCCTACCCACCCCCACCTTAAACCCCTCATCCCCCCCAATACCTGCAATATATTGTTTCAATTTTTAATAATTTTAAAACCCACAATATGAACTAACATGATAGGATATTGGTCAACAAGTGAAGCCCCTGTGCAAGAAAGTGAAGAAGAAAACCAGAGGAAAAGAGTACTTTGAGTACTTAGTGAAGTGGGTAGGCCATCCATTAGAAGATTCAACATGTTTGACAACCACATGTTACAGAAAAGTGGCACCTATATACAAGAGATCATGGACAGGAGTCCATGAATCTTTTTAAGTCTGGAATCCTTATGCATGAGAATTGGGAAGGAGAATAAAATGTTTGTTATCATTGTGTTTCTAGATTAGATTAAGTTATTTTTTAGTGATAGTGAGGTGTGTGTTGTAATAATGGCTATTATAGCCAAATAGGATATCAAATATTTAAGAGTCATTATTTGTGATTTGTTTAGATTGATTGTGATCTCTAAATATTATAGATCCTATTTGTTAGAATCCCAAAACAGATTCTCGTGGTTCTTTAAAAATGACACTGTAATTGAATTATGGTTGTTGTTGGAATAAGGAAACAAAGCAGTTATACTCTGTGGGTTTTCATTAAGTTATTTGGTTCCAGATAACCATTTTTTTCTTCTTCTGTTGAGATAATATTTACTGTGTATATAAATCTAATCCTATTGTTGAGTCTGGTTGGATATCAAGTCAATTGATTGTGATACTTATCAATTGATTTATGGTAACTTATACCACTTATTGTTGTTACCTATAAATTTGGAATGAGTTTGCAGAAATATTGAAGAGTTCATTAGTGCAGGATATAGATTGGAATAATGTGAACCAAACCTAGTATTTGCTATCAAATCTATGCGTCTAGCTATTCATCGCATGTCGATGGTTGATCTTAGTGTAATAGTCCATATTGTCAAGGAGGTTGAAGTGACTTAAAATTCCAACTCCAACATTGGGTCTCGGTACCATATGGATCGAGCTCTTGAGAAGAAGCCCTAGCGCATAATACAAAATCTCTTGGACTCCTTCATAGTTAAAGTTAGTAGAGGGAAATGTTTCTAGGCTTATTTTACTCTATTGGATTGAACAAGGAATGGTCATGATTTGATGTGGAAGGTAAAGTTATGGAAAATTCAAACAAATATACAACAAAGAAGAGAGTGCATCAATGGTGGCTGAGTGAGCAAGTTGAATTCTATTTTCCTATCAATATATATTTGTGTGTGTGTGTGTAACCAAGAATATTTCACCTTCTATGGACAGAAGTTGTTCCTCTAGTCTGAATGGTTCATATCCAGAACAAATGGGTGAATGACAAAGGATGAAGACCTTCCTTAGATGTCATAGACACCTGGAATGCTGCTTCGATAGTGAACCTATGTACCTGCAAACACATCAAAGCTACCAAAAAATCATCTACTTATCCATGTTAGTGACTAAGGAATCTAACAACATGTACATGTGAAATCAAAACAACAGTAATGTGGGACGGAAATCAGCTTTGCATTAAAGATGTATGGAGAAGCTTACAACCAATTCCTTAGTGTCGACAAGCATCTCCAAGAGACAAACACTTCATCCCCATAAGCTCCAACTTTGCTCTCTATGCTCTTCAATAGCTTGGGGTAAGTGGTCAATCCAATAGCATAACAATACCTCTATAGTTCTCTCCCTCAACTATGGACATGAGCTTGTATTTATAAGGCTTAATGGATAGGGATAGTTGAGAGATTTGTGGATGAGGTGGCTCTAAGATCCTATGATGGGGGATCTCGAGCTCAACTGACCCACAATGATAGGGATAAGGGAGGACACGAGGCTCATGATCTAGAAACCTTGAGAAACTTCTCTTTTTCCCATTGTACCTAGGGTACTGCTTTTCTTCTCTTATGACAAAGCGGTTTAGATGAGAAACGCTTATGTACAAAAGACCATATACGGTGGCACCTCTTATGGAAAATAGGATATAGGCGGTCTGAGCAAGGTACCGCTCATGGGCCACAGGTAAAGCGCGATGATGAGTTTTTTCATGTAGAATTGACAAACAGAGTAGGTTTCCACTCTAAGAGCTGGGATTAAGGGAAAACATGCAAGTCAAAGGTCCTATCACATGGTGGTGACAAAGAACATTCAAGTTAAATCAAAGATAAAACTTGGATCTTGATATGTAATATAAAACTTAACATTTGTTACATATCTTAAGAAATAGACAGCGTATATGTCTAAATATCTCCAAAAATCCTCACGACCCTCATATCAGTCCCATGATCATGGGATGGAACCAATTTTTCATTCTTTTGCATAATTTTGATATTTACAATAATAACTCCAATATGGATATCAAATCTACAAGTCAAGGATCGAATCCCTTCTAACAATAGACTAAAATATTTAAAACAATGAACTTTAAATCCTAGAGATATGAGATATGTTCCCCAAGTCAAATTAATGAGCTGGCTCATCAACTACTGTCTATGAGTTTATTTTAGAAAAATAACTCTCGCAAACCCTTAAAAAATAGGGTCCATATATCGTTTTGTATCTCACAAACCATGATAGTTGCGTAAAATATGAGAGAAGTTTTTGTGGATGGGTCGGCTCTTGACAAAAAACTCTTGTGATTTTTAAAAACACCTATCCATATTATTGGAAACAATGCCCAAATTTTGTGACTAAAACAAGAAATCATTTATTGTTTTAAATCTAGAAAAAATGACTGTAAAGATCCATTTGAAACTTCCAAACCATGACACATATTGCAAAATTGAGGGATTTTTTTCGTGAATGGGCACATGCTTGACAAAAAAATATTTTTATTTTCAAAGAATCACTTCCATTTGTTTGGAGAGCGCACCCAAACACGATGACTAAAACAGGGAAAGAAAACAGAGTGCTACAAAATGATCTGCAATGCATTTCAAAAGTTTGTTTTACCAATACTTGTGTCATGTGAAAGTTTACTCTATCTTTTAGAAACCAAATGAGTCTTCAATGATGCTATGAAACATCCACATTTGTTACAACATGCCTTTTAACCTTCTTATCATACTTTTTCTTGAGAACATGGAACTTTTATTGTACAGAACTGGAGCTTCTTGCAGATGGTTCTCCTTCTTCTAAGAATTTCTTCATTTGATTTCTAGTAACCATATTTGTTTTTTATACAATAGGTGTAGCATGCTCAACAATATCTCTGTATTTCCTTGAAGTTGGGACTTGATCCATGATTTTCCATATTTCTAAACTAAGAATATTATGTGTTGAGCTTAGATGAGGATATACCCTTCCTCTTGCACTCTTTTGATCATTTTCTTCACAATCATTACTTGAAATGTGTTTTAAAAAAAAAATTCATATCATTTTCTTTTCGGGAAGCGCACATGTAAAGTAGAATGATGATTCATACTATTGGAATGTTTGAGATGTCCTCTTTATTATCTAAAACTCTATCCTTAGGCTATATTTGAGCCTGCATGGCTTCTTAAGACATACAAATATTCAAAAGATGTTATTGAATATTAAGATCCAGGCTAAAAACCTACATTAAAACTTGAAATGTAATGCAATTGAAAACCAAGAAAAAACCTAACATTAAGTAACTTAACTAAGTCTAAATCAAATCAAAGGGTAATTAGACTGGAAAGGAAAAATTGTAAGGAAAAATAGGATGATAGATCTAAGACTAATATCTAGCTCCATCTGGGCGTGGCATTATCCTTGTGATATTCCAAGACCGTATTTCTTAATCAGGTAACTAAATTAATATTGAAGCACTTCAAACATTAAAAAAATTGAAATACTACTCAATTAATCATAAGAAACACTCATTGAATGCATCTGAGGTTAGATGCATGTGGTGTCCTCATCCTTGCTGAAAGCCTCTCTGTAATGGTGATCTGCAAATAGAATATCCTATGTCAATTAGCCTAAAAATTATCAACATTTATGCATGAGAAGTAACTAACCAATCTTCTAATTAATGAGCATCTCACCGAAAAGGTATGATTTGGGGAAGAAGACTGGGTTTATTCTGTAGTGATCAAAGTTGTAGGTTGAGCATGAACCTCGGTCACATGCCCTATTGGACTAGAGTGAGGCTACATTCACCAAATGCTAAAATAGTTAGACATCATGCATGTGTATATACAATATGAATGAACTATACATGTACAAATAATCAAGTAGATACCTTGGTGTGAATTATTTCCATTATATATGCAACATTAATGACAACATCAACAACCTTGCTATGGTCTGGCATGGAGGACTCTCCACCCTGATATTGTAAACATGCAAATTTTTTTAAAGAAAAATAAGTTGTTGAGTGAATTGAAAACTAACCAACAACTGTCATGAAAGGCTATGTACATTACCATGGAATCAGTAGGTCCATGATCATGGACACCAACTCTGTTTATAGAAGAGGGTCGTTTGGTGTAGAACAAACCCCTTATCTACAATTGTACTGCGGAGATCCAAACCAAAGTGGTGGTGGAGTGCGTTGATGCCTACAGTCACATAATGTTGTCATAATTATATATGGACATAAATGAATGAAATAATATGTATTGAAACACTAACATTTTATAATAGTTACCTCTTCCGAGGACATATCTCCCCCATGGGAGGGATCACTACTACCAAATTATTTCTCCTGTATAGATCCAGATAACACCTACAATTTTAAGAATTATAAATATTAGCTATTTTTAAAGGAGTACAATAAGAAAAATATAATTTGAACAAGATTAAGACATTGACCATGTGCTTACATTCCTAAAAAAACTCATAGAAGCCACCTTCAGGGAATTCAATGTCTCCCATATCCTGTTGAGAATGCAGTTCCCGCGACATCAAAAATTGTAGATATTAGAAAATATAACAAATTAATGAGCTAACATGTATTAATGAAATTACATATTGAAATATGACCTTAGTGTTGGTTGTTTCCACCTGAGATATGACAACACCAGGTACACTACCACCCCTCGTAGAGGAATCAAGATCCTGCTAGATTAAAAATTGTATATATTAACAATCTTTTAATATGTGTACAATATAGAAATTTTTTATTGACAATAGTGTTTTTAAAATATCCTTACCTGACTGCAATTCATCATAGAGGTACCATGTGTTGTTCCATAACCATAGAAAGCTTGACCGCAAGCCATGCACACATGTGGCTTAATATTAGGATCATGGGATGTAGGTCTATCCCCACCAATAGATGGTACTCTTCCACCAAAAGAATATGGATGTACCCCACTAAAGGAAGAGGGCCCTACCTGGTCAATAGTTGTACTCTGGCACACAACACCTAAGATAGCATCAGAAATACCTCATCTATCTGGGGAATCACACTATGTGTAGGAGGGACATCTGGACTTGGTAGCTGGATACAAGGTGGAGGTATACGCCGACTGACATATCTATTCCTACAAGTGTGACAGTTTTAGGGAATCCCCATACCATCTTCTTGAAACCCCAACATATCAAAATAGTTGGCATGTACTCTAGCACACAACACCTAAGATAGCATCAAAAACACCTCATCTATCTGGGGAATCATACTATGTGTAGGAGGGACATCTGGACTTGGTAGCTGGATACGAGGTGGAGGTATACGCCGACTAGCATATCTATTCCTATAAGTGTGACAGTTTTGGGGAATCCCCATACCATCTTCCTGGAACCCCAACATATCAAAATAGTTGGCATGTTTTCCCATCACAAACTCAACATAAAGTTTCTGGAGGAAGTATAGCAGTAATTTCCTGTTGTTGTGTGGGGGAGTGTAAAAAACCATATACCATCTATCCATCCAGTGATCTCTTATTGGTTGATAGATGCACCACTCAATTGAAATATGTGCCTTTCTAGTATCTAGAATGACATTTGTTTAGACATTCTAAATTGTGAATATATTTTCTCTTTGGTGATTTTTAGCTTCAACACATCATTTTAGCTCAAGCCATAGGCATATTCTTATCGTTTTCTTTCTCTATACAATGTTATGATATACAATGCATTGTTTTAGATATTGATAATATCTACAATAGCCTCTAACTATGTTGACAGAGAGCCACAGAGTTCATCCCCACCCCTCAAATCCACACCATTCTCTCTCAAATGAACAATCTCTCTCAAAATATCTACATCTTGGTCCATACTAGCCACTGCAATCATAAATACAATAAAAATATAATTAGAAAACTACACATGGCATAATGACATCTCTAAGCAATTAAAAACGTAAAACTAGTGAACAACAAATAACAACACGAACTATTTATAATTTAAAATTTAAAATTGAACAAACTTTATGCTAAAGAATAAATATTTAACATTTTTCCATCCTAGATTTACATCATATATGTGTATTAATTTCAATTTCCAGATACTTACATTAAATGTCTTATGTGTATATGCTGATTGGGAATCTTCTCTACCTTATTTTAAGGCTTGAATTAAGAAGTTTCATCAAAATTGTAGGGTTTTGACTAATTCCCTTAGAGGACCAACTCCGAGATTATGGGTAGAGGAAAGGGATAGAGCCTATAGGAGGGGGCACAAGGTGTTATTGATGAATGAAATCCCAATATAGGTAAGGATTTTGATATATATAATAATTTGTTGTAGCGTGAAGTTTTTTGGACTCTATAGGCCATTTAGCATCTTTGTTTAAATATGTAATTTGGGGAAAATATGGATTACACTTGATGTTATTTCAATTGTATGCACTCTTTCTATATACACATGAGAAACTTTGCATATTTGTGTATAGTGGTTTGGGATTCATAATTCAACAGAATTAATAGTTTTCAAGCTTTTAGGATTGTAAGGTTTCCACTGGATTATATCATGTACAATAGTATGTGATTGGCATGTAATCAAGCACATCAACCTCCCTATGTATCTTGATGTTGGCAAATCCTATTGTTGAACTCGTATGTCCCGACCTTAAGAAAAATGTACCCTTCACTAAAGTGAAACCATTTATTAAGCATGGGAAGCTTCTCTACCTTATTTTAACACTTGGATTAGGAAATTTCATCAAAACTATAAGGTGTTTACTAATATCCTTGGAGAACCAACTTTGATAATATCAGTAGAGGCAAAGTATAGAGCCTGGAAGAGGGGTAAACAATGCTATTGATGAATACAATCCCAATATTGGCAAGGATTTGATATGTTATTGTTTATTGTGGCATGAAGTTTTTTGGACTCTATATGCCATTTAGTGTCTTTATTTATGTGATTTGGGTAAGATACGAATTCTACCTGAATTTTTTTTAGTTGTATGCAACCTTGCCATATACTTGAGAAACTTTGAGTATTTTTGAATATTGGTTTGGATTCATAAGGATGCTCATGAATATGTATGCATCTAGTGAAATTGATTTGATTTTTATGAGTCAAATGGGGTTTTGATTTCCTTTGGGCATACAAATGACTAGAGTTATGGTTTAATTTTTTTATGGCATACAAATTTAAAATTATGGTCTCAATCCATTTGAGTGCATACAAATCACTCAAAATAGTGAAATTAAAAGGATGGAATTTGATGTAAATACTTGATACTAAGGAGATTGATGCCCAAGATGGAAAATGGAGGCCCTTCTCACCCAAATTGCATTCACCAATATGTGCTTTGGTTGCCCAAAATTGGTGCTTGTGCTATTGAGGAGAAAATGACTAGCACGACCCATTTTGGGGCATAAATCATGTTTTAAAAAATGTGCACACATTTTATAGAACATAACGAGTACGTGTTTTAGAGAAACATAACACATGTGTTTTGGTTAACTATCCTCGTTGGACTTCACCTTAGCAGGCTTGGGACTAGGTTTGGCAGGCTTGGGATTGCTTGGGATCATTTCTCTTTTATAGATCTTGAATTAGTTTCTTGAATATAACATTGCATCTAAAAGTTCCCTCAACTTTGTGCACTCACCATCAACCACAATTTAAGATATTAATGAATTATATATATTTGTTCAAGTTTGGTCGTGACCTCTTTAGTGTGCATATCTTTCCATATAGGATTTGGATGTGTCCTCTTTCATTTAAGGGGAACATATTTCTATTGTTTTACATATCAACATGTTCACATTGATCAAGTACACATCCATAGAAACACAAGGAAATATAATTCAACAAGAGCCATGTGGTGCCAATGTCCCCAACATTGCCACATGCCGTTGCAATGACAGTAAACTAAGCAATTTTGTAGTAGCAATGATTTTAAACCGATCACTTCACTGACATGAATATTTCAATCATGAAGTTTCACAAATAATAAGGGGGGGAATATGCTATTCGCTTCTATTCCATTGATTTGTGTATTCAGTTCGAAGGGGAATGCACCATTAGAGGTGAGCTTATGAGATTCTCTTTTATATGCACTTTGGTTGCAAGGAAATATTTATTTGTAAGCAGAAGTAGACAACAAGGACAATTCATGGTCATGCGTTTGATTTATTCTTTACCACCATGTCCCCAATCTCATATAATATTAAAGTTTATTAAGTACAACAATTTATAAAACTCCAAAAACAAAATAATAAAAAAAATTATAAATTTAAATTTAATTAAAATTAAACCATTTACATCTATCTAGAAGTTGTAGGGTTTGTCAAAGCATTATTTACATTTAAAATAAAATCGTGGGTGCAAATTCAATATCTAAACACACGTATATATGACATTATTAGATACATTTTAAGATTTATGAGTATCAAACAACAAGTGTTTGTCTTATCTTCCCTACACCATAAATTACACCCAAGGTTTTATTGATAGCTTGGCTTTACCAACTTTTATTACACATTGTCGAGCTTTACCTATATTAATTATTAAGAGATAGTAAATTATGTCATACCACCACCCATACATGTAATGTTGTACATCAATTCTCCAATTCCAACTTTGTCTTCATCTCCAACAATTTATTATGATTTTCATATAAAGGAAAAATAAAAATTGAGAATTGTTTGACATGAATCCATGCAAAGGGATACGTTTATTTGTTTTCCATATTAATGAGATATTCTAGTTTTAATTGTTAGAGAAAACTATATTCAAAACAACTATTATGAACAACTTGCATAATTAAACTCTCAAATTGAAACTAAACATATAACAATTCAAATCAGGAATAAATACACTATCAAATATTTGCAAGTTAATTTATTTTTGTTTTAAGATCATTAAATGGATTGTATAAATTACATCTATGGACCAAAATAAACAACTAAAATTAAGAATTCCAAGGATTAAATTTCCCAAAAATCATTTTAGTTTATAAGATTGCATTGAGGATTAAGTCCAGTTGGTAGTTGTTGTTGAGGGTTAAATTTCCCAGAAATCATTTGATTTTATAAGATTTCATTGAGGATTAAAGTCAGTTAGTAATTGTTGTTATATGTATCGAACCTGCATATAATTTTGAATAAGAATCTCCTAGAGCATGTTGTAGAATGCACCAATATCCTTCAGAGTAATGTCTCTTTGGAGAGTAAATGATTGGAATGATATTATTTAGGTTTTAATAGTTTGGTGATTGAGAATAACAAGGACGAGGAGATATTTAGTGTACTATGTGAGTGTTTCTAGTCTCATACCGTAAGATCGGGTGTTTAATCATCTTCATAAGCCAACGCATATGTGGCATGTAAGCATAATCGTGCAAGTAACCCTAAGAAAGTTGTTAAAGTCTTGGGCAATCATTGAATTCCATTGGCATAAATAAATTGGAAATTGAGTTCTAATTGTATGTGTGATGTACTCTAGATTGAGGTATCTCATTGTCCCTTCAACAATAGTGTAATATGAGTATCCTCCCCATCAATTGTTATCCTTGAGAGAGTGAAATCTACAATTTTTCACTGAAATTATTATCGAAAAGGATGTTGATTATCTCGACATCCCTACGAGTCATTCATACAAAAATAAAAACGTGATCTCAAAATCCCCATGTTTACAGATGAATTTGTCTCTACATCAAAGTGCTTAAAAGAAGAGACAAAGTGCTTAAAAAAATAGTTAACTTGAGCTGCATCTAAAACTATTTAAATTCTTTTTCTCCACTATAGTTGGGAAATCCTTACACTATCACTTAAAAAAATAAAATATGAGGCAAATATTATTCCTTTATCCACTAAATAAACATATTTTAAAATGACATATTTGTCATAAAGATGATCTTTAAAACATTCTCTAGGCATGTACTTATAAATGAGCATAATTTTTCTAAATTCATGTTACAATATCCAAGTAGAGACACCAAGTTTCTGTGATGAATTCTTGAAAAAAGATCAACCTGTAAACAATTCAATCCACTCTTATAAATATTTTTTATTTATATAGAATTTTTCATATTAAAAAGTGAACAGACCAAGTTTGATATCTGGAAGACATTAATCCCCTTGGGGTTGACCCATCTATGAATTCTTCAGGGTAACAAAAAAAAAAAATTAAAACTAAATTTAAAATTAAAAAAGTAAATAGATTTTATAACTAAAATATTTTTAAAATAAAATCACATCCAACCGTATTATATTGTTTTAAAACATAGAAATTACTTTAAAATAAAACTAAATCCAACCATCTTACATTGTTTTAAAACATCAAAATTACCACATTTAAAAATTCGGTAACTCCTTGTGTCGAGAACATTGACAACACTTTAACAATGATTTCTTTTCCTTTCGGTTATTGACCCAAAAACACCCATCCAAAACACCCTCGTCCGATCTTCTCGCTGAAGTTTTTTTGGCAGACAGCTGAAGTTTTTTTGGCAGACAAAATTTCATCCGTCGAGTGAAGACACGAGACATTTTTTTGTATTGGGTACTATAACCATTGAATGGTCTGTATCCATTCATCCAAGTAAAGTAACTAAACCTAAAAACAAAAAGTCAGCCAGTTTCATTGTAAAGTTCTAGTTGTCTATCATATTATGGTATTTCTAAAATTGACCACGGTCCACGACACTGGTCAGGACGCCCTCAAGTTCTCATGAATTTATTGTGATAAAGAACAATACCCACTATAACTGCTAGAGCAATGATCAGGATTACACTAAGAGATATTCCTAAGACAACTCCCACTTTGCTCATCTTAGAAATCGACAAAGGATTACACTTCTTAGAATTTGGCAAAGGCTGAAATAGCCAAGGGTTCCCAAAGTATCTGTAGCAAATTCAGATTCCCATGAATGCGGGGCAGTAAAATCATACAATGTTTCATTGAAACTAAAGTATCCATATATAAAATATTTTATATGCTTTCTATACTACATCACCACACACATCTGACACACATTCAGGGTCATTTTGGTCATGAACTTCCAAACACATTTTTTGGGGATTTTAATGTGCTTTTTTCATGATTATGACATTATACGAATAACATAAAGGTTTAATGTAAAATTCTCTTTCTAATTAGTCAAAGAAAAGAAAAAACATAACAACAGTTAATAACTTAAGTTTTTAGAAATGTCTGTATTTTTACATACATTTCCACACAACTTAGTGTTCACACTCCCTCTAACTTCATGCTAGGAATAGGGTTATTGCATTGTAAGGACTTTGTCTCCTAAGGTTTTTTCATTATGATGAGGTTTTGTCATTATAATGAAATGTAGGTTCATCCTCTCCTTATAGAATTTTGCAAATAGATGTACTATTATCACATATCTCCTCATAAATAATCACCACCATTTTTTCATATTCTCTTAGAGAAGCTAGCTTCAAGTCCCTTCCTTATGCTTTATGGTTTACATTGTATTATTATGCCTTAACTATATATAATGTGTATGTATATATAATTTCAATGAGAGAACAAATATATATATATATAATGCCTAAACTGATTATGCAATAATGCATGAAAATACAAATGTTCTCTGATGAAATAGTTCCATCATGTCAATCATAACCATAATATTAAGTCATCACTATAGTCATGTTAGAAAAATGATACCAACTCCAAGATTTCAACAAAGTGGAAATGTAAATGAAATGACTCCTACTCCAAGTACATATATTTCTTAGATTAATTATGATAATCAACAAATTAATTACTATATATATATATAAATTGATAGCTGTCAAAAAAAATCTAATTCTCATGCTTAGAAATTTCACATAGGATGCATCCTATGACAGATTACGCCATACTTTGAAACCATAAAAATATAGAGTTAAAAATTCTTCGTTATGGTTTGTTTCCTTAATAAACATACAAAGATCGAACTCACAAACGTCAAAGTAACTGCATCACACAAACGATTATCCTAGACATTTAAGGTATTCAAGTTCATATTCCCAAGCTGGGAGGGAATCGGCCTGGTGAGAAGATTGTCCAAGAGGTCTAAATAATTAAGCACTGGAAAAGTACAGATATTTTTAGTTATTGAACATGAGATTTGATGTTTTGAAAGATTGATCTTCCCAAGATACTTGTAAAAACCGATTTCAACACTAAGCTCTCCACCTAGTTGGTTATTGCTAAGGTCCAGCTTTCCAAGCTATTGTAGCTTCCCCAAGCAACAGAATTATGAAAAGGTTTATGTAAAAGTTTACATATCAATAGTGTAAAAATAATTACCACACAAATAATGTGGTGTAAAAATAATTACAATACATAAAAAACTTGCAAGGAAATAAATTACTCTACCTATTCATGTAATTGCTTCAGCTTATGTTTTTCTTAGCCATCATTTTACTATTATGGAAAAAGAACTCACCTGCATTTGTAACTATATCGTATACGTGACTCATTGCAGAAGAAATCCAAAATCGAGGTTTCCTTTGATCAATTTTCATGTCAGGTTGTTGGTTGTCTAAATAAATGCCCAAGAAAAATCATGATCCAACAACCGTACCAGCGATGGAAGAAAGTATGACATGCAATGGAAAATTGTCATGGGATTTTATTAGTAGCAATAACATGGGCATGTCAAAATCCATCCTCTCTTCTTCTCATATCCTTTCTAAACCCTCGCTCGTTGGCCTTCTTATCTCCATTCACGCGAATCTAGTAACATGTTTTCCTCTCAAGCAAAGGTATTGTGGAATGGATAGCAAGGCGAAGATACCTCTTATATACGGTATTATTGCATGGTTTGTTTGAATTTAGTCTATAGAAAAGGACTCCAGATAGCTATTGAGCATCACTATCTCAATCTCACAGTGGAATGGTATTCCAACTTCATTATCATTGTGCTCAACGGCTTCCTCAATGAGACCCCAACCACCATAGTCATAAAAAACTAACGCCTTGCAACTGCCCTATAATCAATGATCTCTCTTCTATCTAAACTAGAAACATTCCACCCTCCCATATTCACTGGAAAGAAAACAAGCTCCCTAATAAGTCTTGAATTTTTGTCATAGAGGATTTGAAACAGCATATAGTAGCAAAGGTAGCAAGGGAAATGCGTCGAGCACACTGTCACTGTTAGTCAATCAGCAAGCACATTGCTACAAGCATTCAACATATGGACATGCACAATGCCACCAACAAAGGGTCTGACACACGTTTAACATGCACACTACAGGTCTAGCTAGCTGAGTGTTAAGGTTGAAACCTAGCCCAAGTGGTCTTAATTAATTAATGAGCTTCTACACTAACATGATTTTAATAAATGCATGATGATCAGAGCCCATTGCCATGTCTTCAGAAACATTTTACGAGGTTGAGATCATCATTACGAACTAATCTCATTTAAGAAAAATGGTTAATAAAATAATATAAAAAATTACAAACTATAGTAGTGACTTTTGAAATACATAAAATTTACTTCCACTGACATGAGTAATACCACCTTGGTGAAAACTATATTGTGCCCCCTCCATGACATAACACTATAACAATAGGAAGAAGGAAATAAGCTAGTGAGCATATTGAGGGAATTTTCCAGCAAGCATGTGCTGGGAATTTTCCATGCTTTTGTAAGTCGAAGGGAAGTATTTTTTATTTTTTGGCAAGCCAAAGGGAAGTATTTTTTATTTTTTGGCAAAGCATATATTACATGTATTCTTCCTTTTGAATCATGTATATATTAATTTATTAATAATCATAAATCACAAATTAAATAGTTATACTAATATAATTAAAATATCATAATATAAATGATAATTGTATTTTAAAAATATATAAATTCACATACTAGATAATAAAATTATAAATCTTGATAATAAAATTATAAATCTTAATATAAAATTACAATTGTATTTAAAAATATATAAATTTATATATATATAATGCAAATATGAATAATTTAGAGTTTCATCAAACATGTGAAAAATTCTTATGACATCAAACACTGATATAATTATATATCATTGGAAAACACTAATATAATTATATATCTTTGGAAAACATTAATATAATTATATATCATAGAGTTTACCGATCCGCATCTTCTAGAAAACATTAATATAATATAAATATATCTCATATAGTTTATCCCTTTGTTTAAGGGTTCTACATTTAGAATTTCAGACAGGCATGTGATGAAATTCTTATATCTACATAATAGGCAAAACTAACCTCAAATAGGAGAAACCCTAAACCTTGAAACTCTGACGTACAATGCGGCTTATGATACTATTATATCTGTTTGATGGAAGAATTGGGCAGCTTATGTCCTGATGGAGGAATTGCTTGCCGTGTGGTTCTCGTCGAATAGTGCCGAGTTATTTGGCAATGTCAAGGTGTTCTCTGCATACTTTAAACACTGTTTTATGTAAAGAAAATTTCTATATTTCGATATATCAGAAAGTCCATAAGATCACTGACGTGAGATTTTGAAATGACCTTGACATCGATAACCGTGAAAGAGACGATTCCTCTTTCCATCACACAGGAAATAAAGAAGCGATCATTTGGCATCCGTCAAATCTTGGGAATGTTTTTAATTTACAAATGAAAGATCAAGTGTCGACGTTTCGTAACGCAAAAGAAAGTTCCCGGAATTAGACTTGGAACCCACCCGAATCAAATTTAGGGTATTTTTTTTAGAATGTGAGTTTGCAGATTTATATTGTTAGATAGAATAGAATCAGTCAATCATGCAGTCGATACAGGATGGAGTGAGTTAATCTTATAGTTTTATTTTCATGAGTTTAAGATAAAAGCTCATACCGTCCCAGATTTGGAAGAAAAAAAAACCTGTCAAACAACTCTCAAAATAATTTCAAAATACCTTTGTTGTATATATCCGATTTAGGATGGCCGGTGGGCACGGGAAGCATGAAATCACTGGGGATAGTTGTAACGTGTGGACAACTAAACGCTTTACATTTGTCGAACCTATTATTTTAATGCCTTTGCTTTTATTTAATAGCAGAAGGGACGAATCATAACACAGATTTCAATTTGAATTCATGCAGTACACTGTGCGATAGATAAAGGGATTGAAGGTATCATGGCTCTGGTTTCATTTAAACCTGTGCTAAATATGGGCCTCCTAATTATCTTGCTTTATTTGCTTTCTGTTGCTGTTTACTCAGACGCGGGGGACTATGTTCGTCCCCCTTCTCGCCCAATTGTACCATCTCCTTCGACAACCACCACGGCCATGGATCCTGAACAGGTGCAAAATCTTTTATTCTTCGTATGATTTCAAATTTTCAATACAGTGATCTATGTTTGGAGATTGCTTTGTTTATATATATTTTGATAACGATTTGTATGGATTGCAATGGTAGGTTCATATTTCTCTGGTAGGAAGTGATCGCATTAGGGTAACGTGGATTACAAAGAAGGATGTGCCATCGATGGTTGAATATGGAAAATCTTCTGGAGAATACACTTGTTCTGCATTTGGAGAGATTGCTTCTTCGTATTCCTATCTGTTTTACAGTTCTGGCTACATTCACAACGTGGTGATTGGACCGCTTGAAGCTAATACTACGTACTATTATAGATGTGGAGGACATGGTCAGGATTATAGTCTCAAGACACCGCCGTCACAGTTACCCATATATTTTTCTGTCATAGGTATGTATAACAGTCAGAACTATAAATATATTATCAGATGTTGAACACAGAAATTCATCGCCAGAACGATGTAGCCTTTTTGCTTTTACATCTTTCCCGCTTTATAACCTTCCAATCCAAGATTCTTGGGTATTGGTTTACGCTCGATTTCAAGTGAATATTTGCATCTTATATGTATAACAGTCAAAACAGTAATTATATTTGTTAGCGGTTAAAGATAGGATTTCATTGTCAGAACGGTCTAGGTTTTTTGGTTTGATATCCTTTCTCCGCGTCTTTATTGTTTACGTTTTATTTTGAGTGTATAATTGGATTTTTTTAGGAGTATCGGAAGTGACATGTAGGAGTGAAAGTCCAGTGATTCATATGAGAGCTTAGAAGCTAAACCTCTGGTAGTTCAAAAAATCAATTTGTTGAGTATCTTTTGAGACATAATGTTGGTAAATGTCCTATAACATTGACGTATGTGCATTGATCATAGTTATTGATCTAACCCAACAACATTGACTATCATTCCTAAGCTAACCTTGAACTCGTTACTAAATTTAATTATATCTGCTTAAAAATTTGAGTTTCCTTGGGTCAATATTGTGATATCAATATTTTTTTATTCAAAACATTTAAGAAGACACATTCTAAATAATCATAATCATAATAGATTTAAGAATATTAATTATAAATAATTATGATAAATTACTTAGAAGATTATTATGTTTTTTTGTTGGTTAAGTGCCATGTGACTTGTTGGCCAAACCCCGTTGGCCACACCAACCCTTAGCATGATTGGATTTAAATGTGGCTCTATTAAAATTTGACAAAAAAATTATTATGTTAACAAGATTATTATTATAAAGATTATTATTATAGTAAATATTTTGAAATCTCACTATAAAAAGGAGTGTACAAAGTATATTTTATGAGAAAGTAATTTTCATTTTGAACCATCTTATTATCATTTTATTTTTTAAATTAGGATTGATCATCTTTTTATAATATCTTAATTTTCCTAACACCACAACTTCTTAAATTTAGATGTAAAAATACTTTTAATATTATCACTAAGGTGCAAGTGATCTCTTGATTTGGTGAAGACATGGTGTCTTTATACCAACTTAGCTGAAGGCACATGTTTGTACATTAGGTACTTAGTCATAGTCATGCTTTCAATGGAGACATAGACTAACTTTTATGAGAATAGGTTATGTTGTATTTCCTTTAATTTTGAGATTATAGGTTATTAAGTGCTTTTAAATTTTTTCTATCTTTCTTCACAATTCTTTAGAGATGCCTCAACCCCAAACTTCACATTCAAGGTGACAAGAGCAACCAGAATTTGAAAGAAAATTTTATTCTTAATTATCTCAAATCCAAAGGTCTAATCATTTACCATTGTTTTCAAGTCCATAATAAATTTCTCACCCCCATTAATCATTTTCTTAGAGCCATACTTAAGCTTGTGACTAAAATCCATTTCTAGATATTTTTATGAAGTCACTTCCTTCAAGTTGTTACTCTCATATATGAAATTAGAATAAATGATGTTTTGAGATTTGATTATCATAAACTTTGTTTTGTCACTCTTAATAGTAATAGCAGCCAAAGTCCTTTGACACAATTTGCTTCTTCCAAATAACCCTCTACCTTGTCAATGTATAGATCAAAAAGGGTAGGGGACATTGGATAACCTTTCTTGACTCTTACATCACAATTGGTTTTTTCTCACAATCTCATAAAAGTCCTAAACTTGACAATAACCTTCTCATACAATTTTATTTAGTAACTCTTCATTAATCTATACCAAAAAGTTACTTCTGGTCACTATGTCAAATGTTTTTCTAAAGACAACAAACCAACAAAAAAACATGATTCGTAGTTACACCTAACAATATATATTAATATATTAACTGTTTTAAAAGGAATAGCTTAGAAGTTATAAGTTTGGATATTTTAAGTGACTTATAAAAATCTATATTTAAATTATAAGTTAGTTAAATTGTAATTTTGCACTTTTTTAATGTTAAACCACATCAACTATCCTATTACAGTTAGATTATACATTCTCAACAATTGAAAAACTACTATAATATCTCCCACTCCAACCATTATTTGAAACAAATTTCAAACTAAACTTATTCAAAAAAATATATATAACATTTATTTCAAATCTTAAATGTTTAAGCTATTCCGTGTTGAAATATAATGACTAAATTCTAAAATAAGTATATACTTTTTCTGTGAACACTCCACTTATTTACTCAATCTTTAAATCTTTGTCTAATTCAGTGTTTCTATCTTATCAGGTGATTTGGGACAAACTGATTGGACGAAATCAACTTTACAACACATTCAAAAGAGCTATCATGATGTGTTACTTATGCCTGGTGATCTTTCTTATGCTGACAGTAGCCAGCCTCTGTGGGATTCATTTGGGAGGCTTGTGGAACCTCAGGCAAGCAGCAGGCCCTGGATGGTCACAGAAGGAAACCATGAGGTTGAAACAATTCTCATCTTGATGCAACATGCCTTTAGATCCTACAATGCCAGGTGGCAAATGCCATTTAAAGAAAGCGGTTCCACTTCAAACCTGTATTACTCTTTTGAAGTTGCAGGTGTTCACGTTGTCATGCTCGGTTCCTATGCAGACTATGGGACTGATTCAGACCAATACAAGTGGCTGCAGGTAGCATTAATTTAATCCATTAATGAACTGTTTGAGTTCTTAATTCAGAAAACAGTGTTTGTTATGAGGAATTAATTAAATCAGCTGACTATGAATGAAAATTTGTTGTAAGCAGGGAGACCTTGGAAGGGTAAATAGACTGAGAACGCCGTGGCTTTTTGTGCTGCTACATGCACCGTGGTATAATACAAATACTGCTCATGAAAGTGAGGGCGAGAAGATGAGAAAAGCCATGGAGCCTTTGCTTTACGCTGCCAATGTGGATATAGTTTTTGCAGGCCATGTGCACGCCTACGAACGCTTTGTAAGTAATATTGTATCAATGTTTATTGTAATGTATTTGTTTGCTTCAAACCAAATATTTTTGTCTGATTTGCCCATAACCTGTTAATGTTTTAGACTCGTGTGTACAACAACAAAGCTGATCCCTGTGGACCTATTTACATTACTATTGGAGACGGAGGCAACCGTGAAGGGCTTGCTTCAGAGTATGTCCAGTAACCACCTTTCTCAACTTCCAAGTTACTCATGTTTCGTTGTTTCCATTTATCATTAGAAGGAGGCCACAATGATGGATTGATTGACTAAACGATTGATTGACAGGTTCAAGAAGCCACAATCTGAATTGTCTCTGTTCCGTGAAGCGAGCTTTGGACACGGTGAGCTTGGAGTATACAATGCAACGCGCACACATTGGAGTTGGCATCGTAATCAAGACGACGAACCAGTTGTATCTGATGAAATTTGGATCAATAGTCTCAGCACTTCACCAAACTCCTGTCAGAAACTGCAGGAACCTCATGCTTCAGATGATTCAGTCAATGGACAATACGGTGATGAGCTATAGGGCCTACATTTAACAAATGAAGGACCTTAAACGCTAGACTTTCATAATAGGAATCGACCTGAAAAGCAATGTATAACCCAGTTGTTTCGGCTGGATGTTAAAAATACTTATACATAATTATAATATGTGAGAGATTAGACTATGGTTTGTTAATAGGTTCCTTAGGCATTCACACATTCAGATGGAGGTGAAATGTAAAGATAAAGAAGTTCATTTGCAGCTGTAGGTTAATATAGATAGATCAAACTTCCGGAGACCCTGAATATAGGGACGGATTTTTTGTTTGAAAAATATATAGGCATTTGGGGTTTATTACATTGAAGAAAATTACATAAAGTGATTTGATTCATATCGGTTGTGTTCTAGTATAATTATATCTGGAAATAAGTGCTTAGTTTTTTATTATTTTAATTGTTTTAAAATGTTGATATAAATTTGTAATGAAGATTTTTTAATAAAATAATCATAAAATATTGTTATTTTATTTATTTTAATTAATATTATAAATAGAAAATAATTCTTTTATTTAAATTAATATTCTCATTATCTTTAATTTTTTCACATATGAATTAAGAATTTGAAAACCATATAGATAGAATAATAAATATATATAGATATAGATATATAAGTCAATTATGTTAGAAGGTTAACTAGCAACAACCATAGGTACATATTTGACACATTAAGATCTATAAACTATCACAATTACTTAATTTGTGGTTGATGAACTTCCATAAACCACAAGTTAAATACCACTAAATTACACTTTATTTATGCTTCATGTACAAGTCCACCTTAAATTATATGTTATCTTTATCAACCATCAATTATATATATATATATATATATAATCTCTCATGAAGGCCTCCATACCAGAAAAATAACAAAAAGGAGAGGAACCACACTCAAAATCAACATGACAAAAGCCTTCGATAGAGTGAACTGGCTCTACCTTAGGATGTTGTTGACACGCCTAGGTTTTGACTACAGCTTCATAAAGTGGATCATCAGCTGTATTTCGACAGCCTCTTTTGTCGTCCTCGTAAACGGCTCAACTTCTCCCTTTTTTGGTGCAAAAAGAGGGTTGCGCCAAGGATGCCCTCTTTCCCCGCTACTCTTCCTATTGGTAGCAGAAGGCTTAAGCCGAGCTTTAGCACATGAAAAGAGACAGGGATCCTTTAAAGGGATGGCTCTCGCAAACACTCTCAGACTCTCTCACCTGCTCTTTGTCGATGACATCTTAATTTTTTGCGATGGCTCTACAAGAGATGCAAAAAACCTGAAAAAGACCCTGCAACTTTTCAAAAAGGCGACAGACATGCAAATACACAACCTAAAATCCTCCCTCTCAACCAACCTCATTTCCGAGGAAGAAGAAACCAGGTATGCAACAATCTTTCCTTGCGCGTGCAAGCCTCTAGATGAAGGTATTAAATACCTCGGGTTTCAACAAAAAACCAATGGTTTCACAAAAAACAATTGGGATGGCTCATTGAAAAGATGGAAAAAAGACTAAATATTTGGAGCCATCGATGGTTGTCCAGAGTAGGAAGATTTCTTTTGATTAAATCAGTACTCGAAGCAATATCAGTTTACTAGATGTCCTTGGCATGGATCCCCAAGGGCATCCTCAACTGTTTAAGGAATTTATCTGCTACTGAATTCTTTAGTCAGGCAACTCAACAACTCTTGTCTCACCCTGGGTAAGATGGGAAAGCTTGGAAAAACCAAAGTCACAGGGAGGATGGGGTCTAAAACACATTGCCCGTGATTTTGTAGCAAAATTGAGTTGGAGACTTTTAACAACAAAAAACCGCTGGACAAAAGTGATCATCCACAAATACATCCATCCGGACAATCTCACAGAATGGATCAGAAAACCGGTAAAAAGCTTAAAAGGGGCCTCGACAATATGGAAGGAAGTCCTCCTCTCTTTTCCTATTATTGAAAATGGCACAGTCTGGAGAGTTTCCAAAGGAACCCAAGTCCCCCTTGGAGAAAACCCTTGGATGGGCTGTTAGAACATACACACTCTCCCACCTCTCCTCGTTCAGTCCCTAAATGAACAAGGCCTCTTCCCTCTAAACCAAGTGGTGGATCATGCTGTCACCAATATATGGAATCAAGGATGGAAATCGGCCACAGATTTGGGCCTCAATAATGAGCTGAGTCCTCTATGGAAAAACTACATCTATGCCCTCCAAGCTTCCCATGTCCACATCTCGGACAAACAAGATGAGCTCATTTGGTCCCATGCACCAACGGGGAGATATTCTCCAAAATTGGGATACAAATTCCTCACATCCCTAGTAGGGAAGGATGTTGATCTATGGTGGTGGAAAAAGGTATGGAAAATGTGTTTCCCTCTGAAATCTAAGATCTTCATGTGGTGTGTACTCTCCGAGAAATCCCCCACCTGGGACATAATGAAACGAAAAAAAAGTGGAAGGCCCAGAAAGGTGCCCTCTCTGCATGCAAAATGAGGAAACCATACAACACTTATTCATGAAGTTCCTTTTCCAAAAGAAATCTTGGTCTGAAACCTCTAATCACACCAACCTTCCCTATCTGTGGACCGACAACTCCCTCGAAGAAACCTTGAGGAATTGGCAAAAGTCCCCTCAAACTAAACTCTTTTGAGTTTTACCCCTCATCCTTATTTGGGGCACTTGGGTGGTCAGGAACAAAGCAATTTTTGAATATAAAACCTCTAGTCCAGAATGCACAGCTCGTCTCATCCTGGAAATCCTCTCTCACTTCCCCCAGGAAAACAACCCACCTTCCCCAAGGATCATCAGAGAAGAACAAATAAGCAAGTCACAACCCTAGCATTTTTTTACAAAGCCTCAAAGGATGGTTCTTGTGGAGGAGGTGCAATCATCCATCCTTCTGAGCAGCACTATTTTCACACTCAACTAGGCCTAGGACAAGGCACAAACAATTATGCAGAGCTTCTCACATTAAAGCTCCTCCTCGCATTTGCAAGAGAAAGAAATCGCACCCACATTCAAATTTTTGGAAACCCAATGCTCGTCATAAACTGGGTCAACAAAATCCAAATATGTCACAATTCATTTCTTAACAATTTACTTGAGACACTTAGCATACTCTCAACATTTTTTATTCCTTCCAGTGTTAGCAGACAAGCAGACAACACTACAGCAGAAAAGCTCTCAAAAGAAGACCTAACTCTGCCACATGGTCAATGGAGATCATGGAATACACAAATGATACTTTCCAAACCTTCTACCAGAGGCACTTTCTTAAGGGGCCCCTGCTAAGCTAAAGAAGCAGTTTTTTCTTCTCTACCTTTTTTTGGGAGCTTTAGTTTTTTTCTAGTTTCCTTTTGACAGATACACATACATGATCATGGTATCAACTTTCAGCAAAAAATCAGTCTCAAAAGGCAAAATTTGTGTGTTTTTTCTTTTTCCACGATATGGACAGAGAGGAAAACAGGGCTTGCTTGGAAAGAGAACGAAAGTTTGGGCTTGGACGGGATGAATTTGTGGCTGTTGTTTAACCCCTAGGAATTTTGATACTTCCTTTCTGTGGGCTTGATTTTTGACAACTCTATATAGGGGAAATGTATCAATTATTAAATAGTGTGAGAAATACACCAATCATTTTAATAGCGAAGCAAAGGAATCTCAGGGCACTCCGGGAAGTCATGCAGACTTCTGCGGTGCGACCGATTGAGCCCAAATGTGGAGCACCGCCCATTCATCCCACATGAAGACAACCCCATCATCCAATCCCACACTCGATATGGCTACAAACGGGAAACCATTACTCGCCTCCTCCCTGACCACACCGACAATGCTATCAAGAATCATTAGAGCTCCACACTCTGACGTCGCTTCCACGACAAGAAGGAGCATAGCAACGGGTTAGTCGTGAACTTGGATTTAGTGGCTGAGAAAAAGGAAACGGCGACTCCTCTAACATCCATAGCAATGACAACGACACCGGATTTAGTTTTCCCAACGACTATAGACAATGATAGGAAACAAAGTACCAGTAGTTGCAGCGCTAATGACAATCCTGGATATGTTGAGGTCGAATCTAATTGGCTTAAGAAGCTAAATTTTGCTAAATATCAATCTAGTTCTGGTGATAATAATAACAATAGTATTGAAACTAGTCATTGTAATTCAACCGCCCCGGGTTCGAGTCCCGAGCCATAGCTTCACCGTCCCGTTCCGCAGAAATCTACTTTTACTTGCTACGAAGCTTTGAAAATGCAGGAGGAAGCCTCTACTTCTGTTTTGGTTTCCTGGTCTGCTGGCTCTTTCGATCTTCCAACTTCCTTAAGCATGTCGCTGCCCAGAAACTATGTTTCTTCTAGTGAGAATAACAACAGTGGTGAATGTAGTCCCATAGAACAGAGCTCTGAGACGAAATCTACAAAGATTCAGGCTTTTCAACAATCGAATTGTTATTCGTTTGCAAATCTGTTTCCGGTTAGCAGCTACTTAAAGACAGAGGAAGCCACTCCTATGATGTATGCTGCTGTCAAAATGGCGACTAGGCTAGTATTGCCTCTAATTTTCCAGATGCCTAGTGGTAAATTGGTTATCCTCATGGAGGATGTTCAAGTGATTCTGCTAATTTTGGTTATATATGGCTAAGAAGGGGTTTCATGGTTCTAGCAAAGCGAGCTAGCTACATGCTTAAGTCAATATACAAGCAACAAATGGTGACTTAGTCCATTCTGGTGATTTTTCTTTATATGAAGCATCAATAGTACACATATTAGTTTAAGCCCCATTTACAGATTCACCAGTAAAAGAAGCATATTCACCAGGGTATCCAATTGCATATCCATCAATAACATCCCTTCTTGTCCTAGCTTCCCTTAACCTGGATCCATATCAACCAGTAGTAACATCTGATCCAGTCAATGAACCTAATTTAATCACCTTAGGATGGCATAGCATGAAGTAAGCACGCAACAGCCATGGACACAACATATTCAAGTATCAGAATGCAAACTCCCAGAGAAAGTGAATTTAAGGTGTGTATATTCAAGTGCAGTTAATCAATACACACCCAAATGACTTGCAACAAGTGTAGTAGATTTTTCTTTCATGAAATTCACCCGACAATGACATAAATTGTCAAATATCAAAGCAGTAAAAACTTGATTTGCTATATTGCATCAACAGGAGTTGATAGAGAGAAGGTGATTGGTGCTCACTTCTAATCTAAATAGAAGATACCACTCCATAACATGCATATTCCACATCTGTAGAACCAAAACTATTTCGATGAAATGATGAAATGCTTGCTTGCTTTGTTGATAGTTCCCCGCTAAAGCAATAAAAACGTCAATGATAACAAAGAAAAAGAATTTGTGGATACGATCTGAGACTGCTGCTCTTTTAGTTATGTTACTGTGGATACTACCTCCCAAATGGATACAGTCTGAGATTGTTGCTCTTTTTGTTCTGCATACTGTTGTCTACGATATGAGATTGTTGCTCCTTTTGTTCTGCATATCGTCGTCTGTCCTGTTACTGTGGATATGATCTACCAGATCTTTCCATCCCTATATCAATGTTTTACCATCCACAAGGCAGAATCTCATTCGCTACTTTCAACCTTTTCATTAATGTTTTTGAGACACATTAATGTTTTGGTTACATATGGAAGGTTTTCATTTATTCATGTTTTTGACACACATTGATGTGTTTGTTACGTATAGCAGGTTTTCATTTATTCTCGACATCTATCATATCTTTCCAACCCTGTATCAATGTTTTACCATCCACAAGGAAGAATCTCATTTGCTACTTTCAACCTTTTCATTAATGTTTTTGACACACATTAATGGTTTGGTTACATATGGCAGGTTTTCATTTATTCATGTTTTTAACACATATTAATGTTTTAGTTACATTTAGCAGGTTTTCATTTATTCTCTACAGACTAAACTCCTAGACAAACAGCCCCTCAAAAAACACCTTATTCATTCTATGTAACCAAACACTACAAAGATTTTATATATAAACAGTCAACTGTACTGTTGACCTTTGAAATTGGAAATAAGATTAAAAAAAAAAATCCAATCCACAAAACTACGTATCTATAAATATGATCATTCTAAAATGAAGAGTTCTGCAGGGTCCATACTAAGCAAAAATCTACTATACTCGAGAGCTCATGACAAATTTCTCCCAAAACAGATACTGTGGAAACTCCAATTCATCATTCAAAAATTTCGATCTGAACAAACAAAACTGAATAAAACTTCAAATCAAGTCTGTGAAGGGGATTGTTGGTCCTTCATATGCCATTTAACAATTACACATATTGACTCTTTTTACCGTGAGGCGATATTTATGATTAAATTTTATTTTTATTTTTATAAAGCAGGTGAGAGAATTAATGGAGTAGTCTAATGGGTCGACGATTTCACCCGGCCGTTAGGCTACTTCGTCGACCACCGTCACTTTAGGAGTAGTCTAACGGGTCGACGATTTCGCCCGGCCATTAGGCTACTCCGTCGACCACCGTCACCGTCCCGGCACCTCAGCGAACTCGTCGGAGGTCCGATGTGGGTCCAGAGTTTGTCAGATCAAATCTCGTTCCACCATCGCCGTCCCGTCGCCGCAGCCAACTGTTCAGAACATTTACTCCACCACCCCGCGGGTTGGTGGAGACTCCCTCCATCGTCGACGAGCTCCTTTCGAACGAAGAACGTAGACTCTGCATCCCCTACTATGGTTCACGTTCCATCCGCAGCTCGATCATCCCCTGCTCTGGTTCACGTTCCATCCGCAGCTCGATCATCCGCAGCAGTTCTGGCGCCTGCATCCACTGCGTTTCACGTTCCATCCACAGCTCGATCATCCCCTGCTCTGGTTCATGTTCCATCCCTATAGGTAATGCTTTGCCTTACTCCCTACAGGTAAAATACAAGAAACCAGTACATCAATGACAGGTAAAATGAAGAAGTTTCACTAACTGCAAGCAATCCCTCTAGTTGATTGGCAAGAACTGCAAGAACAGAAACTGCATTGTCTGTAAGATCTGGTGTGTCATCTGTCAAAACATTAATTAGCAGAGGAACTGCCCCAGCTGCTATTACCTGTGAAACATTTCCATGGAAAACTGAAAGATTAAACAAGGCAGTAGCTGCATCCCTTTTGCCTCGGACAGTACCGTCCCGAAGAAGATTTATCAAGGCTGGAATGGCTTCTGGCCTTTCTCCAATTAATTTCTTATATTCATGAACAGAGGAAAGGCTAAAGAGCGTTGCAGCGGCATTCTCCATAGATTCCATACTGCCTCCATTTCTGAGAACATTGATAATTGGTTGTAATGCACCAGATTGCATTATTTTAGCTTTGTTCTTCTCGTAAATAGATAAATTTAGGATTGCAGTTACCGCATTTTCTTGAGCTTTGGGATCCTGTGAAGATAGCAGCGATACAAGCAAAGGTATGGCTCCTGCCTCTGCAATGCAATCTCTATTTTCCATGCTGCATTTAGCAAGAAGTCTGAGTTCATAAGCAACCTGCCCTTTCGCTTCAAAAGGTCCTGTAGCAAGCTTTTCTACAAGAAATGCTGTAGTCATCTTTGCATCTTCTAAAGCTGCCTTGGTACTCACAATGCTTTCCATTGAAGAACGTTTCTTCTTGTTTTCTGGTTTTTCAAAAGGGATATTATGAGCATCGAAATACTGAGTAATGAGGCTGTGAAGAGTATGATTTGGAATAAGATTTCTGTGCAAAAGCTTCTGCCCATTCTTCAGACAAGTAGAGTGTCCTTCCTCGATCCATCTAGTTATGGATGCTAGCTCATATGTTTTCCCAGTAGAGACAATGACTGGTTCTCTCATCAAATCAAGTGAGATCGGACATCTGAAATCATCTGGAATAACAGGGACATCCTTGGAATCTGTCCTGGAAACTCTGTGTTCACTTGATGGTTGTAATTGCGCATCAAATTCCATATCCGTAACCCCAAATAGGACACACTTGCAATAGAGCATGAAACCAATTAAGCTATGAATAATTGAAACATTTTGATCTGCACCTAGCTTATTTTGATTTCTCAACTCTTCCCCCAACAATTCTATCTCTCTTAAACAATCTCTTCAATTTCTCAGATGTAAAAAGTCGAATAAAATTCTGAGTTTAGATTCCTTTCTTGAGCATGAAAGCCCTATTCATGAAGCAATAAAATTGAATCTGCATGGAACCCTGTTATTTGAACCCGTAAGAAATTGTATTTGCCAAATAGCCAAATAAGTGTTATGGTCAGCATTATGTGTTATGGACCAAATAGCCAAATAGCCAAATAACACTGATATTTAGTGAACTGATCAGGATTTTGGCTACATAAGCACTGTAATATAGCCTGTACTTTACTTCTACACTGCAACTTGTTGTGGCTGCCTTGTTAGCCAGGATGCATGCTCAGCCATAGCTGGAATTCATCAATAGAGCTTTTACCGACCACATGAGAATTCTTTTCAGGAGCAGCTAAGTTGATGAATGGGCCAACTACACTTATCAATTGGGTGTGTACTTTGTATTCTATGATGACATGGGGCAATGTTTTTAGTTGGGTTGTTTCCATGAGTCATGGCTGTTCATATTGCAGTAAAGGATCAATGCCCAATTTTTTGTGGGCATCTTTATCCGACTCAAATAGGCAGGAATTCTCCTATTAGGGATGTTGGCTGCTGCTACTAATTCATTTTTTGCTGCATGTACACTTTAGAGACATTTATCATGAACTGTTGGAAGCTCAAATAGTGGTTTTCATTGTTGTATCAGATTTTTTAATTTTTTCTCTACTTGAAACAGTAGTTCTCTTTGAATGCCAATGGCATTTTTCCCCATGTTCTGGGTGACATCTTGTATTCTTTATTCTTGCAGTTCTGTTGTCACCCTAAGACTAAGGTTTGTCATTCTAACTGGCAATTTTTGCAAAGTTCAAATGCTGCTCTTAAGCAGCTAAATGTGTAAACTTTAAACTCTCATATGAGATCTGAAATTACTAGAATATGAATATTTTATTGAATATCCTTCTTGAAGATCTAGTCTCTAAATGTTAATTCTCTATATCTGATTTACATACTCATGAGCTAAAACCACATGGTTAGTTTCCAGGTTGGCACTTATAATGTTTTTGTAATACCCAGCATTATGTGTTATGGACCAAATAGCCAAATAAGCATAAAAAAGACCAAATTCACTAATGTCAAGCCTCAATCAAGTGAATTTGGTTGTACTAAAATGTCAAGCCTATTCAGTTTTCAATTTCTCTTTATGTTGTACTAAAATTTTCAGTACGGCTCATAGAGACATTT